>CM060311.1:17860898-17865898 GCA_030674185.1 Monoplex corrugatus
GCAGCAGCGGGAGTTAAGAGGTGACTGTCTTGCCGGCTGTGAGGCGTTGCTGCTCTGGGTCACATCCAGCACCCTCTGGTGTTTCTTGATAACTTGATAACTATAATCGACCATAATGGGAAAATTTTTTGTCTCATGTCTATTTCCTTCATTTCCATTTCAATGTTTTTTTTTTTTTTATTTTTTATTCTAAAATTCCCATCAGAAAAAAATTGCAACAACAACAACAAAAAGCATAAACTGAATAGAGCTAATCGATGACATGTAATGTTACTTAGCTCAATATGCCCTCTCATATCCTCGGTGTTGGCCAGTAAACTGTAACATCACAGTGTCTGACAGAGCTATGCCTCCTCCCTATACAATCTGATCAATCACAGTGTGTGATAAAGCTTGTGCCTGTCTCCCATCCAAGCCCAGATGTGACGAGCTTACTGCCTGTTTCTCCTATCCTTCTAATACATGTATAACAAAACAAACTGCTTGTCTCCATATTCCAATTTAGGGATGAACAAAGTAAGTGCCTGTCTCCCTACCACCTCTATGTGTAAACGAGTTGTTGCCTGTCTCCCTTCCTGTCTATGTTTTGACAAGCTAGTACTCTGTCTCCCTATCCATGTCTATGGCATGACAGAGCAAGTTACTGTCTCTCTCTACCACGTCTAAAGTGTGACACAGCTTAGTTGCCTGTCTCCTTGTCCATGTCTATGATTTGACACAACTAGTTGCTTCTCTCCCTGTCCATGTCTATGGTAAGTCAGAGTTTGTTGCCTGTCTACCTCACCATGTCTATGGCAAAACAAAGTTAATTCCCTGTCTCCTTGTCCATGTCTATGATTTGACACAACTAGTTGCTTCTCTCCCTGTCCATGTCTATGGTCAGTCAGAGTTTGTTGCCTGTCTACCTCACCATGTCTATGGCATAACAAAGTTAATTCCTTGTCTCCTTGTCATGTCTATGGAGTAAAAGACTAATTGCATTTCTCCCTATCCATGTCTACAGTGTGTGACAGAGCTAATTGTCTGTTCCCCTATCCATGTCTATGGTATTGCCTGTCTCCCAGTCACAAAGCCAGGTGCCTCCCTCCCTGTCTATATCTATGAGTGGACCTGATTCTTGACATCTACTATCCATATACCTGCACAGGTACCCACACCTCATACAGGTTGATTTGATCACTGATAAAGCCCCTCTCCCTATCTGATAACACCTGCACACTTTTTTTACCCTAAAGGTGACAACATTCCTCATTGTTGATACTAATTTTCAGTCCCTGACAACACCTCCTCAACACTTGTTGGTTGAGCATCAGATTCACATGTTAATGGTTGTGGGTTCGAATCCTGGGGTACACTACATTAAAATTGGCCTTCTCACTGTCCATCTTAACATCATTGTTATTCTGGTGGTGTCAGTATAGGATTAGATAGTCCACTTCCCCCACTTCCCTGGATGGTTATCCCCGTCGGCTCTATCACCTGAGTGTGTGTTGATGTAAAAACTAAACCAAACCAAACCAATCGTCTCCTTCTATCTCGTGATCAGTGTGTTTCTTGTGTTGTTGTTTTGTTTGCTTGCTTGCTTGGTTGGTTGGTTTGCTTGCTTGCTTGCTTGCTTGCTTGTTTTTGTTTTGTTTTTGTTTTTTGGTTTGCTGGTTGGTTGGTTGAGGGTTATTTTTTGGGGGGAAGAAGGGTGGAGGCAGGGGGAGTCATGGTATGCAGCAGCAGACAGGATCCTACATCTCTGTCTATGGGGTGTAGGCAACAAGTAGGCATGCAGAGGTTGTTCCTGTTGTTTGTCTTCCTCTGTCCTGCTTCTTTCCCTGACTGATGGTTTCAGACGGTATGACATGGTATAAGAAAGGCAGACCTCCAATCTCATACATCAATAACATAACCAACATCAGTGGCCTAAACATTCAAGAAATTGTCCACAAAAGTCAAGACAAAGCGGCCTGGAGGAAGGTGATGGAGTCAAAGAGTGCAGCGGCCAACACCGAACCCGGTGACACTGACAGGTGAGACAGGTGAGATATGGCAGATGACGTAACCAAACTATGTGAGCTTGTGTCATTTCACAGTTGTCAGAAATTGTTCATGTTGGTCCAGCAAGGTACTGACCTTGTTCTACACATACTCATTGGTCCTATGTTCTGATGCACTTAATTGTAGGCCTACTAAAAAAAAAGTTTTTATCTACTGAAATGCCAGCACCAAATAAATGTATCCAATTTACATAAATTCTGTATAAAGGTTTGTTTGTTATTTGTATTTGGTGAAACAAAAGATATCCAATTTATTTGTATCCCGAAATAAGATGTATTCATTACTCATATTTGGTGAAACAAAAGATATCCAATCATATAAATTCTGTAATAAAAATGTATTCATTACAAGTTGAAACTGATAGAAGGACATAGACTGCCATGGATATCCTATAAGACAGTGTCACAAATGGTCAAAAGGAAAGACTGGTGGAGAAATCAAATTATTCAATGAGCAAATAAGCTGCAACCACAAAGATGTGATCATAAATAATACGCATAGCTTTGTCACCAATAACAAAAATGGATAAGACTTCACCATCAAACATATCAAACACACCATACATGAAGAAAATGCTAATATCATAGCAAAAACCTCCAGTCTAACAATGGAAAGCGAGGAAGCCATGCAAGCTCTAACCAAGTTTGCTTCACCAGATGATGAGATAAAAGAATCAAATTTTCATCCTGACTGACTCGATAAACTTATTTTAAAATATGGAAAGCAGATTAGAAACTCTGGCCTGGCACAAAGCAACAAGCAGTATCAATCTACAAAAGCTTCCACAGCTTTACTGTCCTGGACACACTGGTGTGAGGAGAAATGAACCTGCTGACAAACTTGCAGGTAAAGTCACTAGGCCAAAACTTTTGCATCTCCGAAGCTCTGAGGTCAAAGGATATGTATAAAAATTTATCTCTACAAACAAAATCTGAGTCATCATACCATCGGCTGCCTCATAAAAAGAAGGAACAGCTAAAGGAAGAGTCTGAAAATCCTCCATGAAAGGAAAAATAAGATCTATCACCAACCAGACAAATACTGGTATTATCTCAAAACTAACACCATACAGACTCTTGCACACCAACCAGACAAATTTACTGGTATTATCTCAAAACTAACACCATACAGACTCTTGCACACCAACCAGACAATACTGGTATTATCTCAAAACTAACACCATACAGACTCTTGCACACCAACCAGACAAATACTGGTATTATCTCAAAACTAACACCATACAGACTCCTGCAGGTGGGATGGAAAGTGTGTAGGATTTTTCCTGCATTGGCAACCAAACGAATTTAAAGAAATGGAAAAAGAGAATAGGAAAGAGGATGAAGAGGAACATGGCAGGCAGAATATAACTTGTTGTGGTGATGTGTTGGCGGTCTTTGTTTGCTTTTGTTTTTGTTTTCTGTTGTTGTCATTGTCGTTGTTGCTGTTGCTATGCTGCTGTTGTTGTTTTAAATCAAAGATGAAAGATGGACTAGTCTGGGTATGGGGGTGATAACTTGTGTTAATGGATAGGGGCAGTGGTTGGTAGTGAGTTTCTTTGATGCAGCTGTGTGGCGTGCTCGTACAGTCAGAGTGGGTTTGTTTTGAACTGTTTTCCAGATGGAGATGTATGTACATTTCACTACACGCTTCAATAGCAGATTGTTGCAAAGACAGATATAAAACCCATATGCTAGGTAAGACCTAGCACGTAGGACTTATGCACAAGCTTACAGCAGTGTGGATCTTGTCTATCACACGGTATCTGTGGCATCTGTGCATATGGAATTTATTCCAAGCGCAAAGGCATGAAGATGAAACTGAAACATGAGGGGTTATGGGTTTTTGTTTGAATAAACATCTGAATCTGAATCTGAATCTGGGCTTGTGTTCAAGGTATGATATGATACACGAAGCTGTTTCTTCAGGCACTTGGCCTAAAGACTTGAATCCCCTTCTTTAAAATTTGGAGGTTTGAACTTTGTTCAAAAGGATTCATCGAACTGAGGCAATTCCATACTTGCTCCACAAAAAACTGCCAGCAAGTATCTAGCAGGCTCCTTAAGCCTGAGAAAAATCTGATATCCACGCAAGAGCTAGAAACAGACAAGGCAAGGGGGAAGTGGGGGGGGGGGGGCAGAGGGAACCTATAAAACACTAAGCTGACACCACCAGAATGACTGAAGCATAAGAATGGGCAGCTAACAGCTCAGTTTTTAAATGTTGCAGGCTGCGACTGAACTTGAGATCTCAAATATGGAATCCATGGCGCTAATCACAGGAACCAACTAGCCCGCATAGCATGCAGTGTCCAACTTTCATGCCTGTAGGAAAAGGATGGAGACTTACAAAGTGACTTGTACCTGCGGGCCGGGTGGTTCTTTTCAAGTGCCGTTGACTTAAGATCAGATATCTTGAGTTCAACCCTAGCCCACAACATTAAAAACTGGTCTGTTCGCTGCCCATCTTAATGTTTCCATCATTCTGGTGGTGTCAGCTTAGTGTTTCATAAGCCCCCCCCCCCCTCCCCAATTTCAAGACCTTGCCAGTGCATAGGTTTTGTGCAGGCTAGGGAGTCTACCAGATAATTCTTGGCAGATTTGGGTGGAGCACATATATGGAATTGTCTGAGTGCGATGAATCCCTCTTGATCAAACTTCAAACTCCAAACTTGTACCTGTACATAATTCCAGACCTGCCCTGATGGAATTGGTCTATGACTTAACCCCCTCCCCTCCCCTACCTGTTGACACCTGCTAATTTCAACTGACCTCATGTTGGTTGAACTGGTCCTTGACCCCATTCACAAGATCAGCAATGGGTGGCTGTTTGTCCATGACCTCTTCAGCCTCCAACAACCAGGTCAATACACTTTCCAGGGCATCCTGATATGACATCAGTTCCGCTGACCCTGGACCTCCACTCGCCATGGTAACCTCAGTGCCACAGGTCAACAA
>CM060311.1:17878398-17880898 GCA_030674185.1 Monoplex corrugatus
GTGTGTGTGTGTGTGTGTGTGTGTGGCAAGAGTAGAGTAGCAAGGGCTTGCTCCTTAACTAGTATTAAACAACTCATCATAAAAACACAACAGAAAGAGATAATGACATCAACGAAAGTAATAATGATGATCATATTTTGTTTTCACGGGTAGAAGTTATTATTAGCTAGATCATTAGCTAAAGGCGATTTCTTTTCTTTTCTTTTTTTCATTTTTGTTTGTTTGTTTGTTTTGTTTTGTTTTTGTTTTTTGTTTTGTTTGTTTTGTTTGTTTGTTTGGTTGGTTGGTTTTTTGTTTTGTTTGTTTTTGTTTTTTGTTTTTTCTTTTAGGGGGGGGGGGGGGGCTGTTTTTCTTTTTCTTTTAAACTTGCCCAGTGCTAATCTACATATTTTACCTGGAACTATGAAATACTGAAAAAATGAACAAGTCAATAATGTAAGACATAGGAAGCCTTCATACGGAAATCAAAGAGTACCTGCTTTTCAGTTCTGTAGTTTACAGGAAGAGAGGGACTGGAAGAGCGGGGAGGGGTAAGAAAACGATAAAGTATGTGAGTATAGGATGTTGGGGGGGGGGGGGGGTCGGGGGTGATGGCTGTGTGTGTGTGTGTGTGTGTGTGTGTGTGTGTGTGTGTGTGTGTGTGTGTGTGTTCGTTCTTTAGCTGTTTTCTTTTCTCTCTATGACTGATATTAGACGGTTGCGTGCGTGTGTGCGTGCGTGCGTGTGTGTGTATTTGTGTGTGTATTTGTGTGTGTGTGTGTGTGTGTGTGTATTTGTGTGTTTGTGTGTGTATGTGTGTTCTTTAAGTTAACGTGTATTTTTTCATCATGAGTGATATTAGACGGTTGTGTGTGTGTGTGTGTGTGTGTGTGTGTGTGTGTGTGTGTGTGTGTGTGTTTGAGTGCGTGTGTGTGTGTGTGTGTGTTGTGTGTGTGTTGTTGTGTTGTGTTGTGTTGTGTTGTGTGTGTGTGCGTGCGTGCGTGTGTGTGTGTGTGTGTGTGTGTATGTTCGTTCTTTGATTTAAAGTCTTTTCATTATGAGTGATATCAGACGGTTACGTGTGTGTGTGTGTGTGTGTGTGTGTGTGTGTGTGCGCGCGCGCGCGCGCGCGCGTTTTGCGTGTGGGTGGGGTGTGGGTGGTTGAGTGTGGATATGGATGTATATGTGCGAGAGAGACAAACAGACAGACAGACAGACAGACAGACGATCTGACACTCTAGCTACTTGATAGGCCTATGCTTTGTGTTTTGTGCATGTGTGTACGCATGTAGGCGTTCTCCAGCGTTGTCATGGTTGCCAATGGAGCAACAAACAGATAACATGAAACCCATACAGACAATAGTCCCTCTTTTCCTTTGCCAAAGTCGCTCTGATTCTATTTATTTTTGAATACCTGTTCGGTATGCGTGTTGGCTTACCATGAGGGCAGGGACACGTACGTACATCTGTGTGTCAAACAGTGATGGGGTTAGAGGTAGGCTACAATATTGTGTGTGTGTGTGTGTGTGTGTGTGTGTGTGGTGTGTGTGTGTGTGTGTGTGTGTGTGTGTGGTGCGTGCGTGTGTGGTGTGTGTGTGCTTCCGTGCGTGCGTGTGTGTGTCTGTGTGTCTGTGTGTGCTTGCATGCGTGCAGACGTGTGTGTGTTTCTCTGTGTGTGTGTGTGTGTGTGTGTGTGTGTGTGTCTGTGTGTGTCTGTGTTTGTCTGTGTTTCGTGTGTGTGTTTGCATTCGTGCAGACGTGTGTGGTGTGTGTGTGTGTGTGTGTGTGTGTGTGTGTGTGTGTGTGTGTGTGTGTGTGTGTGTGTGTGTGTGTGTGTTTTAGTGTGTGTTTTAGTGTGTGTGTGTGTGTTTGCATGTGTGCAGACGTGTGTGTGTGTGTATGTGTGTGTGTCTGTCTGTGTGTATGTCTGCATGCGTGCAGACGGGTATGTGTGTGTGTATGTGTTGTGTGTGTTTGCATGCGTGCAGACGTGTATGTGTGTGTGTGTATGTCTGTGTGTCTGTGTGTGTGTTTGCATGCGTGCAGACGTGTGTCTATGTCTGTGTCTGTGTGTGTTTTGTGTGTGTGTGTGTGTGTTGTGTGTGTCTGTGTTTGTCTGTGTGTGCCTGTGTGTGTTTGCATTCGTGCAGACGGTGTGTGTGTGTGTGTGTGTGTGTGTGTGTCTGTGTGTGTCTCTGTGTGTCTGTGCGTGTGTTTGCATGCGTGCAGACGTGTGTGTGTGTGTCTGTGTGTCTGTGTGTGTCTTGTGTGTCTGTGCGTGTGTTTGCATGAGTGCAGACGTGTGTGTGTGTGTGTGTGTGTGTGTGTGTGTGTGTGTTAGTGCGTGCGTGCGTGAATGCGAACGTGAGAGGGAAAGAGAAAACACTGATAACTTCAAGTGAAATATTCTATTAAAATTCATGTCACGTAATTATTGAAATGATATAGTAAGCCTATAATGCGAGGTAGTTAATTGACGTGAAAAACGTATAGTGTAATTCATGGTAATTATTGTAATACA
>CM060311.1:17885898-17890898 GCA_030674185.1 Monoplex corrugatus
CTTTCTGTCTGTAACAAAAAATGTTGCCTATGAATATTTTTTCAACTCTGTAGGAGCGGATCTTTACCATAGTTTGGTCATAGCTGCCAACTGTTCAGGAGTCACAAACGATAAGTTTGGAAGCTAAAGCAAGCAAGGTCAGGGTCACAAGGACCAAAAACACCAGCCTAAAATCAGCATTTGTCGAGGAAGGTAGGCCTATACGAACAATACTTTCTGAGGAACCACTGACACTACTTAACCCTTTGACTTCCGCACTGTGTCCACCAGCATCTTGCATTTCCAACCCCGTAAGCAAAGCAAAAACTTAATCCTTTGATTCACCACTCACCCTATCCGCCAGCTTCCTGCAGGACGCTGGTGGATAAGGCGACGGAATCAAAGGGTTAAGTTTTGGGACTTGGTTAATAGGATGCGGGAGTCAAAGGGTTAACATCTTTTTCATTGTTGTGACAATCTACTTTGTGTTCGATGTACGTCAAGCAAAGACGTTATAAATAGAACTTTTTTTTTTTTTATAATGCCTTTGACGTGAAATCATTTTGGCCAAAGCTACTTCTATGTCACAGTGACGTTGAGAAGTACATCTCGGTTTTCTGTTATCATGTTTGCATAAAAAGGAAGATTATTAGAATGGCTTAGCGGTCTTGTATTTTATTTTGTCTGTTTGTCAGTTTGTTTGTTTGTTTGTTTTGTGTGGGTTGTTTGAAGAATTAGTTTTTGTGCTCTTGCTTGCTCGCCTGGAACCCATGGCCTGACTTAGACCTTATCTCCCAACTGCAAAAACTTAACCCTTTGACTCCCGCACCCTGTCCACCAGCATCCTGCACTGACAACCATGTCAGCAAAGCAAACCCTTAACCCTTTGACTCCCTCACCTTATCCACCAGCTTCCTACAGGAAACTGTTGGACAGGCTGAGGGAATCCTAGGGTTAAGTTTTTTGCAGTTGGTAGATAAGGAGCAGGAGTCAAAGGGTTAAGGTTCTGGCGGGACTTTATAAACGGACTGTGTTTTGTGAGTGTTGGGTTCATTTTCCTCTGTTTTGGGGTGTGCACACTGCATCTCTGCAAAAATGGTTTCTGAACAAACGGCCGAACCGCGTTGAATCTTATCCGATCACCCACATTAACCCTTTGACTCCCACACCCTATCCACCAACTGCAAAAACTTAACCCTTTGACTCCCTCACCCTATCCACCAGCTTCCTGCAAGAAGCTGGTGGATAGGGTGAGGGAATCAAAGGGTTAAGTTTTTGTTTTGCTAGCATGGTTGACAATGCAGGATACTGGTGGACAGGGTGCGGGAGTCAAAGGGTTAAACTACGTCGGACGCGGTTAGTAACTGGACGGATGACCACCTAGGGATACCGAATGCCGTTGGCAGAACTGTTTAAAGGTTTAACCATTGGGCGGGCCAGGCGTTTTCAACGCTGGTTACTTGGTTCTTTTGATGGAGCCGTGGACTCAGGATCTGAAATCTCGAGTTCAATCCCAGCCCGCAACTTTAACCCTTTGGCTTCCGCACCCTGGCCACTGGCATCCTGCATTTTGCCAACCATGCTAGCAAAGCAAAAACTTAACCCTCTGATTCCCTCACCCTGGCCACTGGCACCCTGCATTGCCAACCATGCTAGCAAAGCAAAAACTTAACCCTTTGATTCCCTCACCCTAGCCACCAGCTTCCTGCAGGAAGCTGGTGGCTAGGATGAGGGAATCAAAGGGTTAAGTTTTTCCAGTTGGTGGATAGGGTGCGAGAATCAAAGGGTTAAACACTAGCCTGCTCCCTGCCTATTTGAATGTTTCCCTCATTCTGATGGCGTTAGCGTAGTGTTTGATCATGGCCTTCGCGAGGGCCACAGTGTGACAGGTCCCATCCCCCCACCCCACCCCTATCCATTCACATTTCAAGACCTTGCCAGCGCATAGGGTTTTGCACAAGGATCGAGGAATCCGCCACATAACTACTGGCAGATTTGGGTGGAACGCATATGGAACTGTCTCCGAGCAATGAATCCCTCTTGAACAACCTGTAAATTCTAAAAACTGTGAAAGAATTGGGAGCAGAAGCCATAACCCTGCTTCAAACTAGGCATGCTTCAAACTAGGCATGCTTCAAACTAGGCAGAATAGTTGTCTTTACCCTCTAACACTAGGAACCAGAAAAAAACACGAAAGAAGAATACGAACGCGTATTTAATACAACAAAACAAGACAGGCGCAAATTTTCGGCCAGCTGGCCTTTGTCAAGCGTAAGATTACAAGCAAACAAACACTACATACAAAAAATTTGAGAAAAAGACTGAAACTTCCCTGCTGCTGTCTTCAATGTGAGAAAAGGAACAAACTGACTCACATTGAACACAGCAGCCCCGGGAAGTTTCAGTCTTTTTCTCAATTTTTTGTATCTAGTGTTTGTTTGTTTGTAATCTTACGCTTGACAAAGGCCAGTTGGCCGAAAATTTGCGCCTGTCTTGTTTTGTTGTATTAAATACGCGTTCGCATTCTTCTTTCGTGTTTTTTTTTTTCTGGTTCCTGTTTGTTTGAACGCGGGCAGTCACACTTGTTTTGGATTTCTAACACTAGGCAGAATAGTTGTCTTCACCCTCTAACACTAGGCAGAATAGTTGTATTTACCCTCTAGACTCCCGAACCCCTCCTCAACTGCAAAAGCTTAACCCTTTGACTCCCTCAACCAATCCACCAGTTTCCTGCAGGAAACTGGTGGATTGGATGAGGGAATCAGAGGGTTAAGTTCTTGTTTTGCTAGCATGGTTGACAAGGCAAGGTGCTGGGGACAGGGTGCGGGGGGTCAAAGGATTATTACCAAATGCGATGATAAATCGACATCTACATTTCCAGTCGAAGCAAGAATTGATTGGTGGTAGGCGGACCTATTTCTGTTACGTCAAATGTCGTGTGAGTGGGATAGCTCCGCCCACTTTGTCTCCAAAGACCGGATTGGATGTCGGGCCTTTAGACCCACAATATCCTGTCCAATGGATCGGAATGCCTGGGCTTTTGGGTGGGGCTAATCTAAAGTAGAGTCTGAGCTTTCTTCAAGATGGATTTATCGCACTCGCACGATTCCATATCCGCTCCTCCAAAATCTCGCCAGCCATTATCTGGCAGACTCCCTTAACCCTTTGACTCCCACACCCAAACCCACCAACTGCAAAAATTCAAGCCTTTGACTCCCTCACCCTATCCACCAGCTTCTCGCAGAAGCTGGTGGATAGGGTGGGGAATTCAAACGGTTAAGTTTTTGCTTTGCTTGCATGGTTGACAATACAAGATGGTAGTGAACAGGGTGCTGGGTTTAAAGGGTTAACTTGTGCAAAACCCTACGCACAGGCAAGGTCATGAAATGGCAAGAGGGTTAGAGGGACTTAGGAAACACTATACTGATACCACCAGAATGATGGAAACATTGAGATGAGCAGCGAACACATGCGACAAACATCTCAATCCCAACCGGCCAGTGATTGGTGGATATTTTAGTTATAATTTCTACCTGGCTGAACCTGGCTCTCAGTGACCAAAAAGCTACTTACTGCGATATTTTAGTTGCTGCAGCAGACATCTTGCTTATGCATATGTATGAACCATGACCTGAAAAAATAAGAGGGAAGCAGGGAGAATTTTTATAATATAATCAAAGGACACAACTCTTGAGAATTATCTCCCATGTTGTATAGAACTTCTCAAATCTAACACAGCTTACGCTACCCACTCAGCTAGCATAGAAGCAGACACAAAGTACAAAAACAGCAAGCTCAGAACACTCCTCAAAAAAGGAGCGCCCAAGCCTACCTTTATACTCTGCAACTACCCTACGTGAAAGCACGGAGTCAAAAAAATCGAAAACCTAAAACTAATATCCACCACGTGCGTGGCATCATGTCTTGAATGTAGACATATACTATGTTATCTCCTGGTAAGTCTGGAAGCGCATTTTTCCCACGTGATTGCGTCCGGTTGTTCTAACGGCTAGATCTAGCGTGCATTTTTTCGTACTATTTCCTCAGGAAGTTTTGCTCAGAGTGACGATAAAGAAATGTTCAACATGCCTCTTTCGATCATGCGACTCTGTTCCTTCAGGTCATGGTTAATACATATGCATATAAGCAAGATATCTGCCGTATGACCCAAAATATCAACCAACCATTGGCCAGTTCGGTTTGAGATTAGTTGCATGAGCAGCGAACTGGTCAGTTTTAAATGTTGCGGGCTGGAACTGAATTTAACATATCAGATGCTGAGTGCAAGATTGTGCGAAAAAAAAGACCCAGGGGTGGGGGTGGGGGGAGGAGGGGGAACAAGAAAAACACTGACTGCATAGTTTAAAACTGCATGTTATCCGTTGTGCGTGAACATTTATAGATTTAGTGTGTGTGTGTGTGTGTTGTGTGTGTGTGTGTGTGTGTGTGTGTGTGTGTGTGTGTGTGTGTGTGTGTGTGTGTGTTTGCTTGTATGTGTGAGTGTGTGTGTGTTGTGTGTGTGTGTGAGTGCGTGTGTGTGTGTGTGTGTGTGTGTGTGTGTGTGTGTGTATGTGTCTGTGTGTGTGTGAGTGCGTGTGTGTGTGTGTGAGTGTTTGTGTGTGTGTATGTACGTGTGTGTGAGTGAGTGAGTGTGTGTGTGTGTGTGTCTGTGTGTGAATGAGTGGGTGTGTGTGTGTGTATGTGTGTGAGTGTGTGTGCGTGTGCGTGCGCGCGTGCGTACGTGTGTGACAGTGTGTGTGTGTTTGTGTGTGTGTGTGTGTGCGTACGTGCGTGCGTGCGTGTGTGTGTGTGTGTGTGTGTGTGTGAGAGAGACAATGTGCTTGTGCGTGTGTGTGTGTGTGTTGCAGAAAGCAGTATGCTCTACGTGTTTTATTTTCTTCATCTGTTTGTCTACTTGCAGGTCAGCAGTGTCGCCATGTTTTCTAGAACTGCATCACATTTCCTTGGAATGTGTATTTTTGCTAATAAACAAGTGTACTCATATTTTTAATGAAAACGTT
>CM060311.1:17893398-17905898 GCA_030674185.1 Monoplex corrugatus
AACGGATACAGCCCTGATATGGCTCTACACAAGTCAGTTGGGCTTTAAACAACAACAACAAATAACATAATAATCACAATAACAGTAACAATAACATAGCAATAGCAATAACAAAAACAATAACGATAACCCTGATACAAGTCGCTGCACAAGTCAGTGGGTTTTGAACAGCAGACGACAACCAATTAGCAATAATAATCACAACAACAGTATCAATAACATAGCAATAGCAATAACAAAAACAATAACGGATACAGCCCTGATATGGCTCTACACAAGTCAGCTGGGCTTTAAACAACAACAACAGTAACAATAATAATCACAATAACAGTAACAATAACATAACAATAGCAATAACGAAAACAATAACAATAATAAAGATAATAACAATAACAAGACCTCGCCAGCGCAAGCAGGGTTTTGCACAGCCTCAAGGAGTCTGCCACAGACTCGCTGGTAGATCTGGGTGGAGCGCAGATGAGAATGTCCAAGTGCCACGAATCCCTCATGAGCAAATTCCAAATTCCAGTTCTGTCCATCAGATTATAAAGTTTGGAGTTTTGTTCAAGAAGGATTCTTCGCATTCGGACAAGCCCACATGCGCTTCACCCAAATCTGCCAGTAATTATCTATCAGACTACCTGATCCTGCGCAAAACCATACGCTCTGGCAAGGTTTGAAATGGTGGGAAGCGACGGGGGTGGGGGGGGGGGGGGGGAGGAACCTATGAAATACTAAGCTCACACCCACTAGAATGATGGAAACGTTCAGATGGGCAGCGAACAGAATTCGGGAAAGAGTGAACTGAAAACTCTCTCTGTCGCTGTCTCTGTCTGTCTCTCTGTCTGTCTGTCTCTCTTCTTTCTCTCTGTCTGTCTGTCTGTCTCTCTCTCTGACTGCCCTCTGTCTCTCTCTGTCTGTCTTTCTCTGTCTCTCTCTCTGTCTCTCTCTTTCTGTCTCTGTCTGTCCGTCCGTCTGTCTGTCTGTCTCTCTCCCTCTCTTTCTCTGTTTCTCTGTCTGTCTCTTCTCTATCTCTGTCTCTCTCTTCTGTGTCTCTCTGTCTGTCTGTTTGTCTCTGTTTCTGTCTCTCTCTGTCTCTCTGTCTCTGTCTCTCTCTCTCTTCTCTTCTCTTCTCTTCCCCTCCCTCCCTTCTCTCTAATTTCGTCTTTGTCTTTCTTATCCTGGCCAGACAAAGCGTGTTTCTTTGCTCCTCTGTGTTCAAGTTTTCAAGAAAAACGAATCCATTGTCCAAAATCACACACACAAAAACGAGCCGTGGTAAAGAAAAAATAATCTTCAATAAACCGCCAAGAAATTATCGCTGAAACACTTTGTCATTCCACGTGTGCATGCATGTATACACGCATGCACGCGCGCGCGCGCGCACACACACACACACACACACACACACACATACACTATCATCATCACAAACCATTCATTATCAGGTTAGCAAAAAAGTTCCACTGACATAACATACACACTCACACACACACGCACGCACGCAAGCATGCACTCACACACACACACACACACACACACACACACACACACACACACAACACACACACACACACACACACACACACACGCACACGCACACGCACACGCACTCACACTAACACACACACACACACACGCACACGCAAGCACGCACTCTCTCACACACACACACACACACACACACACACACACACACACACACACACACGCACACGCACACGCACTCACACTAACACACACACACACACCATCATCATCACGAACCATTTATTGTCATCATGTGTCGTACAGACATCTCACACACACGCGCGCGTGTGCGCATGCACGCACGTACGCACACACACACGCACGGACTTGTGGAGTGGATGAAGACAGACAGGGTGGGAGAAGTACTTGCAGCGACAAAAGATGGATTCATATGGAGGACCATGACCGCCAACGCCATGCGGCAGGGCATATGATGATGATGATGATGATGGTGATGATGAGAGGTTAGGGTTATGTGTGCACAGAGGTTAACGTTATGTGCACAGAAATTAGTATCACGTGTATAGAGATAAGCGGTATGTTAGACGTATAGAGAGATCAGACTGTGGCTTTTTTGAAGTCGAAGTGCGAGAAAAACTCAGTGCTTCAGTATAGCCTTTGGTACAACCAGCTGTGAATGGGTACCTGACACTGTTCAGGACTGGGGGATGGTAAGGGAGTGAGAAGAGAGGAGATGGGCACTACCCTTACACGGCATGTCCAGAGAGAAAAGTCGAGGATCCTTACAACTTCATTCTCTCCTACAACTTCAGGGTTATGAAACAACCGTTACCTTTTTTTTGCGTGTATGTGTGTACGTGTACGCGTGATGTATGTGTGTGTGTGTGTGTTTGTCTGTTTGTTTGTCTGTCTGTTTGTTTATTTGTATGTAGGAATGTATGTACGCATATATGCATGCATACATGTATGTATGTATGTGTGTATGTATGTATGTAAATATGTATGTATGTATGCATCATGTATGTGTGTACATGTGTACGTATGTACGTATCTGTCTACGTACGTACGTAGGTACCTACGTATTTTACGTATTTATTTATCTATTTATTTATTCATTTATTCATTTATTTATATTTTTTTGGTTTGTTTGTTTGGTTTTCAAATTTCATAACAACAACAACAACAAAATCATGAAACATCGTGTGTGGCTGCCGAGGGAATGGAAGCAGATGCAGTATTTTGACCATCAGTACAATACTTGAACTGTTTCGGTGTTGTTGTTGTCGTTTTCGTTGTTATTGCTGCTGCTACTGTTGCTGCTGCTGTTTATTGTCGTCGTTGTTGTTGTTGTTGTTGTTGTTGCTATTGTTGTCGTTGTTGTTTTGTTGTTGCTTCTACTGCTGTTGCTGCGGTTGCTGTTATTATTGTTGTTGTTTCATATGATGATAAACGGGACACACCCGAGGGGTGAAAGCAAACCGACAAAGCATTGAAGGAAGGAAGGAAGGAAAGAAAAGAAGGGAACAAGCGTGACAGACTGCAGTACCTCAGTGCAAGAGTGCCACCGGTGCCAACACGCCGTTCTGATGTACTGCACACGCTGCGTCGAGATGCCGCTGATACAGCACTCTTACCAGAGACATACACACAGAGACAGGCACACCAGCTTTCAGGGTTTTCTTCTTCTTCTTCATCATCATCAGACATATAACGTGCGGCGTGGAACAGATAAGAAAGGAAAGGTGTGGTTTGAATTTTGGGTAGTTGGGTTTCGCCGAATCGGTAAACGTTCGACACAGGAATTTCCAGGTGGAAGTCACACATTCTGTGGTTGTCTAGTAGGTGGGGCCTCAGGACCTGGCCAGCTCATGGGTTTATGTGCAGGCTTAAGGCTTGTGCCGTGATCATTCTGGATCTTCTCCATCACATGGCACTAGTGACATTAGTGCATATGGAGGAATTCATTCCGAGCGCGGAGACGCCATCTTGAGAAATTGAAACTGAAACTCATCATCATCATCCATCATCATCATCATCATCATCATCATCATCATCATCATCATCATCATGTGCCTTGCCGCATGGCGTTGGCGATTAGATGGCCCTCCATATACATCTATCCCTTGTCCGCTGCAAGTAGGCTACATCTTCCACCCTCTCTGTCCTCAGCCACTCTGCAAGTCCGTCCAATATTTTCTCCCTGGGTCTACGTGATGCTCTCTTTCCCCCAGCTTTCCTGTTGTGACCAGGTGCTCTAATTCCCCTTTCCTCATAAAATGTCCTACGAATGTTGCTTGTCTTTACCTAATCTTTATTAATGTTCGTCTTATGTCTCCCTCAGGTTTCTTACAAAAGGCAAATACAGCGAGATAGGAACCTCAGATTTCAGTTGTCTTGTCAGAGACATAGGCTGAAAGACGGGCACCTCAGCTTTCAGTTGTCTTGTCAGAGACAGGCTGAAAGACGGGCACCTCAGCTTTCAGTTGTCTTGTCAGAGACATAGGCTGAAAGACGGGCACCTCAGCTTTCAGTTTTCTTGCCAGAGACAGGTCCTTAAGTTTGCAGTTTTCTCTTTTTCTGCGTTCCAGTTTGGACAGTTCAATTCAATTCAACAACCAATTACTGTTTGATTAAATATTGTGGTATTAATAAGAAGGTTAATAAAACAATTCATGATAAATAAAGGATAAAGCATAAGAAGCAAAGAAAACAAGTTCTAGTCAAGTTAGAAAAAAAAACACATAATTCACAGGACAAGGTATCGTTGGTGACATCAGTTATAAAGTTAATAGTGCTTGATACACAAACACGCACCACACACACACACACACACACACATTCACACACACACACACACACACACACACACACACACACACACACACACACACACACATTCACAAAACAACACACACACACACACACACACACACACACATCACACATCACACAACACACACACACACACACACACACACATCACACACACACACACACACACACACACACACACACACACACACACACACAACACACACACACACACACACAGGCGGGAGTGAGAAAGACAGAGAGAGAGAGACAGACAGACAGACAGACAGACAGGCACACAGACACACAGAGACAGAGACAGAGAGACAGCGAGAGACAGAGAGACAGAGAGACAGAGAGGCACCAAACATTTAGGTTTAATATTCATGAAGAAGACAATGATTGCCAGGTACCACGCCGTCAAGTAAAATAAACGTGGGTCTATTGTTATAGCTCCAAGAGAGAGAAAAGAGGTGCAAAGGTACGAATAGACAGAAAAACGACGACAACAACAACAACTACAACAACAACAACAAACACCGACAACAACAACAACGACAACAACAACAACGACGACGACGACGACGACAACAACATCAACAACAACAACGACTACGACAACAACAACAACGACGACGACAACAACAACGACGACGACAACAACAACAACGACGACGACAACAACAACGACGACGACAACAACAACGACGACAACAACAACAACAACAACGACAACAACAACGACGACGACACAACAACAACGGCGACGACAACAACAACAACAACAACAATGACGACGACGACAATAACAACAACAACAACAACAACGACGACAGCAACAACAACGACGACGACAACAACAACAACAACAACGAAGACAGCAACAACGACGACGACAACAACAACAACAACAACGACAACAACAACAACAACAACAACAACAGCAAGGAGGAACAAGATCTGGCACATTGGATCCAAAGATGTCCCGCAACCGAGTACATACGGTGGCAATTATTCGGGGAGGACAGCGGGAGGCTGGAGTGCCTCACCAAGTATCCCGTGAAGGCGGTGGATCTGGCAAGGAGAACCCTCCTCGGATCTCGACAACAGCAATGATGTCGCTCATTTCCACACACACACACACACAACAACAACAACAAAAGGAATGTGCAGGGCGGGGGGGGGGGGGGGCGGTTAGTAAGAAGAAAGACAACTGGGGGTTGAAAGCCTAAGAGGGTAGGTAGCCAGGTGACCCTCCCAGGGCACTTTACCAGTATTTATGTCCTACAATGGGAAGATCCTATGCTTCCAGAGAAACTGGCGCGTTTCGTTCTCTGCATAACACATCAGATCTCATGCCTGGGACAGCCTGAGGAAAAGGGACATCCACACACCTATGCAGGGCAAGCCACCCAACCTCCGGTGACAGAACTCTACACAAAACGCAGGGCAAGCCACCCAACCTCCGGTGACAGAACTCTACACAAAACGCAGGGCAAGCCACCAAACCTCCGGTGACAGAACTCTACACAAAATGCAGGGCAAGCCACCAAACCTCCGGTGACAGAACTCTACACAAAATGCAGGGCAAGCCACCAAACCTCCGGTGACAGAACTCTACACAAAATGCAGGGCAAGCCACCCAAACCTCCCTGTGACAGAACTCTACACAAAATGCAGGGCAAGCCACCCAAACCTCCCTGTGACAGAACTCTACACAAAATGCAGGGCAAGCCACCCAAACCTCCCTGTGACAGAACTCTACACAAAACGCAGGGCAAGCCACCCAAACCTCCGGTGACAGAACTCTACACAAAACGCAGGGCAAGCCACCAAACCTCCGGTAACAGAACTCTACACAAAACGCAGGGCAAGCCACCCAAACCTCCGGTGACAGAACCCTACACAAAGCGCAGGGCAAGGCACCCAAACCTTCGATAACAGAACTCTATACAAAGTGTAGAGAAATCACACGAAGAACTAACAGAGCACCCAGTGAAGGCAGAAGAAAGAACATAGAAGAAAAGTATGAGGGAAATATATTGTGTGAATTTAGGGAAGCAGTCTTGTGTGGTTCAGTAGTTTTTTTTTAGAAAGAGAACAAACAACTGCCAGAAACTAAGCGGCTCACCAACACCCACCACCCACCCCCCACCCCCCAAACCTCTCAGCAGTCTTGGTTTTTTTTCCCTTTCTGTCTTTTTTTATTTGTTTACATCTCTTTCTTTACTTTATTCTTTTTAAGATTAATCAAGGATTATAACTCTTGAGAGTCACGTAGAAGTTATCTCCCATGTTGTAGAATTTCTCAAAATCCAACATAGTTTGCGCTACCCATTCAGCTAGCATAGAAGCAGCCACAAAGCACAAAACTGTAACTTAAGTGTGTAAGCTCAGAACATTCCCCAAAAAATTAATGCCCAAGCCTACCCTTATACCCCGCAACTACACCTACACACAACCATGAGGGAGGAGAGAAATACACACAACATATTGGTCTCACGTTCAACATTGACATAGTCTTTTATTCTTGAACTGACCAAACACACACACATAGACAAGACAGAACATGTACAGGGTTGCTTCCAAGAGTTATAATCCTTGATTAATCTTAAAAAAGTCTCCCTGCTTCCCTCTTATTTCCTTCAGTGTTGCCTTTATGCCTTGGAAGCAACCCTGTATATGTTCTGTCTTGTCTATGTGTGTGTGTTTGGTCTTATTTCCTTTATTCCTTTTAGTTGTTTTTTTTTCATTGTGTTCTTCAAACGTTTCTGTTTCATTTTATATTTTAGATCAGACAGTGCTTTGTATTGTGTCAGAGATTTTTTTTTGTCTGCGTGTTTTTGTCTGTCTCCCTATTCCTATCATTGTAAAGGAAGACAACCCTCCTTTCCTTCTCTAGGGATAGCAGCAAAGGACTACCTGTCCGACAGATCCACCCATACCTAATTGTACTATCCCTGAATAATCAATTATTCTCAAAAATAATCGACTGGGTCTCCATCAGTTTCGGTTTTACTTTCAGTTTGTCAAGATGACGTTTCCGCGCTCGGAATGAATTCCATACGCACTAACTAACGTCACAGGTGCCAAGTGATGGAGAAGATCCACAATGATCACGGCACAAGCCTTAAGCCTGCACACATTAACCCCATGAGTTGGCCAGGTCCTGAGGTCCTCAGGTCCTACCTAGATCCGTCGGCCGATCTCTTGATATTTATGTCTCTGGGTCTCAACCCAGCACCTCCCTCCTTGCATACCGCCAGAAACGCCGCCTGCTTCGCTTTCGGAAAATTCCAGGTAGTTTAGACCCAGGCTTGTGCCATGGCCTACATTTCCCCACCCTCTCATCAGACGAAATTCTTGTTCATCACCTCATCGCTACCACTATCACCTTCACCTGCAAGTTCAAGAGTTCCAGAGTTTCTTCAAAAGAAAGATTCATCGCAACCTGGAAATTCCACCCGAATCTGTCAGTTATTATTGTCTAGAAAACTCGAGTCTGGTAAAATATACCTTTTACACTCTGGGAAGTTTTTTTTGAAGAAGTTAAATGGAATTGTCGTGCATTGTAATATTCATGAAAACTGTTACAAGCAAATACACAAGAAAATGAATGACTTGAACAATAAGGACTAATCTCTCTTTCTCTCTCTGTCTCTGTCTCTGTCTGTCTGTCTGTCTGTCTCTCACTCTCTCTCTTTCTCTCTCTCTCTTTCTCTCTCTCTCCCTCTTTCTCTCTCTTTTTTCTCTCTCTCTTCCTCTCTATGTCTCTGTCTCTCTCTCTCTTTCTCTCTCTCTGTCCCTCCTTCTCTCTCTCTTTCTCTCTCTTTCTCACTCTCTCTCTTTCTCTCTCTCTCCCTCTCTCTCTCTCTCTTTTTTCTCTCTCTCTTCCTCTCTATGTCTCTGTCTCTCTCTCTGTCCCTCCCTCTCTCTCTCTTTCTCTCTCTCTTTCTCTCTCTCTCTCTCTCTGTCCCTCTCTCTCTGTCTCTGTCTCTCTCTCTCTTTCTCTCTGTCTCTGTCTCTCTTTCTCTCTCTCTCCTCTCTCTCTCTTCTCTCTCTCTTTCTCTCTCTCTCTCTCTCTCCCTGTATGAGTGCGTGTGCATGTGTGTGCCCGCACAAAACTGAATGTCCATCCGTTTGTAATTTCTACAACAACAGATAAAATAAGTAACAAAACGATACGTTTAACACATACAACAACACAAGATACAATACGATAAGTTGAACAGTCTCCATCAATTCAAAAAGTAATAAAGTTTGAGTATTTACAGTAGTTATGAAAAATGAAAAAGAAAACTAACAGTCAAACAAACAAGAGGGGAGGGGCGGGTGGAGGAAAGACACGTTTAGAACAACGACGGACGTGATAGTCAAGTCGGTAAACACCGGACTTCCAATCTGGGTTCAATCCAGTCTGGATACTTACCTCCACTGGTCGGCACAGGATGGAGAATGTTTCCCATCTCCCAGGTCAACATGTCTGTGGACCTTCCAAATGCCTAAATTCTGTTCGTGTGTGTACACATGCAGAATATGAAACATCATCATCATCAGGTAACCTGTCGCATGGCGTTGGCGATCATGGACTTCCATCTGTCTCTATCTCTTGTTGCCTCAAGCATCTCTTCCACCCTCCCTGTCTTCAGCCACTCTGCAAGTTCGTCTAGTATTTTCTCCCTGGGTCTGGTCTACCTGGTGCTCTCTTTCCCTCCAGCTTTCCCGTTGTGACCAGGTGCTCCAAATCCCCTTTCCTCTCATAAAATGGCCTATAAATGTTGCCTGTCTTTTCCTAATCTTCCTTATGAATGATCTACTTGTGTCTGCCTCCATCCTGACTGTCTCGCTTGTTTTCTTTCCTGTCCATGGAACTCTCAACATTCTTCTTAGAAACCACATCTCGGCTGCCTCAATCTTGTTCTGGCTTTGCTTGTTGACTATATAGCCTGTAAATCTTGTCATTTTCCGGTGGTTTATGGAAACATGAACACACCCTGCATGCACGCCCCTTAACCCTTTGACTCTCTCACCCTATCTACCAGCTGCAAAAACTTAACCATTTGACTTCCTCACCCTATCTACCAGCTGCAAAAACTTAACCCTTTGACCCCATAACGTATTACCAGCGGCAAAAACTTAACCATTTGACTCCCTCACCCTATCAGCTGCAAAACCATAACCCTTTGACTTCCTCACCCTATCTAACAGCTGCAAAAACTTAACCCTTTGACTCCCTAACCCTATCCACCAGCTCCCTGCAGGAGTCAAAGGGTTAAGTTTTTGCTTGCTACCATGGTTGACATTGCTAGATGCTGGTGGACCGGGTAAGGGAGTCAAAGAGTTAAAGATGCAGACCGTACAACAACAGTGGAATATGGTCAGCTCGTTTGACAAGCTTCAGAGTTTCCTGTGCTCAGTATAACTGTCTGATTATAATAAAAAATAAAAATTATGAGATGCACAATGAGTATCAAAAAGAGTTTGGAGAATAGCGCCGTACAAGAATGGTTTATAGCGAATGATTTAGAACCATCATCAGGCTTACTAAAAAAACAACAAAAAAACAAACAAACAAACAAACAAACAAAACAAACAAATAAAACTACAGGACTGTGCAGTAAGTGGCACGCAGTTTCCAAATCCAAAGTCAGATCAGGCAGCATCTTTTTTTAAAATCAAAATCGAGAAGTGATACAGTCATCATTTCCCCCATGAAGCGATATGCTCACTGCAATGTACTCGTAGGACACCTCAAGGAAAGACAATAGCCCGGTGGTTATGACACAAGGGAGAAGACTGGCAGAATGGTTCAGACGTTCGCCTGCCAATAACTAAATTCGAGGTTCCCGCAGAGGCATCAGCTTTTCTCCTCAGTTTGACCGGAAAATCAAACTGAACGTCTAGCCCTTCGGAAGGGGACGAAAAACGAGTCGGACCCATGTACCTTCTGGCTGTGCACGCTAAAGATCCCACGGCAGTTGAAAATCGTGAAGAGCAGGGCATTGCCCGGCTGCCTTGGTAAAAAAAACAAAAAACAAAAAAACATTGGCGAGATAGGTTGATTTCTCAGATCCCACCCCTTGAAGACGAAATAACCTTCTTGCCTTTCTGAAGTCTTGGTTAAAAAAAAAGTGAATATGAATATGAATTTGAAGCGAGGGAGAAGGGATGGGCGCCGTCCTCATAATGCTGGCCCCGGGAAAAGTTGAGGTCTCTGCCACCTCGCTCCCCTACGACCTCAGTGTTATGGAACTATCTAGGCAGGACCTCAGGACCTGGCCAGCTGTCGGGTTTATGTGCAGGCTTAAGGCTCGTGCCGTGATCATCCTGGATTTTCTCCATAACATGGCACCAGTGACGATAGCGCATATGGAATTCATTCCGAGCGCAGAGACGTCATCTTGAGAAACTGAAACTGAAACTGTGACACAAGACTTGCAGTCGGAAGGCTTGGATTCGAACCTGCTTGGGTACTACCTGCCTTGTGGAAGAAGGGTGGGGATGTTCATCCATCTCCTGCCAGTGCTTGAATTCCCCTTTTATGTGTGTACACACACAGAGAGAACATCAAATACCCAAGTTTTTTTTCTTGTTTTTTTTTAGTTTTTTTTTCAAGGATCATTGCACCCAGGGAGGTTACCTTTGCGCTCACCTTTTTTTTCGTCCCATTTTTGGGGGGCACCTTAATGGCCACAGAAGCTGGCACAGGTTTTTTTGTTTTTTTTTACAATGCGATGATGAAGATGTCGATGGGGACGATAATCATGATGCTATGGAGTTCCATCTAGGACTGAGACTGCGTGACAGGGCCGTACTCTACCCCTACTATCATAAAATATCCTGGCGTCAACCAGGCCCGAGAAATACAGACACCTGATGGGGCTGGTCAGAAGATTTGAGCATCCGTGAAGTGGATGAGACTCGACTGTGTGGTCCCAGTTTTCCCAATGAGCCCATAGCACGCCCAACTCTGGGTAGGAGCCGGTTAGAGCCGAAAAATCCCACAATGATTTTTGAAGGTACTGATGGGGATTCGAACCCACAACCTTCCAGTCAGTAGTCTGTTGCGTTAACCACTACACCACGGCGACTGGTGGTTATTACGGTTCCTGTAAGCCATGTAAGTGGTAGGTAGCTAATGGAGTTTGGAGTCTGGTGTTTGTTTGAGAGGAATTCATCGCATCTGGACGATTCCAAATACGATCCTAAAATTCTGCCACCAATTATCTGACAGACTCCCTGAGTCTTGCGCAAAATCCTAAGAAGCGCTAGGAAAGTCTTAATCTAAAATGGGGAAGGGGGGGGGGAGTGTACAAAGTGAAACGCTAAGCTGACACCACCGGAATGATGGAAACATTAACCCTTTGACACCTGCGCCCCGTCCACCAGCATCCAGCATTGCCAACCATGCAAGCAAAACGAAAACTTAACCCTTTGACTCTCTCACCCTATCCACCAGCTTCCTACAGAGTCATAGAGTTAAGTTTTTGCACTTTGTGAATAGGGTGCAGGAGTCAAAGGGTTAAAAATAACTTACGAATAAACACAAACTACCGGTCCCTGTCGCACAAGATTGGAAGTGGGCACGACCTGACTGTCAGCAACCAGATCAACACACAAATAGAATCTATAGAAACAGAAACACCTATTTGATGTTTAAAAACAAAACAAAACAAAACAAAAAACAAACAAAACAAACAAAACAAAACAAAACAAACAAAACAAAACAAAACGAAACGAAAACCAAAGACAGGCGCCAACTTTAGGCCAACTGGCTTTTCTTAGCCATCCATAAACAAATGACAAAACAGTGTTCACTACGTGTAGTGTATTTATTCTTTGTTGTCTGTTGTTTTCGCTTGACAAAGACCAGCTGGCCGAAAGTTTGCGCCTGTCTTCTTCTCCTGTATTAACCCCTTGGATTCCCACGTCTAGTTCACCAGCATCCTGCACTGTCAACCATGCTAGCGAAGCAGAAACTTAACCCTTTGATTCCCTCACCCTATCCACCAGCTTCCAACAAGAAGCTGGTGGATACGGTGAGGGAGTCAAAGGGTTAAGTTTTTAGCAGTTGGGGGATAGGGTGCGGGAGTCAAAGGGTTAAAATAATACGTGTTTTCAATTTATTTTTGTGTGTTTCTGGTCAACATCTCCTTACATGCTGGTAGTCGCTTTGACATAGACCAAACCAGTTCTTT
>CM060311.1:17915898-17925898 GCA_030674185.1 Monoplex corrugatus
CTGTGGAGACTAAAATGTTTAATGTAACTGATGGCTGAATATCAAAACATAAAAGAGAAACACACACACACACACACACATAGAACACACACACACACACATAGAACACACACACACACACACACACTAGAACAACACACACACACATAAACACACACCACACACACCACACACACACACACACACACAACACAACACACATCAACACACACACACACAGACAGAAAGAGAGAGAGAAAGAGAGAGAGAAAGAGAGAGAGAGACACACAGAGAGAGAGAGAGAGAAGAGAGAGAAGAGAGAGAGAGAACAGAGAGAGGGGGAGAAGAACAAGAGAGAGAGAGAAACAGAGAGAGGGAGAGAGAAACAAAGAGAACAGAGAGAGAGAGAGAAAGAAAGAGAGAAAGACAAAGAGAAAGAGAGAGACAGACAGAGAAGAAAAGAGAGAGAGAGAGACAGAGACAGAGACAGAGAGAGAAGAGAGAGAGAGAGAGAGAAACAGAGAGAGGGGGAGAGAAACAAGAGAGAGGAGAGAGAAAAGAGAGAGAGAGAGAGAGAGAGAGAGAGAGAGAAGAGAGAGAGAGAGGAAAGAGAGAGAGACAAAGAGAAAGAGAGAGACAGACAGAGACAGAGAGAGAAAGAGAGAGACAGAGACAGAGAGAGAAAGAGAGAGAGAGAGAGAAAAACAGAGAGAGGGGGGAGAGAAACAAAGAGAGAGAGAGAGAGAGAGAGAAAGAGAGAGAGAGAAAGAGAGAGAAAGAGAGGAAAGAGAGGAGAGAGAAAGACAAAGAGAAAGAGAGAGAGAGACAGAGACAGAGAGAGAAAGAGAGAGAGACAGACAGAGACAGAGAGAGAAAAAAGAGAGAGAGAAACAGAGAGATGGGGGAGAGAGAAACAAAGAGAGAGAGGGAGAGAGAGAGAGAATCAGTCTTTATTTCCAAGAGCAAGAGTTATGTGCTTTAACTCTTGTTTAATGTAAACGACAAACGAACACACACACACACACACACACACACACACACACACCACACACACACACACACAACACACACACACACACACCACACACACACACACACACACACACACACACACACAACACAACAAGACAGACAGACAGAGACAGAGAGACAGAGACAAAGACAGAACAGAGAGACAGAGAAGAGAGACGACAGACAGACAGACAGAGACAAGACAGACAGACAGACAGAGAGAGAGGGAGATAGAGAGAGAGAGAAGATCAGTTTTCATTTCCAAGCGCAAGAGACAAGTGCTTCAACTCTTGTTTAATCTAAATGGCGAACGAATATCAAAACATATAGAGAGAAACAGCGCGCGCGGCGCACAGAGCGAGAGAGACGAAGAGAGAAGAGACAGAGCACAAGAACAGAGACGAGAGAGAGACGAGCACAACAGACACGACAGACAGACAGAGAAGAGAAGAGATAGATAGATATAGATAGTAGAAGAGAAGAGAGAGAAGAGAGAAGAGAGAGACAGAGACAGAGACAGACACAGACAGACAGACAGAGACAAAGACAGAGACAGAGACAGAGAGACAGACATGCCTACATCATCGTTGTTTGTCTAATACAAGACTACAAATAAAAGCAAAGATTCCCTTCCACTCTACAGGAGCAGATAAAAGGTATTTCATGCCTGCCCTGCATTGTACACTACACATTTAATTACAACAACAAATTTACACACACACACACACACACACACACACACACACACACACACACACACACACACACACACACACACACACACACACACACACACAGCACGCACACACACACACGCGAATACATAAAGACATAGAAACAACAAACCACACACACACAAAACATACAAAAGCAGCAGCAGCAACAACAACAACAACAAGCAAATACAAACAAAACAAAGCAAAACAAATCAATCTAAAACAACAAAACAAAAAATACCACAAAAAAAAACCCAAACCTAAACAAAACGCAACAACCGAAAACAAACAAAAGAAAACAAAACAAAACGAAAGAAGAAAATAATCCAAAAAGCAACAAACTCACACTGTCGTAATTAATTACGTGGTAAACGGCTCACCCCGGGAGAAGGAATGAATCAACCCACTGACACCATCACTGTAATTACAGCAGTAATGCCACAGGCACCTGACAACTGTAATATTGTCCACAGGCTCTGACACAAGTGATAACTGTCCACAGGCTCCTGACAACAATGATAACTGTCCACAGGCACCTGACAACTGTGATGATTTTCTACAGACACCTGACAACTGTGATAACTGTCTACAGACACCTGACACCTGTAATAATTGTCAACAGGCACCTGACAACTGTGATATTGTCTACAGGCACCTGACAACTGTGATATTGTCTACAGGCACCTGACAACTGTAATAATTTCAGAAGGAAGAAAACCTGACAATAATGTTTACAGCACAGTAATGCACAGGCACCTGACACTGTGATATTGTCTACAGGCATCTGACAACTGTATAACTGTCACAGGCACCTGACAACATATCTGTCACAGGACCTGAAACTGTAGATTTCTACAGACACCTGACAACTGTAATAACTGTCTACAGCACCTGAACTGTATATTGTCACAGGCACCTGACAACTGTATATAACTGTCTACAGGCACCTGACACTGTGATATCTGTCTACAGGCACTGACAACTGTAATAATGTTACAGGCACCTGACAATGTGATATCTGTCACAGCACCTGACAACTGTGATACTTGTCTACAGGCACCTGACAACTGGATATTGTCTACAGGCACCTGACAACTGTGATATTGTCAACTACACCTGACAACTGTGATATTGTCTACAGACCTGACAACTGTGATATTGTCTACAGGCACCTGACAACTGTGATATGTCTACAGACACCTGACAACTGTGATATTGTCTACAGGACACCTGACAACTGTGATATTGTCTACAGACACCTGACAACTGTGATATTGTCTACAGGCACCTGACAACTGTGATATTGTCTACAGACACCTGACAACTGTGATATTGTCTACAGGCACCTGACAACTGTGATATTGTCTACAGACACCTGACAACTGTGATATTGTCTACAGACACCTGACAACTGTGATAACTGTCTACAGACACCTGACACTGTGATAACTGTCTACGGGCACCTGACAACTGTGATATTGTCTACAGACACCTGACAACTGTGATATTGTCTACAGGCACCTGACAACTGTGATATTGTCTACAGACACCTGACAACTGTGATATTGTCTACAGACACCTGACAACTGTGATATGTCTACAGACACCTGACAACTGTGATAACTGTCTACAGACACCTGACAACTGTGATAACTGTCTACAGCACCTGACAACTGTGATACTGTCTACAGACACCTGACAACTGTGAACTGTCTACAGGCACCTGACACTGTGATACTGTCTACAGCACCTGACAACTGTGATAACTGTCTACAGACACCTGACAACTGTGATAACTGTCTACAGGCACCTGACAACTGTGATGTTGTCTACAGACACCTGACAACTGTGACAACTGTCCAAAGGCACCTGACAACTCTGATAACTGTCCAAAAGGCACCTAACGTCTGACAACGGATTTATCTCATCATCATCATGTGCCCTGCCGCATGCGTTGCGATCATGGCCCTCCATATGTATCTATCCCTTGTTGCCGCAAGCACATTTTCCACCCTCTCTGTCCTCAGCTACCCTGCAAGGCCGTCCAATATTTTCTCGGATTTATTCGCATTTTTCTTGATTCATGGCCAGACGAAAGAAGAAAAATGCGGATTTATCTGTGCTCGTAAATTTCATGAAACGGCAGGTACGGCCGTGAAACGATCCAGTTGCGTTTTTCTGTTACTCATAGACGAATAGAGTAAAAGAGGTGATGGGTCGCGTGAGTGTGTTACCCTTTGACCTTTGACCTGAGCGGGATGCCCCGAGCTGAAAGCGAGTACTGACAAATACCATACTTGTCACGCGGCAGAGGTCACGTACAGAGTTAGCCACAACAACACCACGTTTGACACATAAATGTAGACAAGAGTTCTGGCTACACAGTGTTAGGAGTCTCACTCTGGGCGGTGAGATGTGTTGGGGCCATGCATTGATTTTAACCCTTTGCATGGCACATGTGACGCTAACGCAATAGGAATTCGTTTCCGAGCGCGGAGACATCGTCTCGAGAAACTGAAACTGTAACTGAAAACTTTAACCCCTTGACTCTCTCATCCCAAACACGAGTCTGTTTTGACTCCCTCACCCTATCCACCACTTTCTGTTTTGACTCCCTCACCATATCCACCACTTTCTGTTTTGACTCCCTCACCCTATCCACCACTTTCTGTTTTGACTCCCTCACCTATCCACCACTTTCTGTTTGACTCCCTCACCCTATCCACCAGCTTTCTGTTTTGACTCCCTCACCCTATCCACCAGCTTTCTGTTTTGACTCCCTCACCCTATCCACCAGCTTTCTGTTTTGACTCCCTCACCCTATCCACCAGCTTTCTGTTTTGACTCCTCACCCTATCCATCACTTTCTGTTTTGACTCCCTCACCCTATCCACACTTTCTGTTTTGACTCCCTCACCCTATCCACCAGCTTTCTGTTTTGACTCCCTCACCCTATCCACCAGCTTTCTGTTTTGACTCCCTCACCCTATCCACCAGCTTCTGTTTTGACTCCCTCACCCTATCCACCAGCTTTCTGTTTTGACTTCCTCACCCTATCCACCAGCTTTCTGATTGACTCCCTCACCCTATCCACCACTTTCTGTTTTGACTCCCTCACCCTATCCACCACTTTCTGTTTTGACTCCCTCACCCTATCCACCAGCTTTCTGTTTTGACTCCCTCACCCTATCCACCAGCTTTCTGTTTTGACTCCCTCACCCTATCCACCAGCTTTCTGTTTTGACTCCCTCACCCTATCCACCAGCTTTCTGTTTTGACTCCCTCACCCTATCCACCAGCTTTCTGTTTTGTACTCCCTCACCCTATCCACCAGCTTTCTGTTTTGACTCCCTCACCCTATCCACCACTTTCTGTTTTGACTCCCTCACCCTATCCACCACTTTCTGTTTTGACTACCTCACCCTATTTTCACACTAAACGTTTACCAGTTTCTGTTTTGACTCTCATCATCATGTGCCTTGCTCTGTTGGTCGGGACATTTGAGCAACACCCTCGGAGACGCATCCATGAAGTGGATGTGGTCTGTCTTCACAATGAGCCTATAGCACGCTCAACCATGGCTAGTGAGCCTGTTGAGAACGAAAAATCCCACAAAGTCTCTGACAAGACTGAGGGGACTTGAGTTGAACCCACATCCTCCACAACCTCCCAGTCTTTATTTCGTTGCGCTAACCACTGCACCACGGTGACTGGTGAGAACTGCATATTATACTTCTTGCCGATGTGCGATTAAGTGTCAAACACAAAATTGTATCAAAATGTCACAAGTGGCACCGATTAACCCTTTGACTCCCGTACGCTACCCACCACGTGCAAAAAAAATTAACTCTTTGGCTCCCACACCCTATCCACCAGCTTCCTGCGGGAAACCGGTGGATACAGCGAGGGAGTTAAAGGTTTAAGTTTTTGCTTTGCTAGCATGGTTGACAATGCAGGATGCTGGTGGACAGGGTGCGATAGTCAAAGGGTTAAGGCAAGAGAGACAGAGGCTGGACCTGCATTTTGACTGAATATAAGGTCAGGTCAGGTCCCGTAGCCGGTGGGTGGCTGTAGGGGCACCACAGACGACTTGACAACCTCCCTCCATGCCTTTCGGTCTTCCGCTTTCCTCAGGGTGGTAGTGAGGGGGAGGCTGGTCCATTTGAATATAAACCCTATGCTTAATGGTGCGTGGGAAAAACTGAACAAGCCAGGGCAGTAGTCTATTTGACTGAAGATTGCATCCTTGGTTACCGTGTCCAGGGAAGACCACCAGAGCTATACAAGGATGCTTTGAAGGCCAACTTCATCAGCTGTAACATTAACACCACCAACCAGGAAAACACTGCAAGCAACAGAGTAAGCTGGTGACAGCAGTGCACACCGGGCACAATCGCATATATGAATATCCCAGAACAGCTGCTGTTCAACAGAAGAGGGACCGGCTGAAGAAGAACCCCAGGCCACAGGATCCCTTCTCATTTTAGTACCTGGTGAAGAAATGTACTTTCAGTATCGGTATTGTATTCCACATGAAGACCCATACCAGGTGATAAACAACCAATACGCCTACCCGTCTGTCCATGGACTCACAATCATTTATCCCTGGTATGGGCAAGATCTGACATCTTGAGTTCCATCCCAGCCTGCAACAATATAAACTGACCTGTTCCGCTGCCCATCTGAAATGCTTCCATCATTCTGGTAATGTCAGCTTAGTGTTTGACAGGTCCCTTCTCCCCCTTTTCCCCGTTTCAAGACCTTGCCAGCGATTAGGGTTATGTGCAGGCTCAGGAAATCTGTCGGACAATTGCTGGCATATTTGGGTGGAGCACATATAGAGCTGTCCCAGCGCGGTGAAATCCTTTTATATAATTCGATACTCCAAGAGAGTCCTTTATCATCATCACAGCATTCATTGGCAGAAAGATCACGTTGACGACTACACGACTTCAGACTCAGTGGTTGGGGTTATTGGAGTTATTTCGAGAAGGATTCACTCTGATTCCAAAACATAAAATTGGTAGACTGTTACTTTTCTATGTCCACTCAGAAATTTGGAGTGAGCTCAAGAGGGATTCACCGCACTGGGACATTTCCATGAACGTTCCACCTGAATTTGTCAGTAATTACGTGGCAGACTGCCTGAGCCTGCTCATTCCCTGAGCCTGTTCAAAACCGTAAGCCCAACAAGGCTCTTGAAATGGGGAGGGGGAAGGGCATGGGTAGAACAGGATCGATGAAACACTGAAGTAACACCACAGGAGAAGTTATCATCATCTCATCATCATCATCATCATCATCATCATCATTATCATCATCATCATCATCATCATCATCATCATCATCATTATTATCATGTACCCTGCGCATGGCGTTGGCGATCATGGCCCTCCATATGTATCTATCATCCCTTGTCGCCGCAAGCACATCTTCCATCCTCTCTAGTCTTTCATTGATCAGGATGAAGTACCGGAGCATTAAGGACAGCGAACAAGCTAGTCACGTTTCAGCTAGGATTGGAACTCGAGACAACAAATCTTGAGTCGGCTTTTATCACGACAGCCAGTCAGTCTGAGGCTCGAACCTATGACCCTCTTTGCGTTATCAGTAAGATACTGTAACCAACTAAGCTAACAGGCCCCAAGAATCCTACGCATACTATTGGCAGTGTCCCAGTCTCATCAGACTGCTCCATTCCAACGTCCCTCCAATCCCAGATACACGCCTGATATGTAAAAGATGGGAGACTTTTCCCATCTTCCAGGTCAACACTAAGTGCAGTCCTGCCAATGCCCGAACCCACCTTGGTAAGTACACGCACGTTAAAGATCCTGAAGGCCATGTCATTGATGCGGTAGTCAGGTGGGTAAACTGTCGGATTGCCTATGTAAAGGTTCTGGGTTTCAATTCCGCTTGGATAGCCTACCTCCCGCCTGGTGGATAATGGGTGGAGATTTTTTTTCCGATCTCCAGTCAACATGTGTGCAGACCTGCCAGTGTCTTAACCCCCTTTAGTGTGTTATATGCATACACAACATAAATATGAACATTAACCCTTTGACTCCCGCACCCTATCCACCAACTACAAAAACTTAACCCTTTTTTTTTACTCTCTCACTCTATCCAGCAGCTTCCTGCAGGAAGCTAGTGGATAGGATGAGGGAATCAAAGGGTTAGGTTTATGCTTTGCTAGCATGGTTGACCATGCAGGATGTTGCTAGACAGGGCGCGGGGAGTCGAAGGGTTAAAGATCCTGTAAGTCACGTCTGTGTCCGGTGACTTGTAGAATCATGAAAAGACCCAGCATGCACACCAGCTCAGTTGAGCTCAGTTCATATTGCTTATAGCCCAGCCGACTACTAGAGCCATATCAGACTAACACCACGTCAAAAAAAACACCAAAAAAACGTTCAGATAAAAGACAACAGTTAAAAACCATGCTCACCGTAGCACACACACACACACACACACACACACACACGCGCGCGCGCGCGCGCGCACGCACGCACACACACACACACACACACACACACCACACACACACACGCACACACACACACATAGATGTAGACTGTGCAGCAACTTAGTGGAGTGTGGTCAGCTCGCCTGAAATCTTGACTTCTCCGCCGTCCACTAAAACATCTGATTATGTGTAATGCGCAATGAGTCCAAATTTGGGGAACAGCGCTATTCAAAAACGATTCACAACAATAATGATAATATTGACTGCTACATCCCTATACCCACTCAAGCCCTATATATACAATTGATAGACTGCTATATTCTTATGCCCACCCAAGCCTAGACATACAATTGATAGACTGCTGTATTCCTATGTCCACTCAAACCTTAGACATACAATTGATAGACTGCTGTATTCCTGTGTCCACTCAAGACCTAGACATACAATTGATAGACCGCTATGTTCCTATGTCCACTCAAACCCTAGACATACAATTGATAGACAGCTATATTCCTATGTCCACTCAAGACCTAGACATACAATTGATAGACAGCTATATTCCTATGTCCACTCAAACCCTAGACATACAATTGATAGACAGCTATATTCCTATGTCCACTCAAACCCTAGACATACAATTGATAGACTGCTATATTCCTATGTCCACTCAAACCCTAGACAACAAAATAGACTGCTATATTCCTGTGTCCACTCAAACCCTAGACATACAATTGATAGACAGCTATATTCCTATGTCCACTCAAGCCCTAGACAACAAAATAGACAGCTATATTCCTATGTCCACTCAAGACCTAGACATACAATTGATAGACTGCTATATTCCTATGTCACTCAAGACCTAGACAACAAAATAGACTGCTATATTCCTGTGTCCACTCAAGCCATAGACAACAAAATAGACTGCTATATACCTATGTCCACTCAAGACCTAGACAACAAAATAGACTGCTACATTCCTGTGTCCACTCAGGACCTAGACAACAAAATAGACAGCTATATTCCTGTGTCCACTCAAGACATAGACAACAAAATAGACAGCTATATTCCTATGTCCACTCAAGACCAAGACAACAAAATAGACTGCTATATTCCTATGTCCACTCAAACCCTAGACAACAAAACAGACAGCTATATTCCTGTGTCCACTCAAGACAAAGACAACAAAATAGACTGCTATATTCCTGTGTCCACTCAAGACAAAGACAACAAAATAGACTGCTACATTCCTGTGTCCACTCAAGACAAAGACAACAAAACAGACAGCTATATTCCTGTGTCCACTCAAGACAAAGACAACAAAATAGACTGCTATATTCCTATGTCCACTCAAGACAAAGACAACAAAATAGACTGCTATATTCCTATGTCCACTCAAGACAAAGACAACAAAATAGACTGCTATATTCCTATGTCCACTCAAGCCCTAGAGAACAAAATAGACTGCTATATTCCTGTGTCCACTCAAGACCTAGCCAACAAAATAGACTGCTATATTCCTGTGTCCACTCAAGCCATAGACAACAAAATAGACTGCTATATTCCTACGTCCACTCAAGACCAAGACAACAAAATAGACTGCTATATTCCTATGTCTATTCAAACCCCAGACATACAATTGATAGACTGCTACATTCCTGTGTCCACTCAAGCCCTAGACAACAAAATAGACTGCCACATTCCTGTGTCCACCCTGATTCTCGATGTACGGCTGATGGGTTGAGGTGAAGATTTCTTCCAGGTCAACAAAATAATGTGTGGACCCTGCTAGTCGCCAGAACGAACTGTGTGTGTACAGGCATTCATACCG
>CM060311.1:17933398-17935898 GCA_030674185.1 Monoplex corrugatus
CTTTCTTATTTCTCAACCGAATAGCTTCTGTTTCTGTTTTTTTTTTTTTTTTTTTTTTTTTTACAGAAAGAAGATGATTGGAGTTAGGGATTATGCAACAATAAAGTATGTTGGCGGTCTGCCAGACGGTCGCCAAAAGGCGACATCGGCGGTGAAAGACAATTCATTGCTGATTTTGTCCTGCCAAGTGATGCGTCGGAGGTAACGTAAACAGACAGTGTTAAGTTTCTGTTCCGTCAGGCACGTAGAGACTAGGTCTCACTCCTATACAGAAGAGTGCTCGCCACTCATGATTTGTAGACCTGTGTCCTGGTACTCCCGGTCAGCTTCTTGTTGTCCATACTACTTTTTCGTCTGGACATAGTAGTGACTGTCTTTCCTAGGCGCTTGTTCAGCTCAGCATCAAGAGAGAGAGAAAGAGAGAGGAAGAGAGATAGAGATGATAGATAGATAATAGATAGATAGGTAGATAGATAGATACATAGATAGATAGTAGATAATAGATAGAGATAAGAAGATGAAGAGAGAGAGAGAGAGAGAGAGAGAGTCAGAGATGGTTGGGCCTATGATCACGAAGTCGAGACAACATCAAACTTAAGAGTCTTACCCTGATATGGCTCTAGTAGTCGGCAGGGCAATATGAACTTGAACTTAGAGTCACCCATTTTGATGTCAGATGCAGGGTCCACATTTTGTCCCATGACTTGCGTTTTTATGAGGCTGATGGTGAGACCAAAGTCTCGGCAAATGTCGCTGAAACAACTTAAGAGTCTCTAAAGGTCTTGTTTCGAGTGATTAGCAATCGCTGACATCATCTGCAAAGAGAAAATCTCGCAGAAATTTCTGATGAATTTTGGACTTTGCTTTTAGGCTGGAAATATTGAAGAGCTTTCCGTCCGACTTGGTTTGGTTCAGATGCCTTCCAGAGCAGATGCAAAGGCGTGCTTCAGTAGCACAGCAAAAATATCAAAATAGGGTAAGTGCAGGACACAGCCCTGTTTCATTCCGCTGCGAATGCCAAAGGCATCTAATGCTGATCCATCAAAGACACAGTAGCCTTCAAATCTTCATGAAAGAACTTGATGATGTCAGGAGCCTATGTGGGCATCCGATCTAGAGTAGCATCTTGAAGAGGCCGTCCATGCTGACAAGGTCAAAGGCCTTAGTTAGATCAATGAAGGCCATAAAGAGCGGTTTCCTTTGTTCCCTGCATTTTTCCCTGCAGCTTCCTGATGGAGAAGATCACATCGATGATAAATCTATTTGCTGTAAAACCGCATTGTGATTCTGGGTAGACCATCTCTGCCAGTACTTGGAACCTCTTCAGGGTAACTCGGGCGAAGAGCTTCCGATGATGCTGAGGAGTGAATCCGTGCTAATTATTGCCATCACTCCTGTCGTCTTTATTTTATACAGTATAATGGTATTTGCGTCTCTCGTGATCCTGCAGCACTTCGCCTTCTATCGAGCAGAAGCGGAGAATTTCAAGCAATTCAGTGGCGATAGTTTCCTTACAGCATCTCAGGACTTCGGTGGTGACACCATCTTTCCCAGGAGATTTTCCAGTGGCAAGAGAGTTCAAAGCTTTGCTGAACTCTTCGTGTGTGAATTATCTGTCAAGCTCCTCCAGTACTGATAAGCTTTCAATGAAGTTTAAGGTATGTTCCTTAACTACGTTCTCCCTTGCATATAACTCGGACTAGTGTTCTATCCAGCGTTTCATCTGCTGTGACTGGTCCTGGATTGTCTCCACTGTGGTGGATTTCAAAGGGGATATTTTCTTTTGTGTTAGACACAGTGCCTGCTTTTTTCCATCACACATTCCCTTGATGTCGCCTGTATCTGCTGCTGCCTGCATCTGGGAGCAGAGTTTTAGCCAGTACTTGTGAGCACATTGCCTGGCGAGTTGCTTTGGGAAGCACGGAGAATCTGCAGGTTCCGTTCGAATGGGCATACTTTGCAGCAGCGAAGTTTCACTCTTTTTCTCCTAATCTTTGTATTTGTTTTTTGTTCGTTTGTGATCTTACGTCCACGCCTGACAAAGGCCAGTTGAACGAAAATTTGCGCCTGTCTCGTTTGGTTGTATTAAATACGCGTTCTGATTTTATTTTTCGTTTTTTTTTCTTCTTCTGGTTGCTGAGTAGGTTGCAAGGTCTGGTGAGGATCAGGTCGATCTAGTGCCAGTGCTTCGATCTCAGGTGTCTCCAGGAGACCCAGTGCTGAGGCTTGGTTTTTGAAGAATGTGTCGGTGAAGCAGAGACCATGGTGACAGCACAACTCCAGCTGACGCTGCCCGTTTTCATTGATCCTTCCAGTGGCAAACTGACTCAAGCAAGTGGGCCAGGGACTCTGATTAGCATCTACTCCGACTTTAAAGTCGCTGAGGATGAATGATAGCTCCTGAAAGGTATTGACTGCGATGAAATGCGATCGCTTTACAAGAAAATCGCACGAGAGAAAATTTTTACAAACAATAAACACTCAAAATATCAAAAACTAT
>CM060311.1:17940898-17943398 GCA_030674185.1 Monoplex corrugatus
GTGTGTGTGATGTTGATGTGATGTGTGTGTGTGTGTTGTGTGTATGTGTGTGTGTTGTGTGTGTGTGTGTTGTGTGTGTGTGTTTGTGTGTGTGTGTTGTGTGTGTGTATGTGTGTGTGTGAGTGTGTGTGATGTGTGTTTGTGATGTGTGTTTGTGAGTGTGTGTTGTTTGTGGTGTGTGTTTATGTTGTGTGTATGTGTGTGTGTTTTGTGTGTGTGTGTGTTTGTGTGTGTGTGTGTTTGTGTGTTTGTGTGTGTGTATGTATGTGTGTGTATGTGTGTGCGTGTTTGTATGTTGTGTGTGTTTGTGTGTGTGTGTGTGTGTGTTTGTGTGTGTGTGTTTATGTGTGTGTGTGTGTGTGTGTGTTTATGTGTGTGTTTATGTGTGTCTGTCTGTCTGTCTCTCACTGATTGAGCTGTTTACCTGTTTGTCTGTCTTTTTGTGCAGGTCCCTTGCTATTAAATCACAGCTGGAGGAACGATAAAGACGAGTGTGATGAACAGAATAGTTTTTCTGTCGTGATGGTAGTGGTTTGATTTATCTTAAAAACATCCTTTATCTATTTACCTATTTATTTATTTTCTTTAAGTTCTTTCAGTGTTAGTTTTTAATCAACGTTTGTTTATTTGTTTGAAGTGTCTATCCTTTATTCAGTGGTACTTTTTAATTAATGTTTGTTTAGTTGTTTGTAGTGCCTTTGTTTATTCTTTTTTTTCTTTCTTTCTTTTTTTCTTTTTTCCCGTCGTATAGACTGCATTCTTACCAACAAATGCCTATCAATTAACACCAGGAAGAGAGTTCTTGAATGTACTGTTGTAAGGCTGCGAGGCGTGGACAGTCAACAAACAAAGCCAGAACAAGATTGAGGCAGCCGAGATGTGGTTTCTAAGAAGACTGTTGAGAGTTCCATGGACAGCAAAGAAAACAAACGAGAGACAGTCTTGATGGAGGCAGACACAAGTAGATCACTCATAAGGAAGATTAGGAAAAGACGGGCAACATTTATAGGCCATTTTATGAGGAAAGGAGAATCGGAACACCTAGTCACGACGGGAAAGCTGGAGGGAAAGAGAGCACCAGGTAGACCCAGGGAGAAGATACTAGACGGACTTGCAGAGTGGCTGGGGACAAAGAGGGTGGAAGAGATGTTTGAGGCAACAAGTTATAGAGACATGGAAGTCCATTATCGCCAACGCCATGCAGCAAGGCACCTGATGATGATGATGAGACTGCATATAGAGGGTAGATGATGGACTGGAGGAATTGGGATGATGAGGACAATGACTCGTGTTGGTGGGCGAATGGAGGCTATGTATCGTATTGTTTAGTTCGGGTTTGATTCCTGTGATGTTCCTGTGATGTGATTTTATAAGACATTGGTGGGGTCAGTTTATGTACTAGAGGACTGGTTGTGTTTTCATCGTTTTTCAATTTGCTTTATGTGTTTGTTGATTGGGTGGGTGAGTGGGTGAGTTGGTTGGTTGGTTGGTTGGTTGGTTGGTTGGTTGGTTGGTTGGTTGGATGGTTGGTTGGTTGGTTGGTTGAATGGTTGGATGGATGGTTAGTTGGTTGGTTGATTGGTTAGACAGGTAGGCAGTTAGATAGGTAGGTAGGTAGGTAGGTAGGTAGTTCAGTAGTTAAGTAGGTAGTTAGTTGGTTGGTTGGTTGGTTGGTTGGTTAGGTAGGTAGATAAGTAGGTAGTTAGATAGGTAGTAGGTAGGTAGGTAGTTAAGTAGTCAAATAGATAGTTGGTTGGTTGGTTGGTTGGGTGGGTGGGTGGTTGGCTGGTTGGTTGGTTGGGTGGATGGTTGGCTGGCTGGCTGGTTGGTTGGTTGGTTGGATGGATGGTTGGTTGGTTGGTTGATTGGTTAGACAGGTAGGCAGTTCGATAGGTAGGTAGGTAGTTCAGTAGTTAAGTAGGTAGTTAATTGGTTGGTTGGTTGGTTAGGTAGGTAGGTAATTAGGTAGTTAGATAGGTAGGTAGGTAGTTAAGTAGTCAAGTAGATAGTAGGTTGGTTGGTTAGGTAGGTATGTAAGTAGGTAGTTAGATAGGTAGTTAGATAGTAGGTAGGTAGGTAGGTAGGTAGGTAGTTAAGTAGTCAAGTAGATGGTTGGTTGGTTGGTTGGTTGGTTGGTTGGTTGGTTCTCTCTCTCTCTCTCTTTCTCTCTCTCTCTCTCACTTCTCTGTCTCTCTCTCTCTCTGTCTCTCTCTCTCTGTCTCTCTCTCTCTCTGGCTGTGTCTCTTTGTCACTCTGTCTCTCTCTCTCGCTCTCGCTCTCTCTGTCCGTCTGTCTGTGTGTCACAGATAAGAGATTTTCTGTCTTTCTCTGTGACTTAAATGTTTGCTCTCTGTCTGTCTGCCTGTCTGTCTTCATGACTGACATGTTTACGTGTGTGTGTATGTGTGTGTGTGTGCATACGTGTGTGTGTGTGTGTGTGTGTGTGTGTGTGTGTGTGTGTGTGTGTGTGTGTGTGTGTGTGTGTGTGTGTGTGTGTGTG
>CM060311.1:17950898-17953398 GCA_030674185.1 Monoplex corrugatus
GATGCACAGTGAATCCACATAAGTTTAGAGAAAAACGCTAAACGACATATACATAATTATAATGTTACTCTAGAAAACTCTATTACAGAACAAACCAACCGCAGTCCCGAGTGTCTTAATCACACTTTATTCATCATCTCCTGCTGCTTTTGCGCGGCGTTTGAAACGCCACCCAACATTAATAACAGTTTCATACAATGAAGACCGCAGAAGCCACAAAATTGCGTTGAAATAATCCATCACTGCCTCACTCTATCCATCAGCTCCCTGCATGAAGCTGCTGAACAGGACGAGGGAGTGAAAACAATCTGATGGACAGAGCAAGAAAGTGAAAAGAAGCTGGTAGACTGAAAGAATTATGCTGGTGGATAGGGTGAGGGAGTGAAAGGAAGCTGGTGGATAGGGTGAGGGAGTGAAAGGAAGCTGGTGGATAGGGTGAGGAGTGAAAGGAAGTTGGTGGATAGGGTGAGGAAGTGATCTGGTAGATAGGGTGAGGGAGTGAAGCTGGTAGATAGGGTGAGGGAGTGAAGCTGGTAGATAGAGTGAGGGCGTGAAGCTGGTGGATAAGGTGAGGGAGTGAAGCTGGTGGATAGAGTGAGGGAGTGAAGCTGGTGGATAAGGTGAGGGAGTGAAGCTGGTGGATAAGGTGAGGGAGTGAAGCTGGTGGATAGAGTGAGGGAGTGAAGCTGGTGGATAAGGTGAGGGAGTGAAGCTGGTGGATAGGGTGAGGGAGTGAAGCTGGTGGATAAGGTGAGGGAGTGAAGCTGGTGATAGGGTGAGGGCGTGAAGCTGGTGAATAGGGTGAGGGAGTGAAGGTGGTGAATAGGGTGAGGGAGTGAAGCTGGTAGATAGGGTGAGGGAGTGAAGGTGGTGAATAGAGTGAGGAGTGAAGGTGGTGATAGGGTGAGGGAGTGAAGCTGGTGAATAGGGTGAGGGAGTGAAGGTGGTGATAGGGTGAGGGAGTGAAGGTGGTGAATAGGGTGAGGGAGTGAATGTGGTGAATAGGGTGAGGGATGAAGCTGGTGAATAGGGTGAGGGAGTGAAGGTGGTGAATAGGGTGAGGGATGAAGCTGGTGAATAGGGTGAGGGAGTGAAGGTGGTGAATAGGGTGAGGGAGTGAAGGTGGTGAATAGGGTGAGGGAGTGAAGGTGGTGAATAGGGTGAGGGAATGAAGCTGGTGAATAGGGTGAGGGAGTGAAGGTGGTGAATAGGGTGAGGGAGTGAAGGTGGTGAATAGGGTGAGGGAGTGAAGGTGGTGAATAGGGTGAGGGAATGAAGCTGGTGAATAGGATGAGGGAGTGAAGCTGGTGGATAGGGTGAGGGAGTGAAGGTGGTGAATAAGGTGAGGGAATGAAGCTGGTGAATAGCGTGAGGGAGTGAAGCTGTGGATAGGGTGAGGGAGTGAAGGTGGTGAATAGGGTGAGGGAATGAAGCTGGTGAATAGGGTGAGGGAGTGAAGCTGGTGGATAGGGTGAGGGAGCGAAGCTGGTAGATAGGGTGAGGGAGTGAAGCTGGTAAATAGGGTGAGTGATTTGAAGCTGGTAGATAGGGTGAGGGAGTGAAGCTGGTGAATAGGGTGAGGGAGTGAAGCTGGTAGATAGGGTGAGGGAACGAAGCTGGTAGATAGGGTGAGGAGTGAAGGTGGTGAATAGGGTGAGGGAGTGAAGGTGGTGAATAGGGTGAGGGAGTGAAGGTGGTGAATAGGGTGAGAGAGTGAAGCTGGTGGATAGGAGGGAGTGAAGCTGGTAGATAGGGTGAGGAGTGAAGCTGGTAGATAGGATGAGGGATGAAGCTGGTAGATAGGGTGAGGGAATGAAGCTGGTGGATAGGGTGAGGGATTAAAGCTGGTGGACAGGGTGAGAGGATGAAAAAGTTAACCCTCTACCTCCCGGACCCTACCCATCAACTGCAAAAAACTTAACCCTTTGATTCTCTCATACTATCCACCAGCTTCCTGCAGGAAGTTGGTGGATAGGGTGAGGGAATGAAAGGGTCAAGTTTTTTGCTTTGCCAGGATGATTGGCAGCGCAATGCAGGAGGCTGATGGACATTGCTGCGGGGGTCAAAGGGTTAAGAATCGTACAACAGAAGTGACAGTTTCGGGGCTTGACCCCACGTTCACCAGTTTCTGTCTTCAGCTTCTGGACCGACCGCTGAGCCACAACGTGACCTCTGTAACGTAAAGCAGGACGGCGAGCGTCACCAATGACGTTGACAAAGGCGCAAGAATGCAAAAGATGGGAGTCACAAGATTCGTCACCAGGTACCAGTGATATAGGAACAAAGGGAGTAGGAGATGTCCAGCTTGTCTTGTGTCATGTTATGGTGTATCTAATACAAATTCCAAACAAACGAGCAAACAACAACAAATCCTAAGAGGTCAAGGCAGTCCACTAACAATTCTTTTTTCTTCTTTTCTTCTTTTGTTCGTCGTCTAAAAAGGTCGGGCCACATCAGGCGATGAATGTGACCTTTTTTTTGTTGTAATTTTCGCTTTTCA
>CM060311.1:17958398-17963398 GCA_030674185.1 Monoplex corrugatus
GTAGGAAATAGCCATCACACATGGAGTAGGAAATAGCGATCACATACAGAGTAGGAAATAGCGATCACATACAGAGTAGGAAATAGCCATGACATATGGAGTAGGAAATAGCCATCACATATGGAGTAGGAAATAGCCATGACATATGGAGTAGGAAATAGCCATCACATATGGAGTAGAATAGCCATCACCATGAAGTAGGAAATAGCCATGACAATGAAGTAGGAAATAGCCATCACATATGGAGTAGGAAATAGCCATCACATACAGAGTAGGAAAAGCCATCACATACAGAGTAGAAAACAGCCATCACATACAGAGTAGGAAACAGCCATCACATACAGAGTAGGAAACAGTAATAATGACCCATCACACATAGGGTACGAAATGAATTTACCCACTTAGCATCGACAGTCTCCAACACCCTATCTCTTGACCCAGAGCTGAACAGGAGGATAGAGAAAGCTGCCGCTGCCATGGCCAAGGTGTCCCTGAGAATGAGGGAAAATAAAAGCTCACCACAACTACCAAGACTAGAGCCACAGAGCCTGCGTACTAACTACCCTTCACACAGCGACGACGATACTTGCTTGGCCACGTCCACATACAGGACAGCCGCGTCCCAAAAGATATCCTGTGCAGAGAGCTCGCTGCAGGATCTAGGCCCACAAGGGCTCCCATGCTTCGATACAGGAACGTCCGTAAACGTAATTGTTATTGTTATTGTTATTTGTTATTGTTATTTTCTTTAAAGCCCAGCCCACTGCGTAGAGCCATATCAGGGCTATAAACAATTCAAAACACACAATACTTAAACAAAGGAAAAAAAAAGAAAATAAAAGAAAATCAAGTACACATATCAATGCATTCGCGCACACACATGTAATCTAAGGAGGTGCCCCTAGCGTCTGATTTATCACACACACAAAATTTTTTTAAAAAGCGTACCTGAATACAAATTTAAACATAAGTAAAGACACTGAAAATAAAAACGGGCCTAAATTACCTAAAATTGCTTTCATTTATCTCATTTCCTTAGAGCCAAAAATGCACTTACACATGTACCCATTATCAATTCTAAGAGAAAGTACGTAAGACTTTATCGAGCACATACAGGTGAATGGACCAGCAAGGCAGAAAAAAAATGATAGGAAGAACAGACAGAAAGCAAAGGAGGAAGAAAGAAACAAAGACAGTGACAAAAAAGAGGACATTTCTGGCGCAGACTTATCAGAAGATGGGAATACTATTTGTTCTGAAGTAACCGCCGGCATTTTCCACCGGGGTAAAATTAATCTGACATCAACTAATATCAGCGTGAACACTTAGAAAAAAGGTGTGGTGGTTTAGTGAAAGATACCATTTATTGTGGTGTAGGTGGTTTAGTGACAGGTACCATTTATTGTGGTGTAGTGGTTTAGTGAAAGTACCATTTATTGTGGTGTGGTGGTTTAGTGAAAGGTACCATTTATTGTGTGTGTGTAGTGGTTTAGTGAAAGTACCATTTATTGTGGTGTGTGGTTTAGTGAAAGGTACCATTTATTGTGGTGTGGTGGTTTATGAAAGTACCATTTATTGTGGTGTGGTGGTTTAGTGAAAGGTACCATTTATTGTGGTGTGTGTGGTTTAGTGAAGTACATTTATGTGTGTGGTGGTTTAGTGAAAGGTACCATTTATTGTGTGTGGTGGTTTAGTGAAAGGTACCATTTATTGTGGTGTGGTGGTTTAGTGAAAGGGACCATTTATTGTGGTGTGGTGGTTTAGTGACAGTACCATTTATTGTGGTGTGGTGGTTTAGTGACAGGTACCATTTATTGTGGTGTGGTGGTTTAGTGACAGGTACCATTTATTGTGGTGTGGTGGTTTAGGACAGGTACCATTTATTGTGGTGTGGTGGTTTAGGAAAGGTACCATTTATTGTGGTGTGGTGGTTTAGTGACAGGTACCATTTATTGTGGTGTGGTGGTTTAGCGACAGGTACCATTTATTGTGGTGTGGTGGTTTAGGACAGGTACCATTTATTGTGGTGTGGTGGTTTAGTGACAGGTACCATTTATTGGTTGTGACAGGTACCATTTATTGTGGTGGTGTTTAGGACAGGTACCATTTATTGTGGTGTGGTGGTTTAGGACAGGTACCATTTATTGTGGTGTGGTGGTTTAGTGACAGGTACCATTTATTGTGGTGTGGTGGTTTAGTGAAAGGTACCATTTATTGTGGTGTGGTGGTTTAGTGAAAGGTACCATTTATTGTGGTGTGGTGGTTTAGTGAAAGGTACCATTTATTGTGGTGTAGTGGTTTAGTGAAAGATACCATTTATTGTGGTGTGGTGGTTTAGTGACAGGTACCATTTATTGTGGTGTGGTGGTTTAGTGACAGGTACCATTTATTGTGGTGTAGTGGTTTAGTGACAGGTACCATTTATTGTGGTGTGGTGGTTTAGTGACAGGTACCATTTATTGTGGTTTGGTGGTTTAGTGACAGGTACCATTTATTGTGGTGTGGTGGTTTAGTGACAGGTACCATTTATTGTGGTGTGGTGGTTTAGTGACAGGTACCATTTATTGTGGTGTAGTGGTTTAGTGACAGGTACCATTTATTGTGGTGTAGTGGTTTAGTGACAGGTACCATTTATTGTGGTGTAGTGGTTAGTGAAAGATACCATTTATTGTGGTGCAGTCGTTTAGTGAAAGATACCATTCATTGTGGTGTAGTCGTTTAGCGAAAGGTACCATTTATTGTGGTGTAGTGGTTTAGTGAAAGGTACCATTTATTGTGGTGTAGTCGTTTAGCGAAAGGTACCATTTATTGTGGTGTAGTGGTTTAGTGAAAGATACCATTCATTGTGGTGTAGTCGTTTAGCGAAAGGTACCATTTATTGTGGTGTAGTGGTTTAGTGAAAGGTACCATTATTGTGGTGTAGTGGTTTAGTGAAAGATACCATTTATTGTGGTGTAGTCGTTTAGCGAAAGGTACCATTTATTGTGGTGTAGTGGTTTAGTGAAAGGTACCATTTATTGTGGTGTAGTCGTTTAGCGAAAGATACCATTTATTGTGGTGTAGTGGTTTAGTGAAAGGTACCATTTATTGTGGTGTAGTGGTTTAGTGAAAGATACCATTTATTGTGGTGTAGTCGTTTAGCGAAAGGTACCATTTATTGTGGTGTAGTGGTTTAGTGAAAGGTACCATTTATTGTGGTGTAGTCGGTTTAGCGAAAGATACCATTTATTGTGGTGTAGTGGTTTAGTGAAAGGTACCATTTATTGTGGTGTAGTCGTTTAGCGAAAGATACCATTTATTGTGGTGTAGTGGTTTAGTGAAAGGTACCATTTATTGTGGTGTAGTGGTTTAGTGAAAGATACCATTTATTGTGGTGTAGTCGTTTAGCGAAAGGTACCATTTATTGTGGTGTAGTGGTTTAGTGAAAGGTACCATTTATTGTGGTGTAGTCGTTTAGCGAAAGATACCATTTATTGTGGTGTAGTGGTTTAGTGAAAGGTACCATTTATTGTGGTGTAGTGGTTTAGTGAAAGGTACCATTTATTGTGGTGTAGTGGTTTAGTGAAAGATACCATTTATTGTGGTGTAGTCGTTTAGCGAAAGATACCATTTATTGTGGTGTAGTCGTTTAGCGAAAGATACCATTTATTGTGGTGTAGTGGTTTAGTGAAAGGTACCATTTATTGTGGTGTAGTGGTTTAGTGAAAGGTACATTTATGTGGTGTAGTGGTTTAGTGAAAGTACCATTTATTGTGGTGTAGTCGTTTAGCGAAAGATACCATTTATTGTGGTGTAGTCGTTTAGCGAAAGATACCATTTATTGTGGTGTAGTCGTTTAGTGAAAGATACCATTTATTGTGGTGTAGTCGTTTAGCGAAAGATACCATTTATTGTGGTGTAGTCGTTTAGCGAAAGATAGCATTTATTGTGGTGTAGTGGTTTAGTGGAAGGTATCATTATTTGTGATGCAGTGGTTTAGTGAAATGTACCATTTATTGTGGTGTAGTGATCACCGCAACGCGCTATTGAAAAATCAACTACAGATCGATGTGCCTAGAAACAGGCTTTTACGTGCAGGCATTTTCCACTGCTGCGGAGGAACGAACTTGACTGTGGTTTGATGGAACAAAGCAGGAAAACCGCAGCAGCCACCACCCAATTGAAGTCATCTACCTTCATGAGTGCCAAGGAGTGCCACTCAAGAATAAGCTTGTTCAGCCCCAGCAGTCGCTGTTCCGCGTCAAACTGAGTCCTCAACCGACCACTTCCAGTGCATAATAAGACAGGATTCATCACGGTGCACGTGAACTATGTTGGCATAAAAAAAAACCTGAAAAATAGTACAAAATTATAATATCGGTAGAGCTGAGAGAGAGAGGGAGAAGGGAGAGAGAGAGGAGAGAGATGAGAGAGAGGAGAGAAGAGAAAGAGAGACAAAAGAGAGAGAGAGAGAAACGAGCCAGAAACAGAGAGACATACAGAAAGAAAGACAGAGAGGCAGAGAGAAAGAGAGAGAGACAGCAGACAGACAAACAGACAGACAGACAGAGACAGAGACTGAGAGAAACAGAGATTGAGAGGCAGACAGAGAAAGACAAGAGAGAACGGAGAGAAAGAGACACAGAGAGAAAGACAGAGAGAGTGGAGAGAGACACAGAGAAAGACAGAAGAGAGAAAAGCACACAGAGAGAGACAGAGGCAGAGACAGAGAGACATGACAGAGAGAAGACATGTTTTAAAACGTAGGAACTGTCGCCATTGACATATTGATTCTAGTATTAATACAACTATTGAACAAAAAGAACACAAGAACAGGATCTGATGCTTGAGAAACTATGAGAATGAATGAAGATTCGTCTGCTGTGAACAGACTGTGTTTGCCCTAAAACTGGCAACAGAGAGTGTTGAGGGGGGGGGGGTGGTTATTTAAATGGTTTTATGTGATTTCCGTCAACATACAACTCAAACACAAAACATGCAAACAACATGCAAACAAAAGC
>CM060311.1:17965898-17970898 GCA_030674185.1 Monoplex corrugatus
TTGACCACTCCGTCCAATTGATCGTACAGCGGATTAAAAAAAACATACCTGAATACAGATTTAAACATAAGTAAGGACACTAAACATTATATAAAAGCGGGCATAAATTACTAGAACTGCTTCTGCGTATCTCATTTCCTTAGAACCAAACAACACGTACCCAATTATCAGTCTTAAGAGAAAGTAGGTAAGACGCTATCGAACACATACAGGTGAATGAACCACCAAGGCAGAAATGATAGAAAGAAATGACAGAAAGCAAAGGAACAAGACATAAACAAAGAGAGTGACAGAAAAGAGGACATTTCTAGCACAGAATTTCCAGAAAGGTGGGGATACTATTTATACTGAAATAACTCCCGGCATCACTACGGGGGTCTGTTTTTAGATGGATCTTTACCAGATGTTGGTCAAAGGTGAGGACCTTTGAAGAGTCGTGAGCGCATAAGTTTGAAGGACACGGTGTCAAGGTCACGTTCAAGGTGACATGGATCAAAGAATGTCTAAAATCAACGCTTTTTTGAAGGAGGTGTGAGAACAACACTTCCTCGTGAACCTCTAACGATGTTTGAAATGTGTTTACACTGTTGTGACAATCTGTCATTGCCCTTGATGCGTGTCAGATTTTATTTTGCACGAAGCTTCTTCAAAGCTGCCATGACTGATTTTCCAAATCATCTGTCGTCAAAATTAATAACAATAATAATAATGATAATAACAATGATAATAGTAATAATAATAATAATAACAACAATTAGAAGAAGAACAACAACAATAACATAACAACACAACACAACAATGATGATGATGATGAGACAACGACGATCGACGACGACGACGACGACGACGATGATGATGACGATGATGACGACGACGACGACGACGACACGACGACGATGATGATGATGATGATGATGAGATGATTAGATGATGATGATGATTGATAACATTTATAAGGCATCAAATCTTTATTCAAGAATCAAACCAAGGCACGCACTCTCATATTCACCAAAAGCAGTCGCCCAACAATGACCAAAACTCCCCTGACCCAAGCCATCCTCTCTTTTCTCTCCCTCTCCTCTCCCCTTCTTTCCCTCCTCTCTCCATCTCTCTCTCTCTCTGTCTCTCTCTCTCTCTCTCTCTCTCTCTCTCACCACCCACACACACACAAGATGCTGAGCTAGGGTAACTTTCAAACCTGATGTCGAGAGATCCTGACACCAACCTGTACACACACACACACACACACACACACACACAACACACACACAACACACACACAACACAAACACACACACACACACACAACACACACACACACAACACAAACACACACACACACATACACAAACACACAACACACACACACACACACACACACACACACACACGACACACACAAAGATACTGAGCTAGGTACGTTCAAACCTGATAGTCGAGTGATCCTTGACCCAACCTGTCTGTCACACACAACCACACACACACACACCACACACACCACACACACACACACACACGCACACACACAACACAGACGCAAACCAACACACCACCCAACCCCCCACAACACACACACACACCACACCACACACACCACACACACACACACACACACACACACACACACACACATGTTCCAACATATTCTTTCTCTCTTTTCCCTCCCTTTCCTCTGTTACTCATTTTCTCTTTAACTCATCTGTCTCTTGCTGTCTCTCACATTTTTTGTTTTCAGAAAGACAAGAAGGCTAATTGGGCTTCAGGGGAGAGACATGGGAAATAAACATATCTCTCCAACATTTCATGCCAGGGCAGCCGGGTGAATGCCCTGCTCTTCACGAATTTCAAATTCTGTGGGATCTTTGAGCTTGTGCAGGCCAGAAGACACCCGGGTCTAACTCGTTTTTTTTGTCTTGTTTTGTTTTGATTTGATTTTTCTTCTTCGTCCCCTTCCTAAGGATTAAACGCTCAGTTCGATTTCCCGATAGAACTAAGGAGAAAAGTCAAAGAATCAACGGGAAAAGAACCTTGGAACATCGAATACCAAAGGAAATAAGAGGGAAGCAGGAGAATTTTAAATATCAACTAAGTAACATATACTCTTGAGAGTCACGGAGTTAATCTCCCATGTAGAATTTCTGCTTAAAGAATGTTCTGAGCTTACCACTTTATGCTTTGTGGCTGCGTCTATGCTAGCTGAATGGGTAGCGCAAACTGTGTCGGGTTTGAGAAATTCTACATAAGAGATAACTCCGTGATTCTCAAGAGTTATGTTACTTGGAACATCGAGTTTAGTTACTGGCGTGCGAACGTCTGAACCATTCTGCCACCTTTCTCTTTACACCATCTGAAACAACAACAAAAAAATGGTAAAAAATTCAAGGAGTTCACTTTTTACATAAACTTTAGAGCAAAACTTGTTATCTGTTATCATACTTGATGTTCTTCTTCAAAGCGTGTCTGTTGATGTGCACTGATTTGGCCTCAGCAGCGAAGAGAATATTACAACAATAGAACGGAAGTGCTGTTTTAAGTATCTTTCACTTTGCGACTGAAACTAGATTTTAACCCTTTGGCTCCCGCACCCGTCCACCAGCATCTTGTACTATCAACCATGCTAGCAAAGCAAAAAGTTAACCCTTTGATTCCCTCACCCTATCCATTACTCATGGCACCTGTGACGTTAGTGCATATGGAATTCGTTCCGATCGCGGAGACGTCATCTTGAGAAACTGAAACTGAAACTGAAACTGTTTTTTGCGGACAAGATACTGGAAAAAGTCACGTGTCGTGATTCATAGAAGACAGCGAAAGATACCATTTATTGTGGTGTGGTGGTTTAGTGAAAGTGTTTATTGTGGTGTGGTGGTTTAGTGAAAGGTGTTTATTGTGGTGTCATGGTTTAGCGAAAGGTATTTATTGTGGTGTGTGGTTTAGTGAAAGGTGTTTATTGTGGTGTGGTGGTTTAGTGAAAGGTGTTTATTGTGGTGTGGTGGTTTAGTGAAAGGTATTTATTGTGGTGTGGTGGTTTAGCGAAAGGTACCATTTATTGTGGTGTAGTGGTTTAGTGAAATGTACCATTTATTGTGGTGTAGTGGTTTAGCGAAAGGTACCATATATTGTGGTGCTGTAGTTTAGTGAAATGTACCATATATTGTGGTGTGGTGTTTTAGTGAAAGGTACCATATATTGTGGTGCTGTGTTTAGCGAAAGTACCATTTATTGTGGTGCTGTAGTTTTAGTGAAAGGTACCATATATTGTGGTGCTGTAGTTTAGCGAAAGGTACCATTATTGTGGTGCTGTGTTTAGTGAAAGGTACCATTTATTGTGGTGCTGTAGTTTAGTGAAAGGTACCTTTATATTGTGGTGCTGTAGTTTAGTGAAAGGTACTATTTATTGTGGTGCTGTAGTTTAGTGAAAGGTACGATTTATTGTGGTGCTGTGTTTAGTGAAAGGTACCATATATTGTGGTGCTGTAGTTTAGTGAAAGGTACATTTATTGTGGTGCTGTAGTTTAGTGAAAGGTACCATTTATTGTGGTGCTGTAGTTTAGTGAAAGGTACCGTATATTGTGGTGCTGTAGTTTAGCGAAAGGTACCATTTATTGTGCTGTAATGGTTTAGCGAAAGGTACTACTTATTGTGGTGCTGTAGTTTAGTGAAAGGTACCATTTATTGTGTGTGTGTAGTTTAGTGAAAGGTACCATTTATTGTGGTGCTGTAGTTTAGTGAAAGGTACCATTTATTGTGGTGTGGTAGTTTAGTGAAAGGTACCATTTATTGTGGTGCTGTGTGGTTTAGTGAAAGGTACCATTTATTGTGGTGCTGTAGTTTAGCGAAAGGTACCATTTATTGTGGTGCTGTAGTTTAGTGAAAGGTACCATTTATTGTGGTGCTGTGTTTAGTGAAAGGTACCATTTATTGTGGTGCTGTAGTTTAGTGAAAGGTACCATTTATTGTGCTGTAGTTTAGCGAAAGGTACCATTTATTGTGGTGCTGGTAGTTTAGTGAAAGGTACCATTTATTGTGCTGTAGTTTTAGCGAAAGGTACCATTTATTGTGGTGCTGTAGTTTAATGAAAGGTACATTTTATTGTGCTGTAGTTTAACGAAAGGTACCATTTATTGTGGTGTAATGGTTTAGCGAAAGGTACCATTTATTGTGGTGCTGTAGTTTAGTGAAAGGTACTATTTATTGTGCTGTAATTTAACGAAAGTACCATTTATTGTGGTGTAATGGTTTAGCGAAAGGTACTACTTATTGTGGTGCTGTAGTTTAGTGAAAGGTACTATTTATTGTGGTGCTGTAGTTTAGTGAAAGGAACCATTTAATGTGGTGCTGTGTTTAGTGAAAGTACTATTTATTGTGCTGTGTTTAACGAAAGGTACCATTTATTGTGGTGTAATGGTTTAGCGAAAGGTACTACTTATTTGTGGTGCATGTTTAATTTAACGAAAGGCACCATTTATTGTGGTGCGATGGTTTTAGTGAACGGTACCATTTATTGGTGCTGTAGTTTAGCGAAAGGTACCATTTATAGTGGTGCTGTAGTTTAGCGAAAGGTACCATTTATTGTGGTGCTGTAGTTTAGTGAAAGGTACCATTTATTGTGGTGCTGTAGTTTATGAAAGGTACATTTATTGTGGTGCTGTAGTTTAGTGAAAGGTACCATTTATTGTGGTGCTGTAGTTTAGTGAAAGGTACCATTTATTGTGGTGCTGTAGTTTAGTGAAAGGTACCATATATTGTGGTGCTGTAGTTTACTGAAAGGTACATTTATTGGTGCTGTAGTTTAACGAAAGGTACCATTTATTGTGGTGCTGTAGTTTAGTGAAAGGTACCATTTATTGTGGTGCTGTAGTTTAGTGAAAGGTAATATTTATTGTGCTTAGTTTAGCGAATGGTACCATTTATTGTGGTGCAGTGGTCTCAGCAACGAAACTCCATCAGTCCAAGTAAAATCAAATCATTGTGGGAATTTTAGCTCCGACCGGCTCATA
>CM060311.1:17983398-18013398 GCA_030674185.1 Monoplex corrugatus
ATATATACTTACACACACATATATGCACACACACACACATACCACACACACATACGCACACACACATACACACATATCACACACACATACATATATCACACACACACACACACACACACACACACACACACACAATATATATATATATATATATATATATATATATATATATATATATATATACATGTATATAGATATAGATAGATAGATAGATAGACAGACAGACAGATAGACAGACAGACAGATAGATAGATAGATACACAGATAGATAGATAGATAGATAGACAGATAGATAGATAGATAAAACAGACAGACAGACAGGACAGATGGAGAGAGAGAGAAACAGACAGACAGACAGACAGATAGATAGATAGATAGATAGATAGATAGATAGATAGACAGATAGTTAAACAGACAGACAGACAGGTTGACAGATAGACAGATAGATAGGTATTAAGAGAGAATGGGTAACCTTGTCTAGGAAAACTTTGTATAGAGAACCTGTTCGAAACGTAACCATTAATGAATAGTAAACATCAGTTTGTTGTTTCTATTGAACGTTTCTGTCCATTTACATATATTTTTCACTAAAGTCATATGCTTTTAAAGCCTTTACTAGAAATTGCCAGTTCTGGAATCAAAAGCTTTCTTGCCGACCACACAAAGCGAGTCCAGATACTTTCTTTACGCTTAAATACATGTAATTGATTGAATCGTAAAGCAGTCTAGTATTGTTTCCAAGGTACCTGTTTACAACAAAGCCTGTTTGATTTCCACAGACTTACATGTGGTTCAAAATGGTTGTGTTAATTCCATTTGTGATGCACGCAGCTCCAGTGTAATACAATGCATTAAGTAGTGGAATAGGCTTTGCTTTTTGTTTCTGTTGTTCGTTTGTTTTTTTTTTGGGTGGGTGGGTGTTTGTTTTTGTTTCTTTAACATTCTGGTTTCTTTAGTTTGGGGATACAGATTTCGTGTTTGCTCTGTCTGTCTGTCTGTCTGTTTGTTTGTCTGTTTGCATGTTTATCTGTCTATCTGCCTCTCTGTCTCTCTCTCTCTCTGTGTCTCTCTCTCTCTCTCTGTCTCTCTCTCTGTCTCTCTCTCTCTCACACAAACACACAATCTCTGTCTGTCTGTCTGTCTGTCTGTCTGTCTTTCTTTCTTTCTCTGTCTCTGTCTGTCTGTCTGTCTGCTGCCTCTCTCCCTCTCTCTTCTCTGTCTGTCTGTCTCTCTCTCACTCTCTCTCTCACTCTCTCTCTCTTTCTCTATCCCTCTCTCTCTCTTCTCTCTCTGTCTCTCTCACTCTCTCTCTCTCTCTCTCTTTCTGTCTCTCACTATCTCTCTCTCTCCCTCTCTCCTCTCTCTCTCTCTCTTCTCTCTCTGTCTGTCTGTCTGTTCTCACTATCTCTCTCTCTCTCTCCCTCTCTCTCTCTCTTCTCCCTCTTCTGTCTCTCACTCACCCACACTCTCTCTCTCCTCTCTCTCTCTCTCTCTCTCTCTCTCTTCTTCACTTGTAGTCTTGTTTTCTTTGCTTTAGTTATCAATGAATAGCACCGGAAAAGAAAGAAAGTTACAGATATGGTGTAATGCTTACTATTGACATTTTGAATCATTCATTCTACTCACTTGGTTGGTGATATTGTGCTGCTGTCAGAATCCCCAGTTGGCCGTCAGGCTCAGGTAAACAATATATATATATATATCGCCAGTCAGACTACAACTGAACATCGATGTGAAAATAATACTATCGTTTTTATTTAGAAAAGGTGGCTGCATGTATCTAGCAGCCAGGGACAGATGGTCTTTCATTGTGGGAGATGGTGACGGTGAAGAAAATGACAGATTTGGTGAAATGCTTACTATTGACATTTTGAATCATTCATTCTACTCACTTGGCCGGTGATATTTTGTTGCTGTCAGAATCCCAGCTGGCCGTCAGGCTCAGCTAAACAACTTATATGAAACACCAGTCAGAAAACAATTGAACATCAATGTGAACAAAGTAATAATGTTTTATTTAGAAAAGGTGGCTACATGTATTTAGCGGCCAGAGACAGATGGTGTTTCATTGTGGGGAGATGCTGACGGTTGCAAACTGTTATTAACGGAATATATTTTTCCACACGCCCAGGTTTTGCAGTTGATTGTCAGACTCTGGTACACAGAGTACACGCACGCATGCACGCATGCACACACATACACACACGCACAAACACACACACGTGCGCGGGCGCGCGTACACACAGAAAGAGAGAGACAGAGTGTGTGTGTGCGCGCGTGTGTCTATATAAACACACACACACACACACATACATACACACACACGCACGCACGCACGCACGCAAACAGACATGCACACACACTCACATATACACACACACAAACATACATAAACACACATACACACATACACACACTCACATACACACATAATGCACACACCCACATACTCACAAAACACACAAACACACAAACACAGAGTTTCAAAAATACTTCCAGTGAGTTATTTCTAATCATACACAAGTCTTTTTTTTTATTATTATTATTCTAATGCTTTTTCAATGTCACAGTGACCTTGACAATTACAAAATGTGGATTTTTTTGTTTTTGTTTTTGGTTGTTGTTGTTGGGGTTTTTTTTCATAAGATGAGAGATTGTTTGACCTTTTTGTTATATCTCTCACACTATTCAAGATGCAACCTCTTTGAACTATTATCTTGACCTTTGTGGCAAACTCTTTGTGTTGATAAATTCGTGAGAAACAGCATAACCCACTTTAAACCATTTCCTTTCTCGCCATATCCACCAGCTGAAAAAAAACACTTTTATCTATTTCTTTTCCTCATCATATTCACCACCTTGCAAAAATTAACACATTGACTTCCCCCACCCTATCCACCTGCTTCATGCATAAAGCTGTTGGATAGGATAAATGGGGAAAAAAGAGTGAAAGGGTTAAGTTTATGTTTTGCTGTCGTGGTTAATAATGCTCAGTGTGTTATACACACACACACACACACACACACACAACACACATCACACACACAACACATACACACACACACACACACACATACACACACAACACACACACACACATACAACATACACATACACACACACACACACACATACACACACATACACACACACACACACCACACACACATACACACACAACACACATACACACACACACACACACACATACCACACACACACACACATACACACACACCAACACACACACCACACATACACACACACACACACACACACATACACACACACACACACACACATACACACACACACACACACATACATACATACATACATACTTACACACACATATATGCACACACACATACACATACCACACACACATACGCACACACACATATACACACATATCACACACACATACATATATCACACACACATACATATATCACACACACACACACACACACACACACACACACACACACACACACAGATATATAGATAGATAGATAGATAGATAGATAGATAGATAGATAGATAGATAGATAAATAGATAGATAGATAGACAGATAGACAGACAGATAGACAGACAGACAGACAGACAGATAGATAGATACACAGATAGATAGATAGATAAACAGACAGACAGACAGACAGATGGAGAGAGAGAGAAACAGACAGACAGACAGACAAATAGATAGATAGATAGATAGATAGATAGATAAACAGACAGACAGCAGACAGACAGACAGGCTGACAGATAGACAGATAGATAGGTATTAAGAGAGAATGGGTAACCTTGTCTAGGAAAACTTTGTATAGAGAACCTGTTCGAAACGTAACCATTAATGAATAGTAAAAATCAGTTTGTTGTTTGTATTGAACGTTTCTGTCCATTTACATATATTTTTCACTAAAGTCATACGCTTTTAAAGCCTTTACTAGAAATTGCCAGTTCTGGGAATCAAAAGCTTTCTTGCCGACCACACAAAGCGAGTCCAGATACTTTCTTTACGCTTAAGTACGTGTAATTGATTGAATCGTAAAGCAGTCTAGTATTGTTTCCAAGGTACCTGTTTTCAGCAAAGCCTGTTTGATTTCCACAGACTTACATGTGGTTCAAAATGGTTGTGTTAATTCCATTTGTGATGCACGCAGCTCCAGTGTAATACAATGCATTAAGTAGTGGAATAGGCTTTGCTTTTTGTTTCTGTTGTTCGTTTGTATTTTTTTTGGGTGGGTGGGTGTTTGTTTTTGTTTCTTTAACATTCTGGTTTCTTTAGTTTGGGGATACAGATTTCGTGTTTGCTCTGTCTGTCTGTCTGTCTGTTTGTTTGTCTGTTTGCATGTTTATCTGTCTATCTGCCTCTCTGTCTCTCTCTCTCTCTGTCTCTCTCTCTCTGTCTCTCTCTCTGTCTCTCTCTCTCTCTCTCACACAAACACACAATCTCTGTCTGTCTGTCTGTCTGTCTTTCTCTGTCTCTGTCTGTCTGTCTGTCTGTCTGCCTCTCTCCCTCTCTCTTCTCTGTCTGTCTGTCTCACTCTCTCTCTCACTCTCTCTCTCTTTCTCTATCCCTCTCTCTCTCTTCTCTCTCTGTCTCTCTCACTCTCTCTCTCTCTCACTATTTCTCTCTCTCCCTCTCTCCCCTCTCTCTCTCTTCTCTCTCTGTCTGTCTGTCTGTCTCTCACTATCTCTCTCTCTCTCTCTCCCTCTCTCTCTCTTCTCCCTCTGTCTGTCTCTCACTCTCTCTCTCTCTCTCTCTCTCTCTCTCTCTCTCTCTCTCTCTCTCTCTCTCTCTCCCTCTCTCTTTCTTTCACTTGTAGTCTTGTTTTCTTTGCTTTAGTTATCAATGAACAACACCGGAAAAGAAAGAAAGTTACAGATATGGTGTAATGCTTACTATTGACATTTTGAATCATTCATTCTACTCACTTGGTTGGTGATATTGTGCTGCTGTCAGAATCCCCAGTTGGCCGTCAGGCTCAGGTAAATAATATATATACAACTGAACATCGATGTGAAAATAATACTATCGTTTTATTTAGAAAAGGTGGCTGCATGTATCTAGCAGCCAGGGACAGATGGTCTTTCATTGTGGGGAGATGATGACGGTGAAGAAAATGACAGATTTGGTGAAATGCTTACTATTGACATTTTGAATCATTCATTCTACTCACTTGGCCAGTGATATTTTGTTGCTGTCAGAATCCCCTGCTGGCCGTCAGACTCAGCTAAACAACTTATATGAAACACCAGTCAGAAAACAACTGAACATCTATAGATGTGAAAAAAGTAATAATGTTTTATTTAGAAAAGGTGGCTACATGTATTTAGCAGCCAGAGACAGATGGTGTTTCATTGTGGGGAGATGCTGACGGTTGCAAACTGTTATTAACGGAATATATTTTTTCCACACGCCCAGGTTTTGCAGTTGATTGTCAGACTCTGGTACACAGAGTACACGCACGCATGCACGCATGCACACACATACACACACGCACAAACACACACACGTGCGCGGGCGCGCGTACACACACACAGAAAGAGAGAGAGAGACAGAGTGTGTGTGTGCGCGCGTGTGTCAATATAACACACACACACACACACACACACACACACACACACACACACACACACACACACACATACACACACACACACGCACGCACGCACGCACGCAAACAGACATGCACACACACTCACATATACACACACACAAACATACATAAACACACATACACACATACACACACTCACATACACACACATATGCACACACCCACATACTCACAAAACACACAAACACACAATCAAACACACACACTCACAAAACACACAAACACACACAAACACACACACACACACACACAAAACACATACACACACACACACACACACACACACACACACACACACACACACACACACACACACACACACACTGGTCAGGTCTAAATTATCCTACGCGCAAGAAATTTTTTTCAATGCACCTAAATATTTACTAAAAAAGATTCAGAACTTGGACTGCAAAAGTCTTAAAATTGCACTAGGTGTACCAACTCATGCTTCTACTCTGGTAACGTACAAAGCTGCTGGAATTCTACCTCTAAACAACCATCGTGAGCTAGCTACAGCAAAGTTTGCAATTAGAACTACTTCACAAGCGAATAATTTTGTGAGCAAAGAAATTAAAATCAGGTCTGATATTGACTTTCCAAAACGAGCAAAAAACATTTCATCACAAATTACAACCGCAACTTACATATCTGACCTGATCAAACAATCCAGCATAACTATGGATGAAATAGCCAAAAAACCAATGTTAACGCCTATCCCTACATGGGAAATGCTAAAGGCCACGTTTGATCTCGATTATGCAGACGTTAAAAAAGATGATAATGTCAACATTACGCTATCCACAGTTTGTGAACACATCGATGAAAAGTACCGTACCCACCTCCACATTTTTACCGATGGGTCAGTCTTAGCAAATCAGAGTGCTGGAGCAGCGTTTTATGTTCCAGAATTTAACATTAAAAAGTCTTTTTTCATTGGGACAAATGTATCTATATATACAGCAGAACTGGTCGCTGTTGTTCAAGCGTTGCATTATTTAATAAGCCTTCGGCCTGTGTCTTTCAAAGTAGTTCTCTTTGTTGATTCAAAATCTGTATTATATGCCTTACAGTCTTTTGATACAGACACAAGACCTGATTTAATAATTGAGGCAAATCATCTAATACACTGTTTAAAGATAAATGGCTCGGAAATCAGTTTATGCTGGGTGCCTTCTCACGTTGGTCTTCAAGGCAACAACGTAGTTGACAGAGCAGCTAAATCCGGTGCACTCAATTCTGAAAATTCCATAGAATTACATGTTAACACCTCGGTAAATGAAGCTTACAACTCGCTAGAATTAGCATCATGGATTCGATTTCATGAACATTTAAATGAAAAATTTGTGTCCCAAAAAAGAATCAAACTTTCAGTTCAAAATATCTGTAAAAAAATTCAGTATTCTTCGTTATATCATTTGAGATCAATTGTTACCACATATTTTCGTATTCAAATGAACGCTTTGAAAACTAAATATTGTAAAAACGTTTTATGTATTTGCGGTGAACAATTCACATTGTATCACTGTTTGTTTTACTGCAGAAAGCTTCGTTATTTCTTACCAAAGATGTTTACACAAGGAAACTATCTTGAAAAGCATTTTAAAGAAGTAATATCAGATCAAGTTCTGTTAGTTAAAATTTCAGAATCATTGGTTCACAGTCCTGTTAATGCGTTACTTTAAGGTTATTATTTTAATTATTATTATTTTATTTTGTTTTGTTTTGTTTTTTATGACGATGTTTTCTTTTACATTTAATGTTAGCGTTGTTCTAGTTTCATTTCTCTGTTCATCCATATCCTTTTTCTAAAAACCTTGCCGATTCCTTTTAATTTTTTTTTCCCCGTCTCTTACTCTGTTCCCCTCTGTCCCCTCTCCCCCTCCCCCCCCCCCCCCCCCCCCCCCAAAAAAAAAAAAAAAAAAAAATCATCCTCCATGCCATTTTTACCCGTCTAATATCACTTATAGTGAAAAGCCGTTAAATCAAGGAACGAACGAACGAACACACACACACACACACACACACACGTGTACACAACACACAAACTTCGTGAATCTCTCGACTGAGTTCACGTCACGCACGAGTCTGACTGTCTGAACAGTCGGACGTTCAGCTTCAGTCCCATTTCAACTTTGTTATGACTGGAGGAAACAGGGAAAAGAACCCAGCAACTTGTTTTATTTTTTCATTTATCTATTCATTTCCTGCAATTGAGTATATTGGGATGCTAAAATAAGGCCCAGCGTGAAAGCAAGAACAGGACATATATCGGTTGCTGTGAATTTATGACAAGGTAAGCACCTTTCATTTTTTTTTTTGCACTGCATTATAACTTTGATTACCAGAAATGTCTTTAGTTAGGTTTGTAGCGGGCTGTTGCCGTCTCTGTCGATAAAGTCATGGACTCAAAATCTGATATCTGGAGTTCACTCCCACCTGGGCAGCATAAAAACTGGCCTGTCCGCTGCTTAAATTTAATGTTTCAATAAGTGTGTATGGTTTGAGCTGAGTGTTTTACAGGCACTTTTTCGCTCCAACACGTTGCCATCGCATAGAGTTTTGTGCAAACTAAGAGTCTGATTAGAAGTAATTTTTGGCAGATTTGAATGGCGCGTATATAGAATTTTCTGAATGTGAGATTTTTTTTTATTGTGAACAACTGAAGATCTCCGATTTTCAAACTGTGTATCACTGAGTAGAGCGTTTATGGAATTTTGAGTGGATGACTCCTTTCTCCTCTCTCTCTCTCTCTCTCTCTCTCTATATATATATATATATATATATATATATATATATATATATATATATATCTCTATATATATATATGTACATCTCTCTTTCTCTCTCTCTCTGTCTCTCTCTCTCTCTCTCTCTCTCTCTCTGTCTCTCTCTCTCTCTCTCTCACTCTTTAACAAACTCCGATCTTCAGACTCTTGTAACTGTCTAAAAATGCTGGACATGAATAAAGGTTAAAAGGAATAGGGGGGGGGGGGGGACTGTATGACACTGATCCGTTTTGGATGCGGGAAATCCCGAAACCCCATTCCGGGATGAAGTTGTCTACCCCTCCATCCCACCACCCCACCCCCACCTTTACAGTATGTCTTTGGTTGGTGGTCTGGGCGGTAGTCTTTCAGATAAGATGACAAACCGATGTCCATGTGTGCAGCATGCACCCGGCACATGTTGAAGAACCCACGGGGATAAAACAAATCTTTGGGCAAAATCCTGTAAAAAGTCATGTTCATAGGAAGAAAAAACCCTGAGTGATGCTGCGCAATGGCGACTTTTTTCCCCGGAATGATCCACCCGTTGTCATGCGGGGAAAATGGTTACGTTATGATTGGATAACTGCATGTGTCGAACAACGTTTACGCCGTAGTTAATCTGTGGAACTGAAGAGGATCCCTCTCCCCCCCACCCACCCCCCTCATAGCAAGTAGCCTACACACGTTGTTGTTGCTGCCTGGACAATCAGCATTTTTGAGTTGCATAAAGGTACTAAGGCACGCTTCACACGCGCTAGGCGGGCGAGGTTTTCGCGAGGTACGCTACTAGAAGCGTTTCTTTGTTCCACCTAGCGGCAAGCGTGGCTAGGTATTGGCTAGGTAAAGGCTAGGCAGCATCCAGAGAATCTCGCCGGCGAGGTAAACATGGTGGTCGTGCAAGTCGCCTTTGTGTTTGAAGACGACTCCGTTTTTTGTTGTGAAATAAACGCCGTACATCGGCTAAAATCCACTTGGACTTCAAGTCCCGTTTCACAGCACACTTTTTTTTACTCGTCCTCGCCACTCTGTCTCGCCACTTGGGCCCGAGCATGTTAGCGTGTAAAATATGGGCCCCTGTTTCTTGTCTGGTCAGACATTGCAACATGACTTTGGTTTCTTGCAGACAGACCTTCAGTTTCTGCTACTTCCGGCCAGGTGTTGTCTTATTGTGGGACGAGTTACCATAAAAACAAAGTGAAGACTGCAAGTCATACTCTATTGTGGATATGCCAGAGTCCCTTTCAGTGTGAATAGTATAGTATGTATATCCACTTTCAGGAAATTCTGTGCCAAAAATTTCCTCTTTCGCCATTTCGTTTCTGCCTTCCCCCTTTACTTTCTATTATCTTTCATTTTCTGCCTTTCTGGTCCATGCACTGTGTGTTCTATAAAGCTTTACATTTTCTTAGGATTGATAATTGGGTACCTGTATTAAGTGCATTTTTGACCCCAAAAAAAGTATATACAGAAGCGATTTAGGTAATTTAGGCTAATTTTATACATGTTTTAATGTCCTTAGTTACTTTTACATTTGCATTCAGGTTTGATTTTCTTAAACCCTTGGTCAACGCCAGGGACATATCCTTAGATTATGTGTGCGAGTGCATTGATATGTGTACTTAATTTTCTTTTTTAGACTTTTTTTTAGATACTGTATACGTTTTGAAATGGGCACGGTCATGATATGGCTGGGCTTTAAACAGTAAGACTAATAATAATGGGGAAAATTACAAAACACGGAACCACAAGACCAGGTCAGGTAGAGCAGTGTTATGGATCAACGTGTAACTACGGAAGACACTGTATCCGTCACCACCAACACTACCAACAACAACAATGATAAAAACTAGTCCGAATCAGTTCAGTTTGTCGGGTCTGCCAATATGCAGAACAATGAATCTTTTTAAATCCCAGGCACAACAAATTCACGACCAGAACATATCAACTATACTTAGTATGCTGCACGTTCTAACTAAAGTTCCTGTGTCCGCAGGAAGCGACAGCGACTGTAATGCTCTTGCACCATGCCTTCAGTGAACAAGAAGCCCTGCACATCCATGACCTGTGTCAACATCCCAAGACGCCACACGGTGTCGTTGACACGTTCACCTACCGTCTGATCTATCTACCCGACCGTCAGGGTGTTCTGGTAAGTAATCAAACTTTAAAACTTGGGAAAGGGGAGAGGTGGGTGACCAAGAAGGAGATTGGTGTTTGTTCAAGAGGGATTCATCGCACTCGGACAATTCCATACAAGCTCCAACCAAAGACGCATCCATAAAGCGGATGAGACTCGATTTTGTGATCCCAGGCTTTCCATTGAGCGCATTACACGCTCAGCTCCGGGTAGGGGCGGGTTGGAACCGAAGTATACCACAATGATTTTTGAAGGGACTGATTGGGATGCAAACCCACAATTTTCCAGTCGGTTGTCCGCTGCGCTAACCACGACACCACGGCGACTGGTTCTTTTCTTGCGTCTTCCTTTTGGTGCCCATGAAGGACAGTCGGGATGACGTGATCCTGTTGTCCTCGAATGATATGACCAATCCGACCCTTAATGTTTTCATGATGTCCATATTCTGTTGACTGCATTGAAGTAGTGATAGTTAATTGGAGATGATGTTGTTCCAGAAGATTCGTATGTTTTTTCTGGAGGTTCTTAGTATGGATGCTTGACAGCTTGATAAGGTCGCTGTCCGTTATCCTCTACCATTGTAGGTCGCAAAGAAGAGTGGAAAGAACACAGTATTTGTACAGTCTCTTGCTGGTGTTGATGTGTTATGGGGACCTTTACACTTGTCCAGCATTCTTAAGATGTCTTCAGCCTTGTGAGACAGTTCTTGAGGTTACTGCCTGCTCCTCTGTCATGTCCCCCCACCCCCCTGTGGGGATGCTGGGGGCTCTTTCAGTATAAATAGTATCCCCACCTTCTGGAAATTTTGTGCCATAAATTTCCTCTTTTCTGTCACTGTCTTTGTTTCTGCCTTGTTCCTTTGCTTTGTCTGTTCTTCTTCCTGTCGTTTTATGCCTTGCTGGTCCATTTACCTGTATATGTTCGATAAAGTGTTACATACTTTTTCTTAGGATTGATAGTTGGTTACATGTATTAAGTGCTTTTTCTGGCTCTACGGAGGTGAGATAAGCAGAAGCAATTTTAGGTAATTTATGCCCGTTTTTATATATGTTTTGGTATACTTAGGTATGCTTAATTTTGTATTTTTGCATGTTTTTTTAAATCCCCTGTGCGATAAATTGGAGTGGTCAACGCCAGGGGACATGTCCTTTGATTATGTACGCGAATGCATTGATATGTGCAAGTAATTTTTTTCCCTGTTGAAGTTTTGTATGTTTTGAAGTGGTTATAGCCCTGATATGGCACTGCGCAGTCGGCTGGGCTTTAAACAACAATAACAATAACAACGGGGACCTTTATACTTGTCCAGCATTCTAAAGATGTCTTCAGCCTTGCGAGACAGCTCTTAATGTTACTGTCTGCTCATCTATCGTGTCGCCCTTAGATGAAGATGCTAAATATTCCACTACAGTATCTTATTTCTCAAGTCCTATTTAACACCTCTTCAAACATGTACATAGCCTGTAGCACCGCTTGGTGTCTATACAGTCCCTGTATATGCACAAAAGACATAACAGACAAGACTGACTCGATTCTGTTACATGCAAAATTCTATATTCATGAATGTAAATGTAAAATAAATGTTTGAGGAAAAAGACAAACACACAATGGCAATACAGTTGATATTTTTTGATTATTTACAGATGACTCTGAAGAAAAGTCATGAGCAACTGTCTCAGCTGGACATCATTTTAGACATCCCCAACTGGACGGTGCCACTGAGGTGCCAGAACCCATCTGCTTCCCAGAAAAAAAAAGAAAAGTCACTCCTGACAAGTCAGTGTAGCTGGCAAGCCAAACAGCTACGCTTCCAACGGTCCACAATGTAGTCGACGAGGGTGAGTGTACAGTGTGTGTGTGTGTGTGTGTGTGTATGTGTGTGTGTGTGTGTGTATGTGTGTGTGTGTGTGTGTCAGTCTGTGTCTGTGTGTGTCTGTGTGGTGTGTCAGTCTGTGTGTGTGTCTGTGTGTGTGTGTGTCTGTGTGTGTGTGTCTGTGTGTGTGTGTCAGTCTGTGTCTGTGTGTGTCTGTGTGTGTGTGTCAGTCTGTGTGTGTGTCTGTGTGTGTGTCAGTCTGTGTGTGTGTCTGTGTGTCTGTGTGTGTGCCTGTGTGTGTGTGTCTCTCTCTGTATGTGTGTGTGTGTCTGTCTGTCTGTGTGTGTCTGTCTGTGTGTGTGTCTGTGTGTGTTTGTGTGTCTGTATGTCTGTCTGTGTGTGTCTGTGTGTCTGTGTGCCTGTCTGTGTGTCTGTCTGTGTGTGTCTGTATGTGTCTGTGTGTGTGTCTGTGTGTGTCTATCTGTGTGTGTCTGTGTGTCTATCTGTGTGTGTCTGTGTTTATGTCTGTGTGTGTCTGTATCTGTCTGTGTGTCTGTATCTCTCTGTGTGTCTGTGTCTGTCTGTGTGTCTGTGTGTCTGTCTATGTGTCCGTGTGTGTGTCTGTGTGTGTGTCTGTATGTGTGTCTGTGTGTGTGTGTGTGTGTTGAACGTCTGTGTGTCTGTGTGTCTGTCTGTGTGTCTGTCAGTCTGTCTGTCAGTCTGTCAGTGTGTCTGTCTGTGTCATGGGGATGCCAAGGGCTCTTTTTGTACGTATAGTATCCCTCACCTTCTAAAAAGTTTATGCTAGAAATTTCCTCTTTAAATTTCTTTGTCTGTCTCGCTCCTTTGCTTTCTGTCATCTTTTTCTTTATCTGCTTTGTTGGCCCACTTACCTGTATGCATCCATAAAGCCTTACATTGTTTCTGTTAGGGCTGATAATTGGGTACATGTAGCAAATGCATTTGTTGCTCTAAGGAAACATGATATGCAGAAGCCGTGCCCGCGTGGGGATGCCGGGGGCTCTTTCAGCGTAAATAATATCCCCACCTTCTGGAAATTCTGTGCTAGAAATTTCCTCTTTTCTGTCACTTTGTTTCTGCCTTGTTCCTTTGCTTTCTGTCATTTCTTCCTATCATTTTCTGCCTTGCTAGTCCATTTTCTTAGGATTGATAATTGGATACATGATTAGTGCATTTTTGGGTCTAAGGAAATGAGATATGCGAATGCAATTTTAGGTAATTTAAGTCTGTTTTTGTATATGTTTTAGTGTCCATATTTATGTTTAAATTTGTATTCAGGTATTTTTTAAATCCCTTGTGCGATAAATTGGACAGAGTTGCCAACGCCAGGGGCATTTCTTTAGATTATGTGCGCAAATGCATTAATTTGTGCACTTAATTTTCTGTTTTTTTTCCTGTTGAAATATTATGTGTGTATTGAAATGGTTCTAGCCTTGATATGACTCTACGCAGACGGCTGGGCTTTAAACAAAAATAACAACAATAATAACAAGTCATTGAGAACTACTGATTTCTCTATTTACTGATGTACTTATTTTTATTCTGCGCACGTACAATTTGGATTCACTTTGTTCCAGTGTGTCTGCAAAAGCGTTACGCTACGTATTGCACCTGAAAAGAGGAGCATCATCAACATCAACAACAGCAGCAGCAGCAGTAAAACAGAAACAAGAAAGTTATGAAAAAAAAAAGAAAACAGAACAATACATAATGCACGAAAAATCCACAACTATGCTCGTTACGCAATCAGAAACAAGCACATCGCATGGATACACAGAAATGGAAACAAAACCAATAACGGAAAGAATACAGGAAGAAATGAAGAACAAAAGGAACAAGAAGCAATGCGACAAGAAGCAATAAGACAAGCAACAGAAAAAGAACACCAGTGATGACAACAACGGCAAAAACTTCACCAGCAAATCGCCAAGAAAAGCACAAAGAACTGTGAAAGGGGAAAAAATCATGAACAATAAACACGTCGAAAAGAATAGCGATACGAACAGGATCAAGAATGAAAACCAATGGAACGAGTATAACTAGGGGACAAAATCAAAACCAACGGAAAAAGAAAAAAACGGCTAAAACCACATAAAGAAGGCAAGAAAAAACAAAAACAAAAAAACAAACAGAAAAGACAAATGGGAAAAAAAGTAACAAACAAAAACAAAAAACTGAAAAGGAAAGAGAAAATTGAAGCAATAATGACAAAAACAACAAAAGACGGCAAGAAGTCAAAGAAACAAAGAAAAGAAAAACAACAAGAACAAGAGGAAAAACAAGTACACGAAGAACCAAGTGTAGAAAAGCAAAACGCACACCAGCAAGTATACAGTAACAATATCAACACATGGCAGAACCAGAACACCAAAGGCACCTGGGAATAGAACAAACAAAACATTTTCAGAAAGAACAAACATAAGACAGAAAAACACGAGAAAAAAGAACGAGCAGAGAGCACGAAAAACAGCAGCAACAACAAGAAAAACCAAACCAAAAACAAAACCAAACAAAAACATTTCGAAGAGAAACAAGTGCTGAAAGAGCAAGAAAGAAAGACAGAAAAAGAAAGACGAAGACAAAAGAAGAAAACAGAAGAAAAGAAGAAAAGACAAGGAAAGAAGAAAAAGAAAGAAAAAGAAAAAGAAAGAAACAAAAAAAAGAGAAAAAGAAAGAAACAGAAAAGAAAGACAAAAAAAAAGAGGAAAAAAAGAAACAAAAGAAAGAAGACAAAGAAGAAAGACAAAGAAAGAAGAAAGGACAAGAAAGAAAGAAAACAAAAAGAAAGCAACACAAAAGAAGAAAGACAAAGAAAAAAGAAAAGAGAAAAAAGAAAGAAAAAGACGAAAGAAAAAGAAAGCAAGAAAAAAGAAAGAGACAAGAAAGAAAGAAAAAAGAAAAGAAAGAAAGACGAAGAAAGAAAGAAGACGACAAGAAAGAAAGACGACAAGAAAGAAAGAAGAAGAAAAAAAAACGAAAGAAAGAAGACAACAACAAGAAGAAAGACAAAACAGAAGAAGACGAAAGAAAAGAAAGACGAACAGAAAGAAAGCGACAAGAAAGAAGAAAAAAGAAGAAGAAGAAACAGAAAAGAAAGACGACAAGAAGAAAGAAAGAAACAAAAAGAAGAGAAAAAAAAGAGACAAAGAAAGACGCAAGAAAGAAAAAAAGAAAGAAAGAAAAAACAAGAAAAAGAAAAAAGAAAGACGGAAAAAGAAAGACGAAGAAAAAAGAAAGAACAAAAGAAGAGAAAGAAAGAAAGAGAACAAAGAAAGAAAGAGAAAGAAAAGAGAAGAAAGAAAAGAAGAAAAAAGAAAGAGGAAGAAAAAGAACAGAAAGAAGAAGAAAAGAAGAAAGATGAACGAAAAAAGACAAAGAAAGAAAGAAAACAGAAGAAAGGAAGAAAAAGAACAGAAAAAAGAAGAAAAAGAAAAAAAAAAAAAAAAAAAAAAAAAAAAAAAAAAAAAAAAAAAAAAAAAAAAAAAAAACAGACAAAGAAAGAAAGACGAAAAGAAAAAAGACGAAGAAGAAAGACAAGACAAAGAAAAGAAAAAGACGAAAAGAAAGAAAGACGAAAGAAAGAAATAAGAAAGACGAAAAAGAAAGACAGAAAAAGAAAAAAAAGAAAGACAGAAAGACAAAGAAAGAAGAGCAAAGAGAAAAGGGAAAAAAAAGAAAAAAGAAAAACAAAAAGAAAAAAGACGACAGAAAGAAAGACAACAAGAAAGAAAAAGACAGAACAAAGAAAGAAAGAGAAAGAAAGAAAGAACGAAAGAAAGAAAGAAAGAGACAAAGAAGAAAGAAAGACAAAGAAAGAAGAAAGAGACAAGAAAAAAAGAAAAAAACGAAAGAAAGAAAGACGAAAAGAAAGAAAGAAACAAAAAATAAAAGTGACACAGAAAGAAAGAAAAAGACGAAAGAAAGAAAAAAAGAAAAAGAAAGAAAGAAAAGAAACGAAAGAAAGAAAGAAAGAAAGACGACACAGAAAGAAAGAAAGACACACAAAGAAAGAAAACGAAGAAGAAAAAAGACGACACAGAAAGAAAGAAAGACAGAAAAAGAAAGAAAGACAACAGAAAGAAAGAAAGAACAAAGAAAGAAAGAAACACGAAAGAAAGAAAGACGACACAGAAAAAGAAAGACAAGAAAGAAAGAAAGACGACACAGAGAAGAAAGACACAAAGAAAGAAAGAAAGACGACACAGAAAGAACGAAAACGAACAGAAGAAAGAAAAGACACCAGAAAGAAAAGACACAAAGAAAGAAAGACGACACAAAGAGAAAAGAAAGACAACAGAAAGAAAGACAAAGACAGAAAGAACGAAAGAGACAAGAAAGAAAGAAGAAAGAAAGATGACACAGAAAGCTAGAAAGGCAAAGAAAGATGACAAAGAAAGAAAGAAATACGACACGGAAAGACGACAAAGGAAGAAAGATGACAAAGAAAGAAAGACGACAGAGAAAGAAGACAAAGAAGACAGAGAGGTCAAAGAAGACAAGGAAGACAAAGAAGGCAAAGAAGAAAAAGAAAATAATAACAGTACACGATGAATGGCAAATCCGTAACAATTATTATTGCGCTATCAATAACAATGGTATCAACATGGATAAACAAATATGAAAAAAAAATCAATAACAGCAAGAATACCAGGAGAAATGGAAGAGTAAAAGGGACAAGAGGCAAAGCAAAAAGAAGAAACAACAAATCGCCAAGAAAAGCACGACGAAGAAGACTGGAACAGGAAAAATCAACAACAAAAAGTAAACGAAAAAGACGAATAGCAACAGGACAAAGAACAAGAATGAAAAAAAAAGACTAAAGAAAATAACTAGGGGACAAAATCAAAAGCAGAAACAAAAGAAAAAGAAAAATAGCTGAAACAATATGAAGAAAGCGAGCAACAAAACAAAGAACAAGAAAAACAATTTAATAAAAAAAATATTAAAAAAAACTATAGGAAAATAAAGTAAAAAAATACACACACAAAAATCAAAGCCCAGGAAAACCCAAACAATTGAAGGGAAAGAAAAAAAAGGATTAATGACAAGAATAACAAAAACAATGCGAAGAAAATAAAATCACAAACAAATACAGCAAAGTATCAAAGAACTGAACGAACAACAACAACAACAAAAACCAACAAAGTTAAGGAAAAAAAAGAACAAACACATGACAAAACTAGAACACCAAAGGCACCAAGAAACCAGTAATATCGAGAATAAACAAAATTTAGCAATGCAGAACAAAAAAACAAAAACAAATAAAAAAGCAAAGGGGAAAACGACAACAAGAACACACGAGCAAACACAAGAAGAAGAAACAAAAACAGAATAAACATCCAAAAAGAGCAAGATCAAGAACAAAAACGTAGACAACTACAACTCAAAACACAGAAGCATCAAGAGCACCTCTTCAGCAAATCCACAAAAAAAGCAAATAACAAAACGATAAACAAAAACCAAAGTCAATTGGAAATCAAACAAACACACAAGAATAACAACAGCAAAGTCAACAAGAACCCGAAGAAACAAGGACAGAAATAACGAGATAAAAAGAGCAAAAACAACAGCGAGAACATGAGAATAATGTCAAGTAATAACAGAACCACAACACCAAGAGCATAAGAAAAACTACTGAGCAGAACAGAAACAAGGCAAAAACAACTGCAAAACGGGAAAACAAACAAAAACAAAAACACAAAAAGCAAAACAAAAACAAAACAAAAAACAAAATAAAAGCAAAGCAAAAACAAAAAACAAACAAAAAACAACAAAAAAACTACTACTACAACTCCTGCAACTCAAAACAAAACAACAACAACAACAAAATCGTCAGCTTCAAGTCACCAAGAAAAGCACGAAGAAAAAGAGTGAAACGGAACAATATCAAAAACAAGAAGTACATCAAAAAGAACAAAAACATCAACAAAAGCAGGATCAAGATTTTTTAAAAAGATGGAACGACTATCACAAGGAAACAAAATCAAAAGCAACAACACAATGGGAAAAAAACACGGCTTAAACAGTGCTAAGAAAACGAGCAACAAAATAGAAAAAAAATTAACACGAAACAAAAAGCAAAAACAAAAACAGGGAAAAGGGAAAGAAATACCTGATACTGAAAGAAAAAAATATGACATCAATAACAAGAACAATATAATGAAAATACGAACACAAAGGCAGACAACAAGAAGTCAAAAACAAACAAACAAAAACAAAAGAAGGAATAACATAACAAGAACAAGAGAAGGAACAAGAACAGGACGAACAAGTATAGAAGAACTTAAAACGTACACCAGGTAGAACACAACACATGACGAGAGCCAGAACACCAGCGCCACCAAGGAACAGGAACAAACAAACAAAACATTAGAGAACAACACAACAAGAAAAAAGAGCAACAAGAACAAGCAGAAACAGATGTAAAAACAGCTATAACAAAATCAAGAACAACAGCAAAGTCAACAAGATGAAGAAAATGAAAAATTACAAGAATAATAGGAGTAGAAAAATTACATCCCCCGACCCCCCCCCCCGCCCCCCTACAAAAACAACAACACAAAAACAAACAAAAACACATAGCATGAACATAAGAACAAGGTCAACACATGCTAGAACTTTGTGTTTACAAAGAGCACGAAGAAATGGGACAAAGCAAAAAGAAAAAAAACCAAAAAACAAAAAACAAAAACAACAACAACAACAACAACAACAACAAAAGCCGCCACTAGCAAGAGCATTAAGAAAAAGATAAAACCAACAAGAGAATAAATGTCATAACCAAACTATACAACACGAAGACAAACAAGCAAACAAAAAGAACAACAGCATATCTACAAAACTAACACAAACGAGCACAGGAAGTACTAGAACAGGAATAAAAAACAATATCAACAAATAGTGGAACCACAGCATCACGAACACTAGCTGTATGATATAAGTAAAATTACAATGCAGAAAAAAAGACAAGAAAAAACATAAAAACACACGATCAAAGGGAACAATAAACAAAAAAAACGAACAAAAATATCCAAAAAGAACAAAATCAAGAACAAAGACAAAGACAAATACAACCCAGGACAAGACACAAACACGTCAGCAAAAACTACAACAAATCTACAAAAAAACAAAGCAACAAAGTGACGAACAAAGACCAAAGTCAACTAGAAGTCATACAAGCAAACGAGAACAGCAACAACAAAGTCAACAAAAGAAGTCCAGATAAGAGCAAGAACAAAAAAGAGCAAAAACGACAACAACAAAAACAGAAGAATGATGTTAACAAATACTGGAACCACATCACCAAGAGCACCAACAAGAACACAAATAAAATAATAATGAGCAGAACAGAAACAAGACAAAAGAAACACACGGCAGGAGAATAAATCGACGACACAACAAATGCTACAACTACAACTAACAGGAATCCAAAACACAACAGGCACAGGAACAAGAAATTGGATATTAAAAACCAGACAGTTTTGCAAAGGAGAGCAACATCCCAATCAGCTCAGCAAAGCAATGAGAAGCAAGAAGAGAGCTAAGAAAGAGACAGAGCAACAGAACATCAGTGGAACCCATGAAGCAGCCTCTAAAACTAGGAGAGCTTCAATCTGCTCTCGAGAAGCTGAAGCCAAGGAAGTCTCCAGGACCAGACAGTATTAGTAATGAGATGCTGACACAATTAGGCAATGCAGCAGTGTGCAAGCTTCTAGAGATTTTCAGTCACAGCTGGGAAGAAGGGTCTCTACCACAGATTTGGCGGGAAGCGACCATGATTTCCATCCTTAAGAAAGGAAAGGATCCAAAGAGGGCTTCTAGCTATCGACCAATTAGCCTGACCAGCTGTGTGGTGAAAACAATTGAAAGAATTGTGAATGAGCGCCTCCATTGGTACCTAGAGACAGAACATCCTTGTGCCAGAACAAGCAGGATTCCGACAGTTCCGCAGCACGGAAGATCAGGTTACTTACCTGTCTCAGGAAATTGAGGATGCTTTCCAGGAACAAAAACTGGTCTTTGTCACCTGGATTGACCTCCAAAAAGCCTTTGACAAAGTCTGGATGGAGGGACTCCTTGTCAAACTGCTGAGGAATGGAGTGGCAAACAATATGTTCCAATGGATCAAGTCCTACCTCTTCAACCACAAGGCAAGAGTCTCTGTAGACAGAGCACATAGTAAGAAGTTCCTGCTGCGTCATGGCGTATCACAAGGAGGAGTCCTCTCCCCCACACTGTTCTTGCTTTTCATTAATGACCTTGTGTCTGAACTGCCCAAGGGGATAAAGGCTGCATTGTATACAGATGACTTGGTCATCAACTGCCACATACCGAATGCAGATGGCGGCAGACAAGCTCAGCAGTTGGGCTGAAGATTAGTGTGTTGCTGTCAACAAGAACAAGTCTTCCACCACTCTGTTCACCTTGTCTCCAAAACAGAAGGCTGGCATCATCACCCTTGGTGAAACCCCTTCGAAGGAGGATGAAGAAGCCACATACCTTGGCGTCACCTTCGACAAGAGGCAGACCTGGAAGCCGCACATCAGAAAGGCAGAGGCAAAAGCGAGGCGCAGGCTGACAATTCTTCGTAAACTTGCAGGCACTACCTGGGGAGCAAATGAAAGAATACTGAAGACAGTATACCAGGGAACAGTCAGACCCCATCTCGAATACGGCTCTTCAATGTGGTCAACTTATGCAAAGACGAACCGGCAGACGCTTAGCAAGGTCCAGAACCAGGCCCTCCGCATAATCACAGGTGCGATGCAGTCAACACCAATCAAGGAGATGGAAAAGCTTGCAGAAATCCAACCTCTCAGTCAGAGGAGAGAAACCAAAGTCTTGATGCAAGCAGAAAAGTTTAGGTGTTTACCAGACCATCCCATGAAGCAGAAATTGAACAGCCTCACCAAAAACCGACTGAAAAGGAGCAGCTTTGTCCACGAGAGCAAGAGGCTGACTCGCCAGTTCCAAGAAAGTCTGCCCAAGGACACGCTCCCCCTTTGCCCAACAGACATGCCAGAACCCTGGGCACCAGACCAGCCTGATATCAAGGTCCACACCACCGTCCCATACCTCATACCGGGAGACACACAAGATGACAAGGTAAAACACTGCCTAACAATGGCCATGATTGCTGAGAGGTACACACAGGAGGCATGGATACATGTATACACCAACGGGTCAGCAACCAACGCTGTAGCCAACGGGGTGAAGGCATCCTTGTCCTTTTCCCAGGAGGACAAACAACAGCAAGTGTCGCCACTGGAAGACACTGTACTAACTACCGTGCTGAGACAGAAGCACTCATGCAGGCGGCCTCCATTATTCAGGCTACAGACTGACTGCAGACAAGTTGTCTTCTTGTCTGACGCCCTCTCTGTGCTGCATTCTAGAGCTCTGCACCAGGTTGCCACAACCAGAAGAGCAGTTCTGCAGTAGATTCCAGCCCACTGCGGAGTCTCCGGGAATGAGTGAGCTGATATCCTTGCTAAGGAGGGAGCCGGAGAAGAACAACCTAACAGCGTCAGCTACAGTGAGAAGAGGAGCATCATCAGGGCGCTTTCCATGCCGAGACGACACAGGGATGACTACCACCTGTTGTCTAGAGAGCAGCAAGTTGTCCTGGTGAGGCTGCGCACTGGTCACAGTAGGCTGAACAGCCACATGTACCGCAAACTGAAGCTGGCGCCCTCCCCAACCTGTCCCTGCGGTCAAGAAGACCAAACCACGGAGCATATACTCCAAAGATGTCCCCTTCACCAGGCGGCAAGACAGGACGTGTGGCCTACAGACACTCCGCTGACAACCAAACTCCATGGCTGCAGACAGGAGCTGGAAAAGACGGCTGCATTCATCACCCGGACTCAGCTGATTGTGTAGCAGCGTACGCCAAGAAGAAGAAGAAGTATATTTAAAAACAAAACAAAATAGAATAACAAACAAAATTAAGAATGAAATAAATGACGACCAGAAGTAAACAAATACACAATCAAAAACGCAATATCAGTCAAGACGAAGAAGAGGAATACAACAAGAAATAAAATGAAAGACCGAGTTTTTGAAGCCCTCGATCGTGCCTCTAATGTGTACCTTCCATGGGTTTAGTATTTACATGAGCTAGGGACATATTCCACTGTTTGCTTGCCCTAGCAAACCGGGCACGCAAGGTCATCTGATTTCCCCCATTTCACCACATTCGAGGGCAAGAGTTAAACAGAACTGAGAATGAAACTGATTCTGAGAGTGGCCACCATTCCAGCTTAGACATCTTTGGAGTGCACTTCACATCGATGTTCCTCTTCTCTGTTTTATCCTTTTGGATTGCTTCCCAAATTGTTGTCGCATGCTCTCCACAGCCAGACACTTCCGGAAAGCCTCTTCTCTGGACTTACAAAGCCAGACATTCATTGTTCGTAAGGCATTTAGTCAGCCTTGCAGCCTTGACAGTGGATGATTTTTCCATTCGAGTTTAGAAGTGATGGTACACTCCAATTCACTCGAATTCTGTTGCTTTGGAATGTATACTCCATCTGCTACAATCTGTTGGTTGCTAATCTTCAAATTCCTGCATGCAGATCATAAGTTTCTGGAGCCACTTGAGGACACGTGGACATTTCGCATGCAGCAGGTAAGCTATTTCATTACGGCCAGGTGACGATTTCAAATGATGCTTCGCACTGAGGACTGAAATGCGTTCCTGTGATACTGTTCCAGAGCTGTTTTATCCATTACGATTGTCCCTGACTTGGTTGGCTGGAATAATTTCCCGCCAAACTGGAAGGGGTGTCTGAAGTAATTTTGGGTCGTCTTTTTGCTGTTGTTCATCCTTGCGTATTCTGCTTTTCTGAGAGCACTGTTTCTCTTTCATAGTTTTTTTTTTCCCCAATCCTTTTTTTTTTCTCAAATTATAAAGCGGCTTTTATATTATTCTTCAGAATCCGGATATCCTCATCCAATGTTGGTGTGTGGATTTCTCAGCAGGGGTTTTCACCTCTGGCTGTTTTACTCCACAGGCGTCCCTACATTTTGCATATACAGAGTGAACGTGGCTAGTTTGAGTTTCAGAGTACATCAGCGCATTTAGTTCGTGGATGATTTTTCCCATTCGTCTTTTGCACTTAATGGACGGGTAGATCGAATTTCTGGTACCGAATCTGCTGAGAGTAATTGGGGGGGGGGGGGTGAGAACCAAGGGGAGGGAACTTGGTGGGGGAACTAAAGGGAGGAAACTTGGTGGGGGGAACCTAGGGGACAGTACTTGTGGGCGGGAGAACAAACGGGAGGGAATTTGGGAAGGAAGAGAAAGTGAAAGGGAACTTAGGGGAGGGGAGAACCAAAGGGAGGGTAAATGGGGGGGGGGGAGCCAAGGGAGGGAACTTGGTGGGAAGAACTAAAGGGAGAGAACTTGGGGAGGGAACCAAGGGAGGGTACTTTGGGGGGGGAGCGGGAGAATCAACGGAAGGGAACTTGGGTGGGGGTGGGGTCGGGAGAACCAATGGGAGGGTAAATGGGGGGAGAACCAAGGGGAGGGAACTTGGGGTAGAGAGAACCAAGGGGAGGGAACTTGGGGTAGAGAAAACCAAGGGAAGGGGACTTGGTGGCGGGAGAACCAAGGGAGGGAACTTGGGCGCGGGAGAGCCAAGGGGAGGGAACTTGGGGTAGAGAGAACCAAGGGGACGGAACGTGGGTAGGGAGTACCAATGGAAGGGTATGTGGGGAGGGAACCAAAGGGAGGGTACTTGGGTGGGGGACGGGAGAATCAATAGGGGTACGCAGCAAGGGAGAACCAACAGGAGGGTAAATGGGAGGTGGGAGATCCAAAGGGAGAGCACTTGGGGCGGGAGAACCGATCGGAGGTCACTTGGGGGGGGGGGGCCGAGAACCAAGGGGGGGGGAGTTATTGATGGGGAGAGAACCAATGGGAGGTTAATTGAGGGGAGGGGGAGAACCAAGGGGAGGGAAATTGGGGGCAGGAGAACCAAGAGAGAGTAATCGGGGGTGAGAGAACCAAGGGAGGAAACTTGGTTAGGGAACCAATGGGAGGGCACAGGGGGAGAGAACAAATAGGAGGGTACTTAATGGGGGGGGGGAGAGAGAACGAATGGGAGGGAACTCAGTGAGGAAGAACCAATGGGAAGGTACTTGGGGGGGGGGGTAGCTGGAGGACCAAGAGGAGGGAACTTGGGGTAGAGAGAACCAATGGAAGGGTATGTGGGGAGGGAGAACTAATGGGCGGGAACTTGGGGGGGGGGGAACCAAAGTGAGGGAACTTGGGTGGGGGACGGGAGAATCAATAGGGGTACACAGGGAAGTAGAACCAACGGGGGGGGGGGGGGTAAATGGGAGGAGGGAGAGCACTTGGGGGGGGGGGGAGCGAGAACCAAGGGGTGGGAGAGTTGTTGATGGGGAGAGAAGCAATGGGAGGTTAATTAAGGGGAGGGGGAGAACCCAGGGGAGGGAACTAGGGGGCGGGAGAACCATGAGAGAGTAATCGGGGGGAGAGAACCAAGGGAGGGAACTTGGTGAGGGAAACAATGGGAGGGAACTTGGGGAGAGAACCAATGGGACGGCATGGGGGGGGGGGGGGAGAACCAATGGTAGGGCACAGGGGGGAGAGAACTAATAGGAGGGTACTTAATGGTGGGGGGGGGGAACGAATGGGAGGGAACTCAGTGAGGAAGAACCAATGGGAAGGTACTTGGAGGGGGTAGGCTGGAGAACCAATGGGTTGGAACTTGGGGAGGGAATACCAATGGGAAGAAATTCTTCTTCTTCTTCGGTGGTATTAACGTCCCAGCGTGATAACGATTAGGGACTGAACGGGAAGAAATTTGGGAGGTGGGAGAATAAATAGTGGTACATAGGGAGGAAGACCAATGGGAGGGAACTTGGGTGGGGGGAGAGCCAAAGGGAAGGAACTTGGGGCGGAAGAACCAAACGGAGGGTACTTGGGGGGAAACCAACGGGAGGGTAATTGAGGGGGGGAGAACTAAAATGAGAGAGGGGGAGTCAATGGGAGGAAACTTGGGGGAGGGGAAGAACCAAAAGGAGGGTACTTGGGGAGGGAAACAGTGGGAGGGAACTTGGGGAGGTAGAACCCATGGGAGAGAACTTGGGGGGGGGGGAGAAGAACTAATGGGAGGGAACTCGGGGATGAAGTAGCAATGGGAGGTCACTTGGAGGGTGGGTGGGCTGGAGAACCAATGGGAGTGTACTTGGGGGGGGGGGGAGAACCAATGGGAGGGAATTGCGGGGAGAACCCAAGGGAGATTACTTGGGGAGGGAACCAATGGGAGGGTATTTGTGGTGGGGGATAGCCATTTGGAAGGTAATTAAGTGAGAACCAACGGAGGGAACTTGGGGGGAGAACCACGGGAAGGGAACTTGGGGGGAGGGGGGGACTAAGGAGAGGGAACTTGAGGGTCGGAGTACCAAGGGGACAGAACTTGGTGGGGAGAACCAAGGGGAGGGTACTTGGGGTGAGAGAACCAAAGGGAGAGTACTTGGGGTGAGAGAACTAAGGGAAGGGAACTTGGGGAGGAAGAGCCAATGGGAGGGAACTTTGGGGGTGGGGGAAGATCCAGTGGGAGTAAATTTGGGGAGGGAGAACCCATCGGACAGAACTTGGGGGTGAACTAATGTGAGGGAACTCGGGGAGGAAGAACCAATGAGAGGGTACTTTGGGGGGGCGGGGTGCTGGAGAACCAAGGGGGGGGGGAATTTGGGGAGGGACGACCAATGGGTGGGTACATGGGGAGGGAGACCAAAGGGAGGGTACTTGGGGGGAGAACCAAGGGGACGAAACTTGGGGCGAGAGAGCCAATGGGAGGGAACTTCAGGGTGGTGGTGGTAGAACCACAGGGAGGGTACTTAGGAGGGGAGAACCAATGGGAGGATAATTGGGGGGGGAGAACTAAGGGGAGGGAAATTGGGGAGGGAGAGCCAATGGAAGGGAACTTGGGGAGGTGAGGAACCAAAGGGAGGGTACTTGGGAAGGGAAACAGTGGGAGGGAACTTGGGGAGATAGAACCCATGGGAGAGAACTTGTGAGGGGGAGGGGAGAACTAATGGGACGGAACTCGGGGAGGAAGTACCAATGGGAGGTTACTTGGGTGGGGGGGGGGGGGGCGCTGGAGAACCAATGGGAGGGAATTTGGGGGGAGAATCAATATTTAGGAACCTGTGAAGGGGGGGGGGGGTTAGAACCCAAGGGAGAGTACTTGAGGGGTGGGAAACCAATGGGAGTTTACTTAGGGAGGGAACCAATGGGAGGGAACTCGAGGAAGGAGAACAAATGGGAGGGTATTTTGGGGATGGAAGAACCAAGGGGAGGAAACTTGGGGAGGGAGAACCCATGAGAGATAACTTGGGGAGGGAACCAATGGGAGGGTATATGGGGGGATGGGAGGAAGAACCAATGGGAGGTTTCTAGGGGGAGGGAGGGGTGAGAACCAAGGGGAGGGAAACCGGTGGGGGAAACCAATGGGAGGCAACTTGGGTAGGGAGAACCAATGGGAGGGTACTTGGGGGTGGGGCGGAAGAACCAAGGGGAGGAAACATGGGGAGGGAACCAATGGGAGGGAACTTTGGGGGGGGGGGTTGGAGAACGAATGGGAGGTTACTTGGGGAGGGAACCAATGGGACGGAACTCGTGAAGGGAGAACCAGTGAGAGGGTACTTGGGGAAGAAGAACCAATGGGAGGGAACTTGGAGGGGGGGAGAACCAAAGAGAGGGTACAAGGTGGGGAGAACCAAGGGGAGGGAACTTGGAAGGGAGATAATGAATGGGAGGGAACATGGGGGATGGGCGTGTGTGTGTTTGTGTGTGTGTGGGGATTACTTGTGTGCAATAAAGACACTCCCTTTGGGGAAGAAGAACCAATGGGAGGGAACTTGGAGGGGGCAGAACCAAAGAGTGGAAAACCAATGGGAGAGAACTTGGGAGTGGGAGAACCGATAGTGGTGCATGGGAGGGAGAACCAATGGGAGGTTTCTAGAGGGAGGGGGGCGGGACTCAAGTGGAGGGAACACGGCGGAGGCGGGGGAACCAATGGGAGGGAACTTGGGTAGGGAGAATCAATGGGAGGGTACTTGGAGGCGGAAGAACCAAGGGGAGGGAACTTCGGTAGGGAACCAGTTGGAGAGACCTTGGTTAGGGAGAATCAATGAGAGGTTACTTGGGGTGGGAACCAAATGGGGGGGGGGGAGAACCAAAAGGAGGGTACTTGTTGGGGGACGGAAGAACCAATGGGAGGTTACTTGGGGAGGGAACCAGCGCGAGGGAACTCGTGAAGGGAGAACCAGTAGGAAGGTACTTGGGGAAGAAGAACCAATGGGAGGGAACTTGGGGGGGGGGGAGAACCAAAGAGAGGGTGCTGGTGGGAGAACCAGGGGGGGGGGGAAACTTGGAAGGGAGAGAATGAATGGGAGGGAACATGGGGAGAGAACCAACAGGGGGGGGGGGGAGCGGAACTCTGGGGTGGAGAACCAATGGGAGAGAACTTGGAGTGGGGAGAACCGATAGTGGTACATGGGAGGGAGAACCAGTGGGAGGATACTTGAGGAGGGAGAACCAATGGGAGGTTTCTAGAGGGAGGGGGGCGGGAATCAAGAGGAGGGAAACCAAGAGGGGGACTTGGAAAGGAAAGAATAAATGGGAGGGAACATGTGGAGAGAACCATTTGGGGGGGGGGGGGGGACTCTGGCGTGGAGAATCAATGGAGGGTACTTGGAGGCGGGAGAACCAAGGGAGGGAACTTCGGGAGGGAACCAATTGGAGAGAACTTGGGTAGGGAGACCTAATGGGAGGGTATTTGGGGGGGAGGGGCGGAAAAACCAAAGGGAGGAAACTTGGGTAGGGAACCAATGGGAGGGAACTTGGGGAGAGAGAACCCATGGGAGGGAACTTGGTGAGTGAGAGCAAATAGGAGGGAACTTGGGGAGGGAAGCCAATAGGATGGAACCTGGGGAGGGAGAGCCAATAGGAGGGAACCTGTGGAGGGAGAGCCACTAGGATGGAACTTGGGGAGGGAGAGCCAATAGGATGGAACTTGGGGAGGGAGAGCCAATAGGATGGAACTTGGGGAGGGAGAGCCAATAGGATGGAACTTGGGGAGGGAGAGCCAATAGGATGGAACTTGGGGAGGGAGAGCCAATAGGATGGAACTTGGGGAGGGAGAGCCAATAGGAGGGAACTTAGAGAGGGAGAGCCAATATAGGGGAGGGAACCTGGGGAGGGAGAGCCAATAGGAGGGAACCCTGGGAGGGAGAGCCAATAGGAGGGAACCTGTGGAGGGAGAGCCAATAGGAGGGAACTTGGGAGGGAGAGCCAATATGAGGGAACTTGGGAGGGAGAGCCAATAGGAGGGAACTGGGAGGGAGAGCCAATAGGAGGGAACTTGGGGAGGAGAGCCAATAGGATGGGGAACCTATGGGAGGGAGAGAGTCAATAGGAGGAACTTGGGAGGGAGAGCCAATAGGAGGGAACTAGGGGAGAGGAGAGAGCCAATAGGAGGGAACCTGGGGAGGGAGAGCCAATAGGAGGGAACTTAGGGGAGGGAGAGCCAATAGGAGGGAACCTGGGAGGGAGAGCCAATAGGAGGGAACTTGGGGAGGGAGAAGCCAATAGGAGGGAACTGTGGGGGAGGGAGAGCCAATAGGAGGGAACCTGGGAGGGAGAGCCAATAGGAGGGAACCTGGGGAGGGAGAGCCAATAGGAGGGAACTTGGGGAGGAGGAGCCAATAGGAGGGAACTTGGGGAGGGAGAGCCAATAGGAGGGAACTTGGGAGAGGAAGAGCCAATAGGAGGGAACCTGGGGAGGGGAGAGCCAATAGGAGGGAACCTGGGGAAGGGAGAGCCAATAGGAGGGAACTTGGGGAGGAGAGCCAATAGGAGGGAACCTGGGGAGGGAGAGCCAATAGGAGGGAACCTGGGGAGGGAGAGCCAATAGGAGGGAACCTGGGGAGGAGAGCCAATAGGAGGGAACCTGGGGAGGGAGAGCCAATAGGATGGAACTGGGGAGGGAGAGCCAATAGGAGGGAACCTGGGGAGGGAGAGCCAATAGGAGGGAACTTGGGAGGGAGAGCCAATAGGAGGGAACTTGGGGAGGGAGAGCCAATAGGAGGGAACTGGGGAGGGAGAGCCAATAGGAGGGAACTGTGGGAGGGAGAGCCAATAGGAGGGAACTTGGGGAGGGAGAGCCAATAGGAGGGAACTGGGGAGGGAGAGCCAATAGGAGGGAACATGGGGAGGAGAGCCAATAGGAGGAGCATGGGGAGGGAGAGCCAATAGGAGGGAAGCTGGGGAGGGAGAGCCAATAGGAGGGAACTTGGGGAGGGAGAGCCAATAGGAGGAGACATGGGGAGGGAGAGCCAATAGGAGGGAGACATGGGGAGGGAGAGCCAATAGGAGGAGATGGGGAGGGAAGCCAATAGGAGGGAACTGGGGAGGGAGAGCCAATAGGAGGGAGCATGGGGAGGGAGAGCCAATAGGAGGGAGCATGGGGAGGGAGAGCCAATAGGAGGGAGCATGGGGAGGAGAGCCAATAGGAGGGAACTGGGGAGGGAGAGCCAATAGGAGGGAGCTGGGGAGGGAGAGCCAATAGGAGGGAACCTGGGGAGGGAGAGCCAATAGG
>CM060311.1:18023398-18053398 GCA_030674185.1 Monoplex corrugatus
ACCACCTGTTGTCTAGAGAGCAGCAAGTTGTCCTGGTGAGGCTGCGCACTGGTCACAGTAGGCTGAACAGCCACATGTACCGCAAACTGAAACTGGCGCCCTCCCCAACCTGTCCCTGCGGTCAAGAAGACCAAACCACGGAGCATATACTCCAAAGATGTCCCCTTCACCAGGTGGCAAGAAAGGACGTGTGGCCGACAGACACTCCGCTGACAACCAAACTCCATGGCTGCAGACAGGAGCTGGAAAAGACGGCTGCATTCATCGCCCGGACTCAGATGATTGTGTAGCAGCGTACGCCAAGAAGAAGAAGAAGATAGCTACTGCAACTCCTTTAACCACCAAGTCTCATGGCAACCGGCAGAGGCTGAACAAAACAGGCGTGGGGTGGCACATTTATCGCCAGATGTGGCCTGACCATGAATATGGAGATTAAAAGAAGAATGAAAGGAATTTCTTTTTCATAATACTACATTATACAAACCTACTAGCTGGCACAGTAAGGTAGGCCTATCACCCATCACCCATCACCCATCACCCATCACCCATTACCCATTACCCATCACCTATCACCCATCACCCATCACCCATCACCCATCACCCATCACCCATTACCCGTCAGCATCATCGAGTTCGATGATACCCGCCACAGCAGACAACACATCAAGTCTCCTCCATCTACTCATGTCTTGACTTTTTCTGCGTTATTTCGTAGACTTTCAAACAGCTTATGTTGGTGATATTGTTCATAATTACAGCAAGTGGATGATCTGCCCGGATTTCTTTTTGGCCTCAACTTTTCCTTGATAATTTGTTGTCTTGTGTTAAATTAATGTTGCCAGTTGCACGGCCGATACATTTCATTTTTCTTTTGTTGATTTCTGTCAGCGGTTGACGATAGACATCATATCAGAGAGCAAACAACGACAAAAACAGCTGGATTTAAAGCGAAAGGCAGACCAGCTGAGAAAGACCTGGATCGGTGCATGAATGACATCTTTGACATCACGCGGCATTCTGCACTTCAGGTCTTCCAGCTCGCTGCCGAATATTAACCCTTTAACTCCCGCACCATGACCATAGACTTCCTGCATTGCTAGCTATGCTATCAAAGCAAAATCTTAACTCTTTGACTCCCTCACCCTATCCACCAGCTTCTTGCAGGAAGCTGGTGGATAGGGTGAGGGAGTCTAAGGGTAAGTTTTTGCAGTTGGTGGATAGGGTGCGGGAGTTAAATTGTTCAGTAACACTGTCCTACAAGACATATATTTTTTCATTCTTCATATTCGTTTTATCACAATGGATTTTGCCATGTGAAACTCAGGTTGCTCTCCCCGTAGAGAGCGCGTCATGGCCGTGCAGCGCCACCTTTTTTTTTTTTTTTTTTTTTTTTTTTTTAAAAGCGGTGGCATCATCAGAGCAGAGCAACACATCTGTCAGTTCCAAAACAACGACGTCGACCATACAATCTAGGAGTCTGAAGTTTGTTCACGAGAGATTTATCGAACTCTGACAACTTCATAGGCGCTCCAATGAAATTTGCTAGCGATTATCTGGCAGACTCATTGAGCCTGCGCAAAACCCTATGTACTGGCAAGGTTTTAAAGTGGTGAGGGGGAAAGATGATGATGAGGGGGGGGGGGTGTAGACTGGAAGGATCTATAAAACTTTGGTAGAGTGATTATCATAGTAGCAATAAGATGGGAAGTAAACAGGCCAGTTTTTATAGTGAGGGCTGCTACTGAACTCGAGACATTAGATCTTGAATCCACAGTTTTCAAAAGGACTAACCATCCCGCTTAAAATCAAATTAAAAAACGAAGAAAAAGAAAGAAAGAACAACAACAACAACCAGAAAAAACAACACAACAGCAATAAACCAATTGAACGCATAATCATACACGCCACGCGCGTGCATACACCACGCACCACACACACAACACACACACCACCACACGAACACAACACACACACACACACAAACACACAACACATACTGCAGTCGTTAGATCGAACCATAGCCTGCATCTAGATTTGCACTTCCCCACTGAATATACCAGCGCAGATTAGATGTACTTTGCAATTTCTTCTTCTGCTCTTGTTCACTGTCTACAGGGTCAGGCCACATTTAACGGTTGTGTGGCTGGTGTTGTGTGTGCGTGTGTGTGTGTGTGTTGTGTGTGTGTGTGTGTGGTGTGTGTGTCGCCCCCCCCCCCCCCCCCATTTTTTACACTTGACAATACTTTGGTATGAACCCTCCTCAGGATAAAACAACAATAATATGACGCGACTATTTCAAAATTTCAGAGCTAATTTCACTTTCTCTAAGTAACTGCATTGCCTCCCCTGTTTACCAGTTACCACTATTCACAAACACGTTAGGATTTCATATAAGTGATTTCATATTAGTCGTTTTCGCCTGCTTTACGAAACATCAGGGAAATCAATCTTGCCGTTTTCCCATATTGTGTGCATTTGTTCTTTCTTGTCTTTTATTTACGTTTGAAAAAAAACATTGGCTGAAAATTTGTGCCTGTCTTGTTTTGTTCCACTAAAAACGCGTTCTGATTCTATTTTTCTGTTGTTTCTTTTTCTGTTTCTTATTTGTTTGAACGTGGGCAGTCACCATGATTTCTATTTCACAATTTTCACCAAAATTATTATAGAAAATCCAGATTTTGTACTTCTCAAGGTGGACCTTGAAGAAGCTTCAGTTAAAAAGAAGCTTTTAGACTGCCACAACTAAAGTGGACTGTCACACTGTAATTTGTTCAACAGGGATTCGTTACACTTAAACAGTTCCATATGTGCTCCACCCACATCTGTCAACAACCGTCTGGCAAACTCCTTAAGCCAGCGCAAAACCCTACCTGCTGGCAAAGTCTTGAAATGGAAAATTGAGGGGGGGGGGGGGAAGCTATGAAACACTTACACCATCAGGATTAATGAATTAAGATGGGCAGTGAACAAGCCAACTGTTATGTTGCAGGGTAGGATTGAACTCAAGACAGGAGATACTGAATTCACGGCTCTGTCAAAATCATCTCATCTCATCTCTCTCCCTCGCCAGAATCGGCGATAGGAGCCACGCTCGATGTCACAAGTTTTCTCCGGGTAACACGAGTGAGAAATCTGTGGGTGACCTTCTGGATCTCCAGAACACAGACTACAGCGATTGATTGATTGATTTGGTTCAGTTTTTACGTCGACATCCACCTCATGTGATATGGCCGACGGGGATAACCATCCCAGGGAAGTGGGGGAAGTGGGACCTATCTAATCCAACACTGACTCCACCAAAACAACAATGATGTTAAGATGGGACAGTAAGAAGGCCAGTTTTGATGTCGCGCACGCCGGGATTCGAACCCACAACCATTAGCATGTGAATCCGATGCTCAAACCAACTGAGCTACAGGGGCCGGCTGTTAAAATAGAAGGTGTGCGATCGTCCTTTCTTCTCCTCGCCTCAACTTTCCCCTGCAGGACCGTTGATATCAAATCTGTTTTGGTGTTTCTGATCGCATCGCCTATATATTTCAGCTTTCTTTTGTTGATCTCTGTCAGCATCTGGCGCCCGACATTCGTTCCCTTTAGCACGCTATCGTTTGTTCTTCTGTCTGTCCATTTGACATCAGAGAAGTCGTCTATAGAGCCACATTTCTGCTGCACTGATTTTATTTTCTTCGTCTTTTCTTAGTGTCCAGGCTTCGCAACCATACATGATTACAGGCCAAATCAAAATTTTCAGGATTCTTAGTTTTAAATCTTTGGGAAGCCCTCTGTCTTTCCATACGTTGTTTAACTGGACCATTTCTTGTTTTGACTCTATCAAACGAAATCCAAAACTAGTGTGACTGCCCGCGTTCAAGCAAACGGAACCAGAAAGAAAAAACACGAAAAAAGAATAAGAAAGCGTATTTAATACAACAATACAAGACAGGCGCAAATTTTCGGCCAACTGGCCTTTGTCAAGCGTAAGATCACAAACAACCACCAGATACAAAAATTACGTGAAAAAGACTGAAACTCCCCTGCTGCTCCGTCGAGTGTGAGAAAAGGCATAACAACACTGCAACAGAAATGTCTGAAAAAATGCTGGTTGCATCCCATTCTGAGAAAAAAATGTTGATTTTAAGAACTTATTTCAAACGTGTGATCTAGATTTTAATATCTTGACCTCAAAACTTACGTGTTCGTGACTTCTCAATAGTGCACACCTTTGATCAAAATTTATCAGTGATGCATCTTGAAACTGGTGAGAAAATCATGTTAAAACATTTGTAAACACACACACAACCACACACAACCACACACACACACACACACACACACACACACACACACACACACACAACACACACACACACACACACACACACACACACACACACACATACATGTATACATACACACACAAACACACACACACACACGCACACACACACACAAATCCCCGCACCTCCTCGGAAAATATGAAATAATCTCCCCTGTTCTGTAAAGACAGATCGAAAATCCGATAATTTCGTGACATAACTCCAAGTGTACTGTTACAGACCTAGTCCATTGACCAAATCAGAGGTACATGAATGTATTATTGATATATATTTTCTTGTAAATACGAGTTGTCAAAATGCTCAATTTGAAATATGATATCTTACATTATTTAAAATCACTGGTTCAAACCGTGTTCAAACCGCGGATTTCTAGCCGAGCTCTCAATGCCTCTTGTTATTTCAGCTGTGATTATAACCTGCAAACGAAACTGTACTCATTTGGTGATAATGACAATGATTACAAGCGCCTATGAATGAATGGGTTGTCTGTGGCGATTCATTACAGCCCAAGCTCTAAAGGGAAGTAAGTATTTGGAACTCTTCCTTGTTGAAAAGTACCGTTAGTTCAAGCCTTATGGCCGCGAGAACCGCTGCTCACAAGGATTACAGTTTTTGTTGGCGGAAATAGATGATACCTTGGGTGTGTGTGTACTGTGTTTTTGTTATTTCTTGTAGATTTTGTTTCGCTTACGTTTAAGAACAAAGAATGGTGTTACATGTCGACTTCTGTTGAATGAAATCATGCCTCGAGAAGTACATTGAAAATACACTTTTTTCTGTTGTTTTTTTTTCACCTTATTTTTGTTTAGTTTTATCGTCTGGACGTTTGGATTGTTTGATCTTTTTTTTGTGTTTTACTGTCTTTCAGCAACCGTTTTTTCTTGTCAATGTTTTTGAAAATTATGTTTGGTTTGTATTTTACAGACTGGAGAAAACATCGAAAATGTCCGAAAACGGGTCACTGACCTCTTTGCTGAAATACCGCTTCAACAGACGCCCATCAAACAAGTTGAACCATAGCGGCAGTTCAGCCAACACTAACATTGCCACCACAAGCACCCACAGTCAGCCAGCGACTCAGAATGGTGGTGATGGTATGTCCATTTTGGCCATATCTGTCATGAAAATAGATGCTGTGTCTTTTGTCTATGATATACTATGACATTCCCATAGATCTGTTCAAATGCAAGTCAATCTCAGATTTACAAGGTAAGCCAGCAGCTGATTGGTTGGTATTGTCAACATTGATCGGTCACTAGGCTAACCATAACTGACCTTTTAACCCTTTGACTGCTACACCCTGACCACCAGCATCTTGCATTGTCACCCTTTGATTACCTCACCTTATCCACCAGCATCCTGCCCACTTTGAGTTTGACTCTCTCATCCTGTCCACCAGCTTCCTGCAGAAAACTGGTGGATAGTGTGAGGGAGTCAGCGGATTAAGTTTTCGCAGTTGGTGGATAGGGTGCGGGAGTCAAGTTAAGACAGAACACCAAATGTATAATTAATTGATAATAATTACAATATTTATATAGCGCAGAATCTTGATAAAAATCAAATCTAAGCGCTGAATATACACATACGCACGCATGCACACACACACACACACACACACACACACACACACACACACACACACACACACACACACACACACACACACATCGCTATAAATGGGGAAAAAGAAGAAAAGCAACGGAAAATTATGTATAAATGTACTCAAAGTAGAAAAAAAAAAAAGAAATCAATAGAAAACATATACAGTCATATATTACAATATGATTCAACACCGAGTGGAGATAGGCTGCAGTGGGGGTTGAGTGAGGTCATGATTTTATGCAGAGGAGAAAAGGTGAGTTTTGAGAGCGGACTTGAAGGAGACTGTTGTGCAGTTTTTCTTTTTGGGAGTGTAAATTGATGCTAATTTATTCTGTGATAACTTTTATTCGTAGGTGTAGACAGTAAACATATATGTCACTTTCTTCTTTCCAATTCCATGTTTATGAGAAAGCATAACTCACCACATAATAAGCTAGGTTGGATAATTTACATGCTACCCCCCAGTATTTTGTTTGGTTTTGGTTTTGGTTGCAGTGTTAAGTACAAGGAGTATGCTTTGACGTGGACTGTTTTATTTTGTCCAAATTGAATTATCATTTTTTTCAATCCAGATGTTTTTGATTTTCACATTTTCTGTGGCTACCTCTTTACCTTTTGTGTGTGTGTGTGTGTGTGTGTGTGTGTGCATGTACATATGCACATGCAACATTGTATGCACTAATTATTATATATGTATGTAGCCCATATATATGTGTGTGTGATTCAAATTAATTTAGACCAGTCCATGCCATCGTTCTCTCATACACAGCAGACATACAAAAGATATCTGCCATATCAACATCATCAGACAGCTGCTAGTTTTTGGTTTATTACTTTTAAGATATAGTCAGCATGTCCAACATTCACTCTGTTTTCTCAAGTCAGTGTTTCCACGCTTAAAATAAATTTTCTAATTCATCAGTGATATTACTGTAGTGTGAATGTGATGAATAAAATTCCAAAATGATCATGGTGTAGGCCATAAACCCCCACATGAACCGTCTGTGCTTTGGGGTCTTGAGATTCTGCCTAACACTCTTGTCTAAAGATGTTTGTATTAGTCTGTTATTGAAACGGACATTAGGCTCTGTAAAAGTATCTAATACCCCTTGAAGCCTCCTAAAAACAATATGAATGCCCTCCTGCCTGCCCCCCTCCCCAGTCTAGCCCCAGAATATCAGTTTGCTAGAGAAAAAAAAGGTCAAAACATTATCTGCATGCCGATGAAGTTGCAAGTCCCTACTCGGCACACAGACACCATGCTCCATTCCACCTTTACACCATTAATACAAAGCATCAACCTCCTCTCATTTCTTCCTCAAACCATCATTTAAAATAGGCTACAAGTTTAAACTAAGCTGAAATAAGTGTCCAAACCAGGAAATTGTTTTTGTGTTAGCATCTTGTTACTCCATGGGAAAACAAAAATAAAAACAATGCAGGCATGCATGCATGCAGGCTTGCATGCATGTGCATGTGTGTGTGCGTGCGCGCCGCACACACACACACACACACACACACACACACACACACACACACACACACACACACACACACACACACACACACACACACACACAAACACACTAAATGCCACCAACCTGATAACTTAGCATCCACACCATTTCCAGTCAACTAGGGCAGGACACTCACATCTTACATTGATCTAAAAATATTCCCCAAACTCACCCCCTTCATTCTACCTGAAAGACAGCCTCATACCATTGTAGTCTTCATTAAGTAGTGTAAAATATAAATAAAATCAGATCAGCTCCAGTTATGAATTTTATACTAATTGACCACAATGCACAATCACCAAAAAAAGTTCATATGCATAACTTGCTCTCCCCACCTCTTCCAAAGATAGTCTTCCTACCCCGCCTCACATCCCTTCATACATACCCAGCCACCATTGCAGAACACTTTACCAGCAGCTCAGAACATCGCTGTCTCTCTTGATTCACACCCTTTACACTCTCAGACCCCATCCATACCCTCCCTTTACCTGCCACTTATCTTCTCATGCTTCTGTGATCTCTGATTCGGGAAAAGCCCAAAAATGTTTCATTCCATGTTGCAGAACTTAGATAATGCCAATGTTTGTCTGAATGGTAGTGGCTCTTGTTTTCCCATTGATTATGGATTTCCAGGCATTTTCTAGTTCCTGTGATAATTCCCTCTGAAGTCAGACAGTTGATATAAGACAACCTGGGGCTCATTTGCAAACTGGAGTTCATTAATGAAGGTTTGATTTTAAGTTTCTGAGGAAAGATTTTAACTTAAGTTTCTTAGGACATCAGATCTTTCAAATCCAAGTTGCAAACTTCTTGCTGTAATGGCTTACGTAAGATTTTTTTATCAGCCCATTCAGTTCCCTTCACACCAGTATATTTGGGACAGTACGTACATCTATGTATGAGTTTTTGCTATATTGAATACTACTCATTGCTTTGTGCCAGTCTGGGGTTCCAGTTTCAGTGTTTCCACTTTCTGAAGTAGGTTCTCAGTCAGGGTGAAGGCCTATCTTTTATCTCCTCTAGTGCAGCTAACCATTTTAGAGTGTGTGTGACTACCTCAACTTCCACCATTAAACTGAAGGTTGTCATTATGTATGCTGCATTTTCTTTGTGTATGGTGTTTCCATTCAATTTGACAGTGAAGCCTCATCCCGATCTGTTCTTGGTTACAAACCTTCAGTGTATGATATCTTCAGTTTAAGTTTGTTTGCTGTATTAGGAGTTTGACCTCTATATCAGCTTTAGCTTCTGGCCATTGGCAAAGAAATTTTATTAATGCAGACTGGTTGGTTCTTTTGATACAACCATGGACTGAGAATCTGATGTCTCGAGTTCAATCCCAGCCCACAGCATAAGAAGTGGCCTGTTCGCTGCCTCTCTTAATGCTTTAATCATTCTGGTGGTGTCGGCTTTGTGTTTCATTGGTCCCTTCCCCATCTCAAGACTTTGCTAATGGTTAGGTTTTGTACAGGTTCAAGAAGTCTGCCAGATAATTGCTGACAGATTTGAGTGGAAGCACATAGGAGTGGAGTGCAGTGAATCCCTCTTGAACAAACTCCTAGATTTTGTGTATAACTACTTTGTAAGAAAACAGTTTGGGGTATCTTTTCTTTTTCTTTTTTCTTTTCTGGTAGCTGGCATACATGCTGAAATAATTCTTATGTCCCATCTATAATCACCCCTCATCTGTTGCCCTTCCTCCTCCCCCCATTAATTTTTTATGCTTTACTGCACTTTTTTGTCGTGTTTATGTTTAAAAAGGCAAGAGCAGTAACTGACATAAACAAATAATTAACATTTCACTCTCTACTTTGAAAATTGCTGAAGAACTTTGTCACTCTCTAGCTTATTTATCTGCTTACTGGCAGCTAGTGGATTGACTGATAGAGTGAAAGAGTTGTGAATGTGTGGCCTTGTGATCAAAGCACCTGCCTAGACATGAGAAATCTGGAACAAATCACAGATCGAAAATGGCGATGTCATGTGCAGCGTGCATTCAGTACACGTTAAAGATCCTGCAGCTTCAATTCTGTAGCAAAATCTTCTTTCATATATGATATATCATAATAAAAAGCTCCACATGCATACAGGAAAAAAGTTGGATGCTGCTGCACTGAGACAACACTCTTATGGTATATCCATTGTGACAATGAAAATGACATATATACAATCAAATGATACAACAAATACTAAGAATATCAAGCATGTTCAGTTTTTGGAATCTGTTGTTATTGTTTCAGGAATAGCTACGTCACAAAGTCTGCCCAAGTCAGGTGATGTGCCCAATGGAGATCAAACTTCACAGATCGAATTGTGAGTGGATACTAGACAGTCAGCACCTTCTGCTTCACTTTTCATTATCACTGATACCGGTGAACATACGTGAACCATCAACACAAAATCAGTTTAAGTCCATTTTGGGGTGTTTTAAGATGTACACAATTTTTTTTTCCTGAAATATGCCATCTCTTTTGATGATTTTGACAACATTTATTTGAAATCATTGTGCAAAAAGTGTAGAAACTACAGCTGTTTGAAGGGACATACCTCCTGGATGGAGGTTTTTAGAAAAAAAAAGCCTTAAAAATTTCCATACTTTCATGTCACATTTTCATTATCATCCCAAACTCCACTCAGCAGTAAACACACAGCACACAGCATGGGAAAGCCAAGACAAAAGACTTATAGTGATGTGCTAAGTGTGGGACTCTGTTACAGTGTAAGCTTTAACACATCAGTTTATTTGGTCAAAACTATAGATCATGTAGATCAGATGATAGTCGATTTTAAATGATTTAATGACTCTTTTTAAGTTGAATTTTATGCTCAGAATAAAAGTTTTGAGTTTGAGGAGTGCATTTCTGAAAACTGAAAATCTCCCAGACTGTTCCGTATCGCCTTCTTTTGCCATTATTCCTGTTCACCCTCATTGAGTTAGCACTGGTTTAGAGCTGATGGGTCACATGTATTGAGGGGTGATCATGTTGGTAAATGCATTTGCCTTGGAAGCAGAATGGCTAGGGTTCAGTGTACAGGCATTTTTCACATTCTTCTGCGTGACCTTGAATGGTTGTCACAGTAAGTGCTAGTCTTTTGGACGGACATTCAGACCATTGCTAGTTTTTTGTGCAGGTTTAAGGAGCATTTTTCTAAAAACAGCTGATTCTGCATAGACAGGCTTTATAAGACTGTATGTCCATCAGTTTTTACAGTAGAGAAATAAATTTGTATCATAATAGCATAAACAGTAGACCATAAGTTCTGTTGTTTTTTTTTCTGGGATGTAAAACAAAAAACACACACACAATGTGCAAAATGCAACATACTGAATTTTGTGAGAACTAGTCGCATTTAGCAATCCAGAATTTGAATGCTAAACTGTTTATCTTGATTCATGGCAGGGGTGTGAACCAGTGTGCTGGGGTGGATGGAGGACTGCACCCCACAGCAGCTCAGTGGGAAGATCAGTTGAAGGCCAGGTTCCCTGCCTCCACGCCCTTACATGTGCGGGCTGCAGTTGCTGCTGCTTCCAGAGCAGGCAGTCTGGATGCTGGTGTGGACTACTTGTTGAAAGGTAGTCAAGACACTGTTTTCTTTACTTGTTTGCATTCTGTGCGCTGCATGTTCACATTCTTATTGATGTCTGTGTTCAGCCCAGCACATCTAACTGCTTCAAGTACATTAATATATTTGCACATCTGTGCTTTAAAGTTTGTTCTTACTTATTTAGTCTCTCATGTCCATGGAAACTTGTCCATAGAGCACACACATTTAACCTTCATAGTATCAACATGCAGCAGCAGACAATCATCAACCATATTGACATCAAAGTAACAAAATGAACTGTCTTATTTCAGAAAAAAACAGTTGGTCCACCTTCCAGAATCGCCCCCACCCCCCAAAAAAAAGAACCACAACTGCAGAACAATGTCCCCTTTCAGGCACTACACAAAACACCTTCACTTCGGTCTGTTTGGCACTTTTCAAAGCAGTCCTCCATGACAGACATAACATGTTTCAGCCTCAGCAACACACCTATCCAGTTACTTAGAGAACTTTATCACACACTTGAAGTAACAACACACGATAGAGACATGATAAATCCTTTGTTTTTCAAAATGTGTGGGTAGCATATTGATGACTTCTGGTTAATGGTTCCTCCCGCATTTGCAAATTTGTTTTGTCCCCTTGCATCAAAGGACATTTTGTCACAAACAATAACAAAACAAAACAAAATTTCACGTATTATGCAACACAGCAAAATGCACAGTCAAAAAAAGGATTGAATATAATTGGCATTTCCAAGATTTTCTTTGGGATCCTTTTTCACCATGTTTCATTCATCCTGTAAATTAATGCACATGAATTCATCAAAGTGCTGTAACACTGGAGAAAACTGTAACTAGGAGTGTTTTCAGGTCACTCTGCCTCCAAGCGAAGTCACCAGGACGACGAGGACCTGGAGGAAACTCAGGCCCTGGCCAAACGTGTACGTATGACATCTGCTGATGGTCAAGATTCTCAGAGCACTCAGCCCTTATCTCAGCCCAGCTCGCAACACTTGAGCGACTCGCAACGTACTGAGAGTTACTCATTGAGTGACTCGCAGCGTACAGAGAGTTACTCGTTGGCGGATTCACAGTCCACAAACAGTTACTCTCTTTCAAAGTCGGAGGAGACCAGCATTGAATTCTTGAGTGGAGCTTTTCCGACTGTATCTCGAGAGGTGAATATCTTTCCACTTTTTAAAATTACCATTCTTTTTTTAATCATTATTGATTTTGGCTTGGAGAGGTTATCTGTTCTAGCATAATCTCTTGCTTATGATATGTGCGTGTGAATGCTTGTGTATCAGGTGTGCATGTCTGTGTCTTTGTGTTTATGAGAAAAGCATCATGTGTATTCAATATTGTAATATGGACTCGGCAGAAAAAGCAATTGTCAATATTATAGTTTTGTACATGTACAAGCTTCTGTGTGTGTCTTAAGAGCTGTGTGCACCTTGAGAGCAATGTGTTCCTGTAAGAGCTTCATCTGCATAACATTGCTGGCTTACAAACAGGTTTTAACCCGTAGAATCCCACACCCTATCCACCAGCTGCAAAAACTTAAGCTTTTGATTCCCTCACCCTATCTACCAGCTTCCTACAGGAAGCTGTTGGATAGGGTGAGGAAGTCAGAGGGTTAAGTTTGGCTTGCTTTCATCGATGATGATGCAGGATGCTAGTGGATAGGGTGGGGGAGTCAAAAGGTTAAAATAACAGACTAGTCAGTACAGTGTCCATATCCTTAGTGCAATTGTGAATGTCACCAGTTATAATAATAATAATAATAATATATTTTATTTATATAGCGCAAAATCTTGATAAAATCAAATCTAAGCGCTGAGCGTATACATGCATACATACCTGCATACATATGAGCGTATACATGCATACATACATGCTTACATACTTACATACATAAATCTAAGCTGAGCGTATACATGCTACATACATACATACATAAATCTAAGCGTATACATACATACATACATACATACATACATACGTACGCACATGCATTACATAATAATTACAATATTTATATAGCGCAAATCTCGACAAAATCAAATCCAAGCGCCGAAAAGACACGCACACACGCACGCACACACACGCACACACACACACACACACACACACACACACACACACACACACACACACACACACACACATACACACACACACACACACACACACACACACACACACACACACACACACACACACACACACACACACACACACACACACACGCATGCATGGCCACAAATGGGGAGAAAAGAATAAAAGCAATAAAAGCAAGAATAAAACCAATGGAAAACCACAGAGAGCACATCATATACAATTATATATTAAAACAAAGTGATTCCCCTCCGAGCGGAGACAGGCTGCAGAGGGGGGTTGAGTGAGGTTAGGATTTTATGCAGAGGAGAAAAGGTGAGTTTTGAGAGCGGACTTGAAGGAGGCAAAAGTAGGTTGCTGACGGACAGAGAGGAAGTTTGTTCCAGGAGAGTGGACCAGAAACAGAGAAGGCTCGTGGACCATAGGTATTGAGCTTAGTGCGTGGAAAGCGAAAAGTCAGAGGATCGGAGGCAGAGCGGAGGGTACGTGAGGGAAGATAGATCTCAAGTAGGCTTGACAGGTAATCGGGGGCTGCGTTATTGAGGCTTTTGTAGCACATGGTGTCTAGTTTGTACTGTATGCGCTTTGATACAGGGAGCCAGTGAAGTTGTGCCAGGAGAGGAGATATGTGGTCAGCTTTTTTCTTTTTGAGTACAAGGCGTACAGCATTGTTTTGAATGCGCTGTAGGATGTGAATGGTGGAGGCAGGAAGACCAGACAGGAGTGAATTGCAATAGTCAATGCGAGACATTATGAAGGAGAGAACGAGTTTTGCAGTTGTTTCGACAGAGAGATACTTCCTGATCAGGCTTATACGATGGAGATGATAGTAGCAAGATCTGGCAGTTTGAGAAACAAAGTTGTTCATGGACAGGGTAGAGTCAATGCAGACACCAAGGTTTTTAGCTGAATCAGAAATTGGGACTGATGTGTTACATAATGGGAGAGAAAGAGGAGGCAGCTGGGAAAGTTTCTGACGGGTGCCAATGAGGATAGCTTCTGTCTTGTCGTCATTAAGCTGAAGTCTATTGTGTGTCATCCAGTTCTTAATGTCCGAGTAACACTCAGTGGTGCGAGTCAACAGGCGCTGTATATTATCAGGTGAGTCACTATCTTGAAGTTGGGTGTCATCAGCATAGAAATGGTGTTTTATAGAGTGGGAGTTGATGATGGTGGACAGGGGGGAGGTATAAAGAGTGAAAAGAACAGGGCCAAGGACAGATCCTTGTGGAACACCACAGGTCAGGTATGCAGGTTGAGAGTAAGTGCCATTGATGAGAACAGTTTGTTTTCTGTTTGATAAATACGAAGTGAAAAAGGAGAGAGCAATGTCAGAGATGCCAAAAGTATGATGAAGTCTAGAAAGGAGAATACCATGGTCAATGGTATCGAAGGCTGCAGACAGATCAAGGAGTGTGAGGAGAGAGACTTTGCCAGTATCAGTTGCAAGGAGGAGATTGTTGAGAATGTGTAGTAGGGCAGTTTCAGTGCTATGGCACTGGCGGTAGGCTGACTGGAAAGGATTGAGGAGATTGTTGGCAGACAGGTGAGAGTTCAGCTGGTTGAGGACGACCTTTTCAAGGAGTTTTGACAAGAAAGAGAGATTAGAGATAGGCCTGTAATTTTTCAGTTCATTTGGGTCTAAATTGTGTTTCTTGAGGAGAGGGTGAACAATAGCAGACTTGAAAGAATCTGGGACAGTTCCAGTTTGAAAAGAAGTGTTGATGATGTCAGTGATGAATGGGAGGAGAGTAGGGAGACAATCGGAGTAGAGAGAACCTGGAAGAGGATCCAGTTCGCAGGTTTTGAACGACATGGATCTGATTGTGTTGAAAATTTCTTCTTGTGAGACTGGGGTAAAAGTAGTGAGAGGTGTGCCAGAGAAGGAAGGGTCAGGTGGGCATGGTTGACAGGGTGTCCTGTCAAGCCTGTCACGAAGAGTTTGTATTTTGGTGGTGAAATACTTAGAGAATACAGATGGGAGTTCTTCATTTGTATGTTTTGTTGGGAGAGGTAAGTCTTTTCGTGTGCCAAGGAGATGATTCATGGTTGTAAAGAGTTCTTTTGAAGAAGAGGCATTCAGGATTTTGGTTTGGAAATAGCTTGTTTTTGCAGATGCAATGAGGGTGGATACTTTTGTTTTAGAGGCTTGGAAAAGTTGCCTGTGTACAGTGAGTTTGGATTTGCGCCAGCGGCGCTCTGCTCTGCGGCGGGCACGTTTTGCACAGGCTATCTCATGAGTGAGCCAGGGGGTAGGGGGGCGGTCAGGTAAAAGACGGGTTGTGGCTGGAGCATGAGTGTCCAGTTGCTGTGGTTCAGTGATTAACTCAGGAGATTACTGACAGGAAGTTTGTGGGTTTGAATCCTGTGGGTTCTACGATTTTTTGGTCCCAGCCAGTTCGTTCCCAGATTTGGGTGAGACATGCTCATTTGGAAGATTTGGACTACATAGTTAGAGTCTCATTCACTTTACGGATGGTTTTTCGAGGAAGTTGCTCAAATTGCATGACTAACACGGCAGGTGTGTGTATCTCTCAGACTGGTTAACAGAAGGATATGTTATGAAATTAAGAGAAATTAAGTCACCAAGTCTCCATAGCGTCATCATCACCATCCTCATTATCATGAAATTATCAGTCATCACAGCATTGTGAAAATATATTTGCCCCAAATTCTTTGGTCCTTCATGCCCTGGTCTTGTTGTGACCTCAGTTTCAGTTTTTGCCTTCTGCTTCCACACTTGAAGTAAATTCCAGTTGGGATCTTTGGTGTCAGTGATTCATAGGGCTGTGGTTGGAGGGTTGTGGTTGTGTCTCTTTACTGGGGGTTCTCTCCCTTGGTCTGGCTCTGTGACTGAACGATTATTGTCGTTAGCAGGGGTCTTAGTAGGCAGTGTTTTTGGTTAGTTGGATCAGATCAGGCACTGTTGATCCCCACTGAAAGAGAAGGCTAAAATACATTGGCCGTGTGTCATATAGCAAGAACACAGATGTCATGGCAACTATTTTTCAAGGAAAAAGGACGGAAGGCAGACCTCCCATCTTATACATTGAGAACACAACCAACATCATTGGCCTAAATATTCAAGAAGTTCATAGAAGTCAAGATAGAGCCATTTGAAGGAGAGTGGTGGTGTCAAAGAGTGCAGCGGCCAATATTGAACCCCTGTAACACTGACAGATGAGGTGAGGTGGCCTCATGATGGCTTGTTAAACCTGGCATTGATGTGCTTCCTGGTGCTGGGATTTTTGACTGTATGGGCGTGGGATTGGTTGTGTGTTGAGTTGCAAGAATGAGCAGAATGGGATCAATTCCCACTGAAGTGGTGCAGGAGATGGGACAGAAATTGATTTTTGTTGTTGTTGTAAATTGTACATGAACATGTTTTTGTGTATGTGTTTGTGTGAGCTTCACTTGTGAGTCATTGCACTGCTTAACAAAGAAATGTTTAATACTGTAGACTAAGCTGTGCAAATAGTGTCCAGACCTTTAATGATATTGTGAACATTTATGTAAGGCTGTACTGGCTTTGTGTTTGTAATGACATTTATGCAAGACAATATATATATATAGGCTTTGTGTTTGTAGTGACATTTATGCAAGACTATATATATATATATATATATATATATCACATAGGCTTTGTGTTTGTAGTGACATTTATGTAAGACTGGCTTTATGTTTGTAATGGCATTCATGTAAGACCATATTGGCTTTATGTTTGTGATGACATTCCTGTAATACTGTATTGGCTTTATGTTTGTGATGCAGCGACTGCAGCAAGTGCTGATAAACTGTCATGGCAACACTGACCAGGCGGTGATGGCATTGTCCGTGGAGGTGAAGGACACCGAGAAACAACGTAAGGCAGAGTCCTCCAAAACCCATGGCACAAGATCATCCAAAAATGGTGAGACTATTTTCTTCACACAATTATTGATCTTTCTTCTTGTCAGGGTGTTTTTCTTTTCTTGTTTTGGTTTTGTTTCTGACACCTTCGACTTCAGCTTGAACTTTTCTTAGGTGAGGATGTAGTTGAGGAAACCAAATTGAAGATCTCCTTGAGATCATGAGATCTGGTTGTGAAGAGTCACAAAATGTGGAATAATTTTCATGATGCTCTGATGATTTCATGGTAATGGATATGATGATCATGATGCGATGGAGTTCCATCTAGGACTGAGGTTGTGTGACAGGGCTGGCTGTACTGTTCGCCTCTTTCCATAATGTATCCTAGTGTCAACCAGAGAGAGATATGGACACCTGCAGTGTGGGTCATAAAATTTGAGCAACTGCCCTCGAGGATACATCCAGAAAGTGGATGAGACTCCACTATGTGGTCCAGTCTTTTCAATGAGCCCATAGCGTGTTCTGCTTTGAGTAGGAACCAATCAGGACTGAAAAATCCCATGTTTTGGACGGATAGACGTTTAACCCCATAAGTGCCGCCAGCGTAAAATTTATGGAGCTCTCAGAGCCTTCTGTGATGCATGCAAACGTAAAATTTGCGGAGGTAGTTTGACTGATGTTGTCAGTCTCAGAGAAGGTTCATAAAAGTGACTGGCTTCCTTTACCTGACTTTTTGGCCTATGCAACCCTCACCAGATTGGTTTTATTTATCTGAGAATAAAAACTGGTTTTCAGCAAAATGCTGACACCAGGACTGTCTTGCAATCATGCATATTTTCAACCTTTGAAAGCATGTCAGTTGAGTCAAGAACTTACGAATGACTGTAGGATTATTCAGAAGACAATTCTGAGACAAAAAGAGGTTGAAAACAGCAGTAGTTACTCGCTGTTGGTATGAAATGTGCATCAGACGACCCGACACGAAAAGTATTGATCCTACGAGCACATGACACAAAGGGTTTGTGACCGCAGGCAATACCGGCAGCCAGCCAACACCTTCACACTGTTGAAATACATAGTCGGGACATTGTAGAATAACCCACCACTTCCAGTGAGCAGTAGTAGAAGCGGCAAGGGGAGGACTAGGGTGATGAAGTGGGGGTGGGGAGCGTGGCGGCAGCGGATGACGTGACCCGGTCAAGTCACTTTGTGCACTAGTGCACTGTGGCTCTTTGTAGCTCGTCAGCTGTTAGTGATCTGTCAGTAGGTGGTCATCCAAAGTCTGACTTTTAGATTTCATCAGGAGGGCCATATTGTCTATTTTTTCCTTTGTTTTTTGTTTCTGTTGTGAGCGGTTATGAGTTTTTTTATGGGAATTTCCACAAAAGATTAAAAATATGTAGTAATTTTAAAAAAATTACTACATAAATCATCTGAAAATACAGTTTGTCATGCCTAATGCATCATTCTGTGTAATTTCATGCATAGATTCCCACAAATATGGAAGCAACAGTTGTTTTATTGTACATGGTATTTATGCAGCATTTTTCCTGGGCACATGGAAAACACTGGATGTCAAAAAACGTCAGTACTGAAGGGGTTAAATAGATATATAATTACTCATGGGCATTCAGTATCCAGATCAGTTTTCACAGAATGAGTTGTATATGATTTAAATAACTTTTATTCAGTGAATGTGTAAAGGTACAGTAGCATAATATTATGTACTGGGCAACAGCTAGCACTGCTTATGACATGTTTACAGACTGTGTACAAATATTTCGACACATTTGTACTAGGCGCGACAACATTGCCCCCACAGAAAAACACAGTCATAACTGATATATTATGAAAAAGAAGAGTTCCAACATACACACAGACAGATAAATCAAAGACAGATGAATACAATGTCAAATAAACACATCATGAAACAGCACAAATGGTTTGAAAGCACTGCATAGGGATTTTAGGAACATGAATATAGAGGGGAGAGAGAGCTATCATAAAAACATGTAGATGATCAGTTGTGCTGTGCCATGTGCAAACAGCAAACTATGTATTGTACATGAAGTTGTCTGTGGTATTATACTATACATACATGTTCTCTACAGTGAAACAGGAACAATTCTTTACAATGAAAACATGAACAACTCTGAGTAAGACAAAAAATGTACGTGATTCAGTTTGAATTGATGCATAATCTTTCATACTGTCACAGACATGGAATATTCTGACAGCGTTTTATGCAATTAGATCATGGGTTTTCATTTGTTTGTTTCTTTCTTTTCAGTGAATCATGAACAGCTCAGTCTGTCTGATGAAGACGATTACGAGGAAGGGGAAGACAGCGATGATAGTGTGGTAAGTCTGATGAGCATGCAGTTTATGTAACCCTTTGACTCCCATACCCTATCTACCAACTGCAGAAACTTAACCCTTTGATTCTCTCACCCTGTCCACCAGCTTCCTGCATAGAGTGAGAGAATCAAAGGGTTAAGTTTTTGCTTTGCTAGCAGGGTTGACAATGGAGGATGCTGGTGGACAGGTTGTGAAAGGGCTAAGCGGGAGTCGTCACAGTTGGACAATTCCATATGTGCTCCACCAAAATCTGCCAGCAGTGTTCTGCAATGGAGCAGTCACCAGGATAAGGGCTGCATAAAGCACTATCCCCTGTGCTCACGAGGTAGATCTTTTGGCCATGAGCAAAGGATGGGGCAAAAGAAAACCTAGAGAGCTGAAGTCTAGTGTTACCAGGCCAGCAGGGGTCTTCAGACAAACCATGGTGCCGTGCAATATAACGCAGACATCCGCCATTCCATCTGTCCTGCATGATTGTGGTTTTTCTCTGGCTCTGAGTTTGAGGGTCTGGGACTCAAATGGCTGGCATGTTGACTGGTATCCTGTTCAGGTGGCCAGGCTACATGATCTGTTGTGTGATGGAATGGTTGATGGGTTTTTTCCATCCATCTTTCATTCCTCATTGTTTCTTATTTAATCAAGGAAAAGATTGATCAGAACAGATGGCAGTATACTTTGTAAATATTATACTTTTAATGTAATGTACAGATGAATCAGAATGGATGACAGTATACTTTGTAAACATTATACTTTTAATGTAATATGCAGATAGATCAGGACGGATGACAGTAAAGTATACTTTGTAAACTTTATACTGTTAGTGTTAATGTTATGTGCAGATGGATCAGAACGGATGACAGTAAAGTATACTTTGTAAACTTTATACTGTTAGTGTTAATGTTATGTGCAGATGGATCAGAACGGATGACAGTAAAGCATACTTTGTAAACATACTTTTAATGTAATGTGCAGATGGATCCCTCCACAGCATTTCAGGCTTTAGGTTTAGTTGCTAGCAGAATGGGAGAGAACCTTGCCTCCTGATGCAGAGATAAGTGAGTCAGCCCCTCCTCAGTGCTGGGCGCGCGAGCCAGCGCGAAGAATTGTGAAAACACAGTACCCTTTTCTTTCCTGCTGGTACAAATTCATCCTGCTGACTACTGTGACGCACAACCAATCATAAGATAGGTCTTAAACTGTAGTTTCATATGACTCCAAACATGCCATATCTTTTGCAAACAAAACAGCTGAAAATAAAGGATAATGTGTACTTCGAAGGGAGACAGGACAAGCTACCATGCAATATCACAGTCAGAAACATCAGTTTTCCAAAAATGCTGTAAGTCACACCTGACTTTTCTCTCTGCTAAACATGCATCGCTCAGCAAGCTACATATCTCTGCCATGCAGTACACTGACCCGTTTCAGTATACATTTTCCTTAGAGAGCGGCAGGCTGTGATTAATTACCACACTGTTCTTGCATGGTGGGCGGGCGGCGGGGACCGGTATCCGTGGCCTTATGTCACACCACAAATTCCTCAGTCTGAGAGAGTGTTTGTACACATATACTGTCCATTTAACAGCTGGTGTGTATTTCACACAAACACAAGAAAATTATGTGCATGGAGGCTGGATTGAACAATCTAACCCGACATCAATATCACCACAGTCGCTACTTCTGGTGGCGTTAGTAACTGGTACATTTTGGGGGATACCACGTTTGGGTTTGGACGGTCTACCAGCTGTGTTCTGACTGAAAAAGGTTTTACACACAATACAGTCATTGACTGCAACTGATAGATCAAAAGGTTGTGTCCACAACATAGCACATTTCTGTATAGCCTCTTTGACTGATAGTATTGTTTGCTCAGATGGTGATGATGAGTTCTTTAGTCTCAACAGCCGTGAGTAACATTTTGTGCAAAGTGTTGTAGTGTGTACTGCTTGAGTCATTAGATACAACTAAACCATAAAAATGTTCCTTGTCAGAAGCATAGTTTTTGCACAACTTTGGGTGGTTCAAGTCATGGTTCCTTTTTGACCTCTCACCACAAACTCTACATAAAGAATTGAGACGAAAGGCATGGTCACTGTCTAAATGTTTTTCTCCTTCCATCATGGCTAGACCTGTGCAGTGATAGTACTTCCAGTAGCACATGCTTTGAAGCACAAACTATACAATCACACACTTCTTTTCAAGTCCTGTATAACGTTTAACTCAAAATGTATAGTAAATCGAACACTCACATAGTATAGAGAAAATGTCCAACAAGCACATACATAAATATCACATCCACAGTAAGTCAGGTTTAGGAACCACAGCACCGTAAACTTTGGTAAAATCCACTTCACACTAGCATGCCACAATAGAGGATAACAAGGGCTGGCTGTCCGGTGGCAGCAGGGAGCAGGGCGCGGCACTGATAAGGGGATAGGGTTGCCGCTGAACTAAACCTGATAGCGAAGTGAGTAGCCTGCAACGAAGTGCCTCGCAAACAAGCTCCAAACTGACAAACCATTAGCACAAGTAGAGAGAGTGCCACCTTGTATGGTTTTGAGGATAATATTGTACTGTTTGTTCATTACATGCAGGATGAAGATCGCAACACCAGCAAACAGGAACTGATCCTGTCCTTCCTGGAGGAGGCCACGCTGGCAGAGTTGACCGTGTTGCCAGGATGTTCTCGAAAAAAAGCTGAGGTTCTGGTGGAGTTACGTCCCTTTGGATCCTGGGGCAATCTGGTGAGTGTCCCTTTTTTAATGTTTTTTGTCTTTTTGTTTTTATTTTTTGCTGGTTTATCTTCTGCATTCTGCTGTATCAGTGGTAATGTTCAAGATTGTGATCCAAAATGTTCACCTTCATTACCAGGTAAGAGTGTATGTTGTGTGGGCATTAAAAACTCTGTGAGAGGAAAGAGTGGAAAAGCCTGCCTGTGGAGTGGGGATGTCTCAAACTGAGGCACATGATTTGATTTTTAGTGTTTCACATACAATGTATATTTTGTTTGTTTTAAAAAGATTTCACTAACAAGATGTATTCTCTGTCCGGCTTTATTGCAGAGCAATTTTGTTCTCAATAAGGAGCTTAGTATGCAGTGGCCTGCGTTTGTTGGATCACAGCAGGTACTGTTTGACTTTTCCACCTCGGTAACCGGGCTGCAGTGCTGAGTCTTGTCTAGTGGGTGGCCCCACGATGTCTTGACATCTTTAACTTCTGTGGACTTTTTGGCACTGGGATTTCGACTGAATGAACTTGAGTTGATGAGTTGTTGATGGGCGGGAATGATTAGCAAAGGGTCAGTGTCACTGAAGATGGAGCAACAGATAAATAAGTCATCATCATGATTAGGTGCCCTGCCGCATGGCATTGGTGATCATGGCCCTCCATACGAATCTGTTCCTCGTCACTGCAAGTACATCTCTCACCCTGTCTGTCCTCAGAGATAAATAAGTAAAGATATGTTAGTATACATCTTTCTTGTATAATAACGCTATTCTCCAAACTCGTTTGGACTTGCTGAGCATTACACATAAACTGACTGTTTAGTGGACTATGGAGGACTCTGACTGTTATCTGAGCAAACCACGTTCCACTTTGCTGTTGCACACTTTACATCTTTCTTTAGTGAGCATGCATGCTGGGTGTTTTCATGTTTCCAAAAGCCAACCAGCTAACATGATTTACAGGATCTTTGATGTGCATTTTTGACATTGTGCATATGTGTATACACGTATATTCTCTTATTCTGTTTCTTTACGGAGCAAATAAATGACACTTTTACTGTGTTTTCAGATGGAGACCCTGCAGAACACCAAACAACTGTCATACTCACTGGTGCAGGGCTGCCAGGAGATCATCCAGCTGAGGAACGTGGTGGTGCGCCTCATGAAGCAGTGTGAACAGATCTCCGGTCAGATGGAATCGGTGGTCTGTCGCCTGAATCGCACGGAACAGGGACCCAGCCAGGAGGATGACCAGATCACTACACAGCCCAAATTATTGAATCAGCAGTGAGTGGTCTTTTGTGGAAGTTGTGTGTATATGTGTGTGTGTGTGGTGTGTGTGTATGTGTGTGTGTGTGTGTGTGTGTGTGTGTGTGTGTGTGTGTGTGAGAGAGAGAGAAAGAGAGAGACACAGAACAGAGACCCAGACAAAAAGAAGACTACATCACTACATAGCCAAAATTATTGAATGAAGAGTAAATAGTCTCCAGTGGTGTGTGTGTGTGTGTGTGGTGTGTGTGTGTGTGTGTGGAGAGAGAGAGAGAGAGAGAGACAGAACAGAGACCCAGACAAAAAGAAGACTACATCACTACATAGCCAAAATTATTGAATGAAGAGTAAATAGTCTCCAGTGGTGTGTGTGTGTGGTGTGTGTGTGTGTGTGGTGTGTGTGTGTGTGTGTGTGTGTGTGTGTGTGTGTGTGTGTGTGTGTTGTGTGTGAGGAGAGAGAGAGAGAGAGAAAGAGAGAGACACAGAACAGAGACCTAGACAAAAAGAAGACTACATCACTACATAGCCAAAATTATTGAATGAAGAGTAAATAGTCTCCAGGTGGTGTGTGTGTGTGTGTGTGTGTGTGTATGTGTGTGTGTGTGTGTGTGTGTGTGTGTGTGTGTGTGTGTGTGTGTGTGTGAGAGAGAGAGAGAGAGAGAAAGAGAGAGACACAGAACAGAGACCCAGACAAAAAGAAGACTACATCACTACATAGCCAAAATTATTGAATGAAGAGTAAATAGTCTCCAGTGGTGTGTGTGTGTGTGTGTGTGTGTGTGTGTGTGTGTGTGTGTGTGTGTGTGTGTGGTACCTATGCATTGTAAAATCTCAAATCGGTCCAAACCATGGTTGATGCAATATGGACGTGGGTTTTTTTTTAGGCGCCCCTGCAGTTGTGATACGGGGTGCTCTGACATAGAAAAGGAAATGAAAAGAAAAGAAAATGGCGCATCATCACAGCAATGTGACCGATAAGCACTCCCTAATTTCAAGTTTCCTTTGAGGGAAATGGTCATAGGAAATAGGAGATTACGGGTGTTTGATCGTACAGAAACTTTGTTCACAAGTTTGTTCTTGGGAACTGAGCAGATATGCAAGCCATGCATAAACATTTTCAACTTTCATTTCTGTTTTCTGTTTTATTTTCTAATTCACTCGTTCAGTTGGTTATATATTTACATATTGTTCAAATGTGTTATTTAGTCGAATAAAGACATAAAGTTTGTATGGAGTTTTGTTTAATCATATGGTGCATTTTTTTAATGTAATCATTTTAAGTACCCTCAGGAGGTTAAAAATACACTTATATTGTTGTCTTATTACAGTTAAATGTAGCTGAGGGTTGGCAGTACTGCACAAGGTTCCTTCATTGTATTTAATGTCAGGGTACTATCTGCAAGAGTCAACAACCTAATGTTGAAGTATTGTTTCCTCTGTGTGCAAGGTTTGAACTCAAGCCATACCAGCTGATTGGTCTGAACTGGCTGGCTATCATGCATGCCCAGGAGCTGAATGGCATCCTGGCTGATGAGATGGTATGTTGTTCATCTGTCCAATCTGTCCTATGGTCAGAATGTGTATGTTGTTCCCCAGTCCAGTCTGTCCTATGGTCAGAATGTGTATGTTGTTCCCCTGTCCAGTCTGTCCTATGGTCAGAATGTATATGTTGTTCCCCTGTCCAGTCTGTCCTATGGTCAGAATGTATATGTTGTTCCCCTGTCCAGTCTGTCCTACAGTCAGAATGTATATGTTGTTCCCCTGTCCAGTCTGTCCTACAGTCAGAATGTATATGTTGTTCCCCTGTCCAGTCTGTCCTACAGTCAGAATGTATATGTTGTTCCCCTGTCCAGTCTGTCCTACAGTCAGAATGTATATGTTGTTCCCCTGTCCAGTCTGTCCTACGGTCAGAATGTATATGTTGTTCCCCTGTCCAGTCTGTCCTACAGTCAGAATGTATATGTTGTTCCCCTGTCCAGTCTGTCCTACAGTCAGAATGTATATGTTGTTCCCCTGTCCAGTCTGTCCTATGGTCAGAATGTATATGTTGTTCCCCTGTCCAGTCTGTCCTATGGTCAGAATGTATATGTTGTTCCTCTGTCCAGTCTGTCCTATGGTCAGAATGTATATGTTGTTCCCCTGTCCAGTCTGTCCTACGGTCAGAATGTATATGTTGTTCCCCTGTCCAGTCTGTCCTACGGTCAGAATGTATATGTTGTTCCCCTGTCCAGCCTGTCCTACGGTCAGAATGTATATGTTGTTCCCCTGTCTCGTCTGTCCTATGGTCAGAATGTATATGTTGTTCCCCTGTCCAGTCTGTCCTATGGTCAGAATGTATATGTTGTTCCCCTGTCCAGTCTGTCCTATGGTCAGAATGTATATGTTGTTCCCCTGTCCAGTCTGTCCTACGGTCAGAATGTATATGTTGTTCCTCTGTCCAGTCTGTCCTACGGTCAGAATGTATATGTTGTTCCCCTGTCCAGTCTGTCCTACGGTCAGAATGTATATGTTGTTCCCCTGTCCAGTCTGTCCTATGGTCAGAATGTATATGTTGTTCCCCTGTCCAGTCTGTCCTATGGTCAGAATGTATATGTTGTTCCTCTGTCCAGTCTGTCCTATGGTCAGAATGTATATGTTGTTCCCCTGTCCAGTCTGTCCTATGGTCAGAATGTATATGTTGTTCCCCTGTCCAGTCTGTCCTACGGTCAGAATGTATATGTTGTTCCCCTGTCCAGCCTGTCCTACGGTCAGAATGTATATGTTGTTCCCCTGTCTCGTCTGTCCTATGGTCAGAATGTATATGTTGTTCCCCTGTCCAGTCTGTCCTATGGTCAGAATGTATATGTTGTTCCCCTGTCCAGCCTGTCCTACGGTCAGAATGTATATGTTGTTCCCCTGTCCAGTCTGTCCTATGGTCAGAATGTATATGTTGTTCCCTTGTCCAGTCTGTCCTACGGTCAGAATGTATATGTTGTTCCCCTGTCCAGTCTGTCCTACGGTCAGAATGTATATGTTGTTCCCCTGTCCAGTCTGTCCTACGGTCAGAATGTATATGTTGTTCCCCTGTCTCGTCTGTCCTACAGTCAGAATGTATATGTTGTTCCCCTGTCCATTCTATCTTGTGGTTAGATTGTGAACTGCTGTGTTTGAAGTATTTGTGTGAACATGTGCTTGTTATTATTTTTTTTTTGTATTCCATGGCTTGCCTGAATCTTCTGTGACTTGCCTCCAGCATATCCAGAATTCTGTGGCCTACCTTGTCCCTTGCAAATACAGACATGGTCATGTCACTCCTTTGCTTCAGTCCTCCCAGTGATTGCCTGTTACTCAGTGAATTTCATGTGAATTCAGTGCATTCTGCTACAAGTGTATAAGCGGTTTTGAGCCTATTTGTGTGTTACTGTTGTTAAGATAAATAATTCTTGTATAGCGGTGTTCCCCAGACTCATTTGTTCTCACTGTACATTACACAAAATCGGACATTTTAGTGGAGCCTGGAGAACTTAAACTGGTAGGCAAGCTGATCACATTCCCACTGTATTGTTTCATGGTTTGCATCTTTGGTGAGTATGCTTGCTGGGTGTTTTCATGTGTCCATCAGCCACTGGGCACTGACATGACTTACAGTATTTTTAACCTTTAGCACACTGCATTTTTCGACAACTTCTTTTCTCTGTCCATGCATTCTTTCTCTGGGAGCAAAAAACTTGAGCACCTACTCGTTTAGAATTGTTATAACTTTGCTTGTATTATATGCAGACTTGATTTTTTTGTGTACTAATAAAACAATGGATGAGGAATGTTTTCATATAATGCATTATGTTCTGCATGCATGTTTTGACATTGAAAAAAAAAATTAACACAAGAAGTTTCGGTGAAATCAGTCAGCCATGAATGTTCATACCCGCTTAGAACATCGCCGTCACTGTCAGTCACTTTCACTTGAAACACTATCATTGTCACCAACATCATCTACCATCACTTCGCCATTGACTTCAGCTTGTGTGAAGCCTTCAAAATCATCTTCAGAGTCCGAATCGTAGAAAAGTTTGTACAACCATTTTTCCATTAGCCTCCGCCATTTTGGTGTTGAGAAAATCCCCAAAATCAATGTTCACAATTCAAAAATTCATTGCCGTGTGTTGAATCGAAGGAAATGCAAATGGCGGACGGAAGAGCTGAGTTTAGTCTTGTTTTGAATCGAAAGTCGCTGTGTTTCTGTTATTAGTAACAGATATAGTGTTTATGAACCGGGAATTTTGAACACCCTTCGCTCAGCGACACAGTACGCCTGCAGATGCAGGGGAAATAATCCGTACGGCGCCACAGTGCGCCTACAGCTTGCTAAAGGTCAATGTGCATATTTGATATTGTGCATGTGTGTACACAGGAAGGGAATTTAGGCACTGGCAGGTCTGCACACATGTTGATGTGGGAGGTAGGAAGAATCTCCACTCTTCACCCACCATGTGGAAGTGTCTAGGTGAATTGAACCCAGGACCATCTGATTGCAAGTCTGACATGTGCCTGTCTGACTGTCAAGTCCTTTGATTCCCATGTGTTACTTGTGTCTTAATTTGTTGTCCAGGGTTTGGGGAAAACCATCCAGGCCATTGCCTTTCTGGCACATCTGTTGGAAGAGGGGGAAGAGGGACCTCATGTCATCATTGTACCCTCTTCCACTATAGGTGAGTGTGTGTGTGTGTGTGTGTGTGTGTGTGTGTGTGTGTGTGTGTGTGTGTGTGTGTGTGTGTGTGTGTGTGTGTGTATGTGCGTGTGTGTGTGTGTGTATGTGTGTGTTTTCTGTATGTGCTTCAGGATATTTGTCTCAGTGTGTGTGTGCATATTTGTCTCAGTGTGTGTGTGTTTGTCGGTGTATGTGTGTGTGTGAATATACGTCGTGTGTGTCAGTGTGTGTGTGTTTTGTGTGTGTGAGTGTGTGTGTGTGTGTGTGTGTGAGAGAGAGAGAGAAAGAGAGAGAGAGTCTTAAACAGTCTTTACAGTTGTAGACTCAAGATCTGGTGTCTTCAGTTCAGTCCCAGCGTTGGCTTCTTCTGTGTGTGTATGTAGGATGAGAAAGCTGAGGATGGCATGTCTGCTTACTGATTGTCATGACAGAAAATAGAATATTCTCGGTCTCACGTTAGCTTGGTGATCAGGTGGGGTGAGCGCCAGTTGGAGACATCTTCTGACCCAACTCTCGGTGAAATCTGCATTGTTTTGGTCACAATAGAGCAATCGTGTGCCACTCTACATTAGTTTGATATGTTAAGTGTATTGAATGGGAATTTACTTGAAAAAATTCCTCTTTTGCTCCCCATCTTAACACTTTAGTCATTGGGGTGGTGTAAGTGTAGTGATTCATAGATCTCCCTCACGGCTTCCTTTTTGAAGACCTTATCACAGGCTCAAGAAGTCCAGATCGTCTCCGGCAGATATGGGTTTAACTGTCTTGATCAAATTCAGTGACAGATGGACTGACTGTATCTCTCTCTGTCTCCCTCTTTATCTCTCTCTCTCTCTCTCTTTATATATATATCTCTCTATCTCTCTCTCTCTCTAAATAGATAGATAGATAGATATGTGTATCTCTGTGTGTGTTCGTGTAGAGAACTGGCTGCGAGAGCTGTCAGTGTGGTGCCCTGCTTTGGGGGTGGTGGTGTACTATGGCTCACAGGAAGAACGACGTGCCACACGACATTCCATCATGTACGAAGGCCGAGACAACTTTCATGTCCTGCTTACCACGTGAGTCTCATCTCTTTTGTCTCTTTGTTTAAATACATTTGACTCTTTCTAATGAAAGCATAAAAAAATCACCTTTTCCACAGCAAGCTCAATCCGTCACAAAGGCATGTAACCTAACATTTATAGTTTCTAGGACCATGTTTATGTATGTGCGATACATTAAGACTTTAGAATGAAGTCTGAACAGTCTAAAATATGTTTTCTTTTGTGTTTAGGATATTGAAATTGTCACTGAAAGATGGATTGTTGTTTTCATCAGTCTTTTACAGATGAAACTTGAATTTGAATGAAAGAAGATTAAAATACAGAGTCAAATTTCATTTCGTAAAATGGACTTCAAGTCTATTGCCAAATGTTTTTATTTCTGATCTTTCATTTCTGCTGGCTTTTGGAAAGATGAAAACACCCAGCATAGACATCCATCAAAGATGCAGACTGTGCAACAACATATTGGAGTGTGGTCAGTTCACCTAACAGCTTGTGTTCTCCATGCCACACTGAAAGGTCTAATTATGTGTCATGTGCAGTAAACCCAGATGAGGTTGGAGAATATTTCCACGCAAGAATAACTTATAATAATAATGATGAAGTTAAGCATGAGGAATATATGTGTAGTCATCTGACCTATGCTGGATGTGATGTGTGCTGTGTTTCAGTTACAATATGGCAACGGGGTGTGTGGAGGACCGCTCGCTGTTCAAGAAGTTCCAGTTTCATTACGCTGTGTTTGATGAAGGCCACATGCTGAAAAACATGTCGTCCCTCAGGTTCCAGAACCTCATGAAGATCTCTGTGAGCATCTTGCTTTCTTGCTTCTCTTTTTGTTCTGTAGTGAAGCATTTTGTTTTTGTGTTGATGTGGGTGGATTGGTTGTTTTGACCAGTTTCTTGCTTTGGTTGGCTGGTTGATTTGATTGCTTGGTTGGATT
>CM060311.1:18058398-18083398 GCA_030674185.1 Monoplex corrugatus
AACCACCCACTGTTGATACGTAATCACTACGACGACCGTCGCCTTCTACATATGGCTAATGCTCTCGCCAAGGTGAGCATCCCCCCCACCCCACCCCCCTACTCTGTCTGTCCCTGTATCTTTCCCTGATGGACATGGCAGTTGAGCTAGAAATGTAAGACTTCCAGGTCCTGAGATCAATCCACCTAGACACCTTTGCCTGGCAAGTAAAAGGTAGATAATTTTTCAGTCTCCCAGATCAGCTTGTGTGCAGACTTGCCTGTGCCTTAATCCACTCAGTATATGTACACATGTATAAGTCATGTCAGTGGCTGGCTGATGTAAACATGAAAGCACCCAGCATTTAAGTAATATAGGATGTGAAAAAATGGCTTTCAACTGATAACTTTTGCTGTTGAAAAATGAAGTATCATTATAATTATCATAATCATTATCTCAATCTTTGAGGAATGAATCTAATGATCAGCTTGTGAAAATGTCAGAATTTGTGTTATTAGCCTTTAAAATCTGAGCTGCTGCATTGGAATGTGTAAATTGATAAGTTTTGTGTCCTAATGTTCATTACATATTCTTGCATAATGTGATGCATACAGTGTGTGCACGTCAAGTGTTTATGTATATAAACTTACAATTGTGCAATAGTGTGTTTAGATACAGTGTGTTGGTGAATGAGACCATTGTGAATTGAATGTATTAAAATACATTTTTCTTCTCCTTCCCCATTCCCTTCCTGTTACAGAGTTAGGCTCTGTTGGCGTAGGTCATCAACCCTTTCACTCCCTCACTCTACACACCAGTTTTTATGTGCTTTATAATTGTGGCCAACACTGGGCAGCTGTTTTGATGTATTTAAATTCTCTTTTAGGGAAATGAAATATTTGAATTGAATCGTAAATTACTTTCATTGATTCAGGGTAATATTAGGGCAACCATTTGAAAAAATGGCTTTAAATTTGAGAGATCAAAAAGGAGTATGTTTAATAGTTTGTTACAGAGTCAAAAGACTGAATTTTACAACCATGCTCTTAAATCTCTGTTTTGGCATTTAGATGCAAAAGTTTTGATTATTAGTATCATCTTCTCCAGTCCCAGCAAAACCATCAACAACGGTCATTTTCAGCAGTCATTCAGTATCATTACTCATGAAAACCAACATTTCAACCGTTCAGAATTCATTTCAGAGTCTCAGCTTAACCCGTTCAGGCACTCCTGCCTGAGGCCAACTGCCCTTCTGTCCAAGGCTGCCTACTCGTTTACTCAAAGTTTTGACAGTTTAGTGCAAAAATTCAAGACTGACTGCGAAAACAATTTGCCTGTAGGCCAGGAGAATGGTAAATGGAAATAAATTTATAACACGGTCTTATTAAGAAATAATAGAAGGGACAATTTGGGGCTTAAAAGTTCCGATTACAAGGGGAAATCATGCTAAGGGATATGCTGGCGTGTTGCTGTCTCAAAATTGGTTCGTGTTGAGATATGCTGCTGTTCCTGTTATTCTTGGAATTATTCATATTGAGTTGAAATGCATGATGGCAAAATGGATTTAGATACTGGAAATGAGGAAAGCTCAAAATCGAAGTCATATCCCTAAGCAATACTTTGAGTTCATCGTGGAAAACATGTCCGATTTCATGAATCTCATGGAAAAAGGTCAAAGATAGATGAAGTAGACCTGCTGAAGACAGTAAGGTGCTGTAGGGTAAAGATGGCTACCGGATGGTTGTTTTTTTTTTTTTTTGTGTTGTTTTTTGTTTTGTATGTTGTGTGTTTCTTACATTTTGTTTGTTGGTTTGTGTTTGTTGGTTTTTTTGTTTTGCTTGTTTTTTTGGGAGGGAAGTTGTTTTTTGTTTTTCATTCATTGTTGTGTAATAGGTAAGGAATTGTGTTTCAGGAACCATCTCACAAGGAGCGAGGAGCGTTGCCCAAACTGATCATGGAGGACATGTCACATATGAATGACTTTGATCTCATTACTTTGTGTAAACAGTACAAGGTCAGCTCTTTTTCTTTCCTTATTTTTTTTTTTTTTTTTCAGCCGTATAAATAGTATCCCCACCTTCTGGAAATTCTGTGCTAGAAATTTCCTCTTTCTGTCATTCTGTTTTTGTTTTTCCTCCTCTTTGCTTTCTGTTCTTTCTTCCTATCATTTTCTGCCTTGCTGGTCCATTCACCTGTATGTATTTGATAAAGTCTTACGTACTTTCTCTTAGGATTGATAATTGGGTGCATGTGTTTAGTGCATTTTGGGGTCTAGGGAAGTGAGATATACGAAAGCAATTTTAGCTAATTTAGGCCTGTTTTTATATATGTATTATCGTCCTTTAGTTATGTTGAAATTTGTATTCAGGTACGTTTTATAAGTCCCCTGTATGATAAATTGGACAGAGTGGTCAGCACCAGGGGCATGTCCTTAGATAGTGTGTGTGAATGTTATGATACGTGTACTTAATTTTGTTTTCTTTTTTGTTTCCTGTTGAAGTATTGTGTATGTTTTGAAATGGTTATAGGCCTCATATGGCTGTACGCAGTCAGCTGGGCTTTAAGCAAAACTGACAATAACTCATTACACCATGGTGACTGGTTGAATAATGTGCATATTGACTGGCACGGTAATCATGTTGGAAGGTCCTGGGCTCAGTCTGCCCAGAGTCTACTGCCTAGTGAGTAAAAGAGTGGAGATCTTTCCCATTTCCTTGGCCAACATTTGTGCAGATCTGCCAGGGCCTAGATACCATTCATGTGCATATACATGCAGAATATCAGTATGCATGCTGAAAATCCTCTTGTCAGTGGCTGGCTCATGGGAACATGAAAACACCCAGTATGCATGCTCACCAAAGATGCAAACTATGCAACACATAGTGCATTGTGACCAGCTTGCCTAATGGCTTGAGTTCTCTGCTCCACTATATTGTCGAGTATGCGCAGTGAGTCCATATGAGTTTGGAGAACTTGTACAAGAATGATTTATGATAATAATTAGCGTTAGGGCCCAAAATCTGCATGTTGTTCATCCGCATATTTCATCTTTATTAACAATCATGATTACATCAGAGCCTGGAATTCGTCGCGGAAACGAGGATTTCCGCGGAAATCAAAATCGAAAATCGCGCAAAAAAATATTTTTCGCGTTAAAAAAAATCGACGACCATACTTAAAAAAAAAGAAAAGAAAAAAAAAAAACAGCTGATCGGTGGAGCAGACGATTTTCGCGCGAAACGATCTGCTGTGTATGATGGATCCTGATCTAGTGCCCAATGTTTATTAAATACTCTTTTGACTGATATTCATTGTGATTTTCAGTGTGTTAGATAGATGCCTTTAAATTTGTCTCCAGAATGCCTCAGAATGCACAGATTTTAGTCTTGATTTTAAAAATTTTCCGGGGGAGCATGCCCCCGGACCCCCCTAGAAGTTTCCTCTTTTTTTTTTTAGCAATTCCAGGCTCTGTTACATGAAAACAAAATAATTTGTATGGGTTTGTAAGTTATGGCATGGATTACTGAAAGTGAATGGTGAAAATCAGTGTGAAGTGTATCAGTTGGAAGCATGGCTTTCTATTGTCTGTCTTTTTGGTTGATTTCTGCTGATACATAGTTATATCCTTTTGATGGTCAGCCTCTTGAGGTGTGTGTGTTTTGTGTGTACAGAAACACATAGGAAAGTATGAACTGGATTCATCATGGATCAGCAAGTCGACCAAGTTCCAGCAGTTGGACAGTCTCCTGAGTAGCTTGAAACAACAGGTTTGTCATATGACTGAGGCATCATCATTAGGTGGTGACTTAGTGTGAAAATTACTCTTTTCAGCCTTCCATGACATGTGTGTGTGTGTGTGTGTGTTTACATGCATGGGTGCATGCAAGCGTGCGTTATTGCGTGTGTTTTCTCGTCTGTGCGGTGGTAGAAAGTATTAGTGTGCACATACTCTGTGTGTGTGGTGTGTGTGTGTGTTTACATGCATGAATGCATGCAAGTGTGCGTTATTACGTGTGTTTTCTGGTATGTGCAGTGGCAGTGTGTGTGTGTGTGTGTGTATTCCCATGTTAATTGGTAGTTATTACTTTCAGCATTTACCGAACTCATTCACAACATGTTGTCTAGCACTGAGAGTTTATCGTCTATCTGTAATATTACTGACGACGGCAGGGAAAAAACCTGCTGGCTGCTCGGTAAGACAACAAACTTGGGATCCCATTTGGAGCATGTCAGACCTCGCTGAACATCAAAATGGGCTGTGTCTGGAGCATCATGTCTGGCCACTTTTGCGGCCATTCAAACAACCTCTGTGGTTGATGTAAGGCAGTGTTGAGAGCTTCTGACTGCTAACTGTTAAGACTATAGTAAGGGGGATGGAGCTGGCAGCTATTGGAGCTGGTGGCAGGGTGGGCTGCCGGAAAGAAAGATGGAGGACCAGAGTGGGGCAAGAGAGGGGTCTTCCATTTTGGGTCCGAAGGCTGGGCTGGACCTGGTTGATGTGCGTTGTGTGGCTATGTCCCAGAGTTTGTCTGAAAACAGAAAATCACTCATTCTGACTTCACCACCTATTTTTGGCTGTACTGCTGTTGTGCCTCAGTGAGGTGGCGCTGGTTTAAAGCTGATGGGTCACATCTGTGTTGTGTAGCCAGTAAAGTTGCTTACATCATCAACATGTGCACTCACATCATCTACATAAGCACATAGTATCATCTACATAAACACTTAACATCACATATGTATGCACTTACATCATCTGCATATACACTTAACATCACATATGTATGCACTTACATCATCTACGTATACACTTTCTGTGTACGCATTTACATCATTTACATATGCTCTAACATCACCAGCGTACATACTTTCGTCATTTACTTGTACACTTTCATCATCTGTATATGCACTGACAGCCTCCTGAGATGCATCTACATCATCTACATATGCACTTATATCATCTACATATGCACTAACATCTATATACGCAGTTTCATCATCTACACACATATCATCTGAATTTGCGTTGACACCATCTTAGATGCGTTTACATCATCTACACATGCATTCACATCATCTACATATGTACATACATCATACATATATGTATGCACTGACATCTGCATATGCATTCAGTATTGTAAAAAGTATCAGAATGTGCACTGTTTAAATTTCCAATCATGCTTTCATGAGTAAATGATTGATGTACAAGGTGGTTTGAGTTTTCCGTGCTCTACCACAGTCTCTTCATGAGTCTTAATGAGTTTAGAGTGTAGCAATGAGCGATGATAGAATGATTTATAATGAAGACACCTGTGTGTATGTGTTCAGGACGACAGAGTGTTGCTGTTCAGCCAGTTTACCATGATGCTGGATATCGTAGAGGTATTTCTTCGACAGAAGAAAATGAGATATCTACGTCTGGATGGCAGTACACCCGTTACTGACAGGTCAGTATGCGTATGCACACGCCACATCTCTTTATGTACATGTACACCCCCCCCCCACACACACACACACACATATACACACATACACACATACACACACATACACACACACACACACTCTTATGTACAAGTCACATACACACTCATTTATGAAAGGCATTTGATTTTACATCGAAGGATCAAACAGATAAAAAAAAAAAAGATTAAAAAAAAAAAGAACAGTGTTATGTAGGATGTTTCTAAATGTTTGTGCAGACAACGACTCATTGACCAGTTTAACGAGGACCCAGAAATCTTTATCTTCCTGTTGTCCACACGTGCTGGTGGTCTTGGCATCAACTTGACGGCAGCCAACACCATCATCATTCATGACATCGACTTCAACCCATACAACGACAAGCAGGCAGAGGACAGGTGTCACCGACTAGGTCAGAAAAGGTGCGTTTCTTATGGCAGTAAATTGTCTACTTACTGCAATGTGTTGTCTGCTTACTGTAGTACATTGTCTGTTTACTGCAGTACATTGTCTACTTTGATAAAATAATACAGTACAAACTAGACACCATGTGCTACAAAAGCCTCAATAACACAGCCCCCAATTACCTGTCAAGCCTACTTGAGATCTATGTTCCCTCACGTACCCTCCACTCTGCCTCCGATCCTCTGACTTTTCGCTTTCCATGCACTAAGCTCAATACCTATGGTCCACGAGCCTTCTCTGTTTCTAGTCCACTCTCCTGGAACAAACTTCCTCTCTCAGTCCGTCAGCAATCTACTTTTGTCTCCTTCAAGTCTGCTCTCAAAACTCACCTTTTCTCCTCTGCATAAAATCCTGACCTCATTCAACGCCCTCTGCAGCCTGTCTCCACTCGGAGGGGAATCACATTGTAATATATAATTGTATATAATATGCTCTCTATAATTTTCCATTGCTTTTATTCTTTCTCCCCATTTATAGCCATGCGTGTGTGTGTGTGTGTGCGTACGTGTGTGTGCGTGCATGCATGAGTGTCTGTTTCAGCGCTTAGATTTGATTTTATCAAGATTTTGTGCTATATAAATATTGTAATTATTATTATTATAAATTGTCTTCATGCTGCCATCTTTTAAATGTATGGTTCAGTTTACTTTGATAAATTGTCTCCATACCGCCATCTTTTAAATACATTGTTCTGATTCTAGTTTCAGAATATTCGAAAAGGTAAAATAGAAATATGTGTGGTTGGTTGATTTCATACACATGGATGCTGCCTGTGTGAATGTACTTACTGTTTAGACACACAAGCACATATGTATATGTACTTACGCACACGCACACACACACACACCACTCACACACACACACGCACGCACGCACGCACGCACCACACACACACACACACACACACACACCCCACACACACACACACACACACACACATATGCCTGCACAAATTTTCTGCTTGCAAGTTTGTTTGTTTTTTTTAACGTATGCAAGTGAATTTTTCAACACAGTTTTGTCAGGAAGAACTCTTGTTGCTGTGGGTTCCCTTACCTGAGCTAAGTGTGTGCTGCACATGGGATCCTAGTCTTGTCTCATCCATAAGACTTGCACCCAGACCCTCCTTCTCAAGGTATCTAGTGGAGGGGGGGGGGGGGAAATCTCTGTTCAATCCAGTGAACAAGTTTCTGACTTATGTATCCAGGATGGTCATTTTGGCTGCTAGATCATGTCATTTCATTGTTGGTTTTGTTTCTCAGCTATTTTTCATTATTTCCCTTTTCCTGTGTTCTAGGTGGGAGGGGTGTTTGTCGGCCATTCTGTGTGCGTGTGTGAGTGTGAGCGTGAGAGTGAGTGTGCATATATGTGTGTGTTGGTGTATTTATGTGTGTGCATGAATGTGTGTGTGTGTGTGTGTGTGTGTGTGTGTGTGTTTTTCCAAAATATGTTGTTAAGATTTTCTCAGCAGTATCTTGAAGGATCCTCAACAGATTTTTGATCAGAGGTGTTGACCATTTAGGATAAGAGTTGTGAATGTGTATGTTTGGCAGTCAAAATCACACAGGCCAAAAGAGTGCTGAAAATCAGCACTTTTTGAGTGAGTTATATGAACAGCACTTTCTCAAGAATTTCTGACAATATCTCGTTTCTGTTTTCTCCATTCTGATATTGTCCTCAATGCATGTGAAATTTGATTTCATCCTAAGCCTTTTCATAGTATGATGACTTTGAGAAGCACAAAAAGCTGGAATGTATAAAACAAATTTGCTGAAAAAAGCGATGAACTTTCAACATAAGCTTATACAGACAAAATTTATTAGCTCTAATTGCGTATCTTATTTTCTTTTTCATTGTATGTTTGTTGATGTGCAACAGTTTTGCCTCTGCAACCAAAGATAAAGAATGTGGTTTTGATTATCTTCTGCTCTTTACAATATACATAATTCATATATATGGACAAAGCTGATTCGTGCAGATCAGGATTCCACTGCTGAAAAATGGGCTCATGAAAGGAAAATTCCTAATGTGATGTGGACTTATTAATATGTCCTTTGTGAGAGAGGTGACACGTTATGAGGATGTATAAATAATTGGCACTCTAAAGGTTAAGATGGGCAGCGTACAGGCCAAGTTTTATTGTTGAGGGCTGGAGTTGAACTGGAGATATCAGATTTTGAGTCCACAGAGCTCTGTCAAAAGGATCAGCCAGCTTGCATGAACTGAATACCAGTTGATACTGCTAGCTCCCTTGGTTAGAGAACCATGCTGATTGCACAGAAGTCATGGGGTCAAACCCCTGGCAAGTCACAGTTGCTTTCTTTATGCAGACTGGTAGGTTCTGTTGATATAGAGTCGTAGATAATAAGATGTGATGTCTCAAGTTCAGTCCCAATGCGTAGCATAAAATCAAGCCCATTTACTGCTCATGTAAATGCTCCAGTTATTCTGGTGGTGTGACTTTAGATTCTGTCCACTCTGCCCTCCTTCTTCCTCTTTCCCTCCCCATTTCAAGACTTCACCTTCACCGTATGACAAGGATTTGTACAGGCTGAGGAGTGTGCTGAATTATTTCTTCAGATTCATGTGGAGTGCATATGGAAATGTCTGAATGCAACAAATCCCTCTTGAACAAACTCCAAATATTGCATTCTCAATTTGTTGGTATTTACTATTATGTAATACTGTTATTGTGTTTTATAATTATGTAATACTTTCATTGTTATCATCATCATCATTCATCATCTGGGCTTTATGATATCAAAGTGATTTTTTTCCTTTAAAAAGAAATATATTGCGTGCATTTATTTATTTTCATATTGAGCAGTGCTTTCTTGGCTGTGTGTATGCGTATCATTTTGGCAACAGTGTGCGGATGTTATGTTGCTGCACAGTCTGCAGGCTCAGTCATTGGCGAGTGTGCATGGTAGGAATTTTTGTTTCCGGAAGCCATTGAACACTGACATAGCTTACAATATCTTTTACAAGTATATTTGATGTTCAGCATGCACATACACACAGAATTCTGGCACTAGCAGGTTGCACGTATGTTGACCTGGGAGATCAGACAATTTCTCACCTTGTAACCTGGTAGAATTGAGCCTGGAACTTCTGTTGGAAGTCTTTACATCCTGATCTGTGTGACTGTGGTGCCTGACAGATCCTCATGAAGAATTAGTAGAAAGCTGTATGTGCTGATGTTTCAGGACAGTGAAGATCGTCCGGCTGATTGCGGAGAACACGGTAGAGGAAGGTATGCTGAGGTGTGCTCAGGCCAAACTGCAACTGGAACAAGACATCACCGGCAATGGTAAAATAGTTAATCTGTGTACAAGCTAAGATATAGATACAAAGATCAGACACAAAACTCATACGCTTGGTAGAACCTCAAAACCTTGTCAACATATAGGGCTTATGTGCAAGCTTAAGACTTGTTCCATGATGGTTTTGGATCTTCTTCACGTATCGTCCGTAGCTTCAGTGCAGTGTGTACTGAGCATGGAGAGGTTATCTTGAAAAACCGGTATGTATGTGACATGGTCCCTCAAAGAATAAATTAAGTCATTGAATGCCTTGGCCCTAACAGGTCAGTGAGGCTGCGATGGTCTTCTTTTATTTTTCTGTTGCTTTTATTTCCCATTTCTGTTGTCATTGCTAGAAAACATCAAATATTTAGGCTTGTTTAAATCATTTTGAAAAGGAAATGTACTGTTCTTGCCCTAGAACTGGAACACTTCACCAGTCCTGAAAGTGAGTACAGCATGTTTCTTTTTCATTCCCAGTGTTTCATCTCACCTGCGGTCTCTCTTTTCTATGTTTTAATCACTTAACATGTGAAATTACCATTCATGTAACAGCATATCAAAATTGAGAATATATTCACTCGCTTCAAAAAGCATTCCCAAAATTCCCAACTGCCATTACTTGCGTTCTAAGTATCTTTGCCACACTCCTTACACCATTTCAAAGTTATTTCCTCTGGTTTGTAAAACTCTACCGGTATCTCAGAATCGTACAGGAATGCATACAGGAAAAAAGATGCGATGCCCCTGGGAAGAGCACATAAATTTCATAAGATGTCAAAAAAAAAAAAAAAAAAAAGAAAGATACAAAAAGAAATGCATATGTTGATCTAAAAAAATAACTGATGACTGTTTACACAGACGAATCAGATGAGAACCAAGCGGACGTGGCCGTGTTGCTACGTGAAGCCATTGGCAAGGTGAAAAAGATACACAGCACCTTACCGTCCAGCTCAGACAAACCTGCCTCTGCTACACCCAACTCCACCTCTTGACGACAACCTTGACCTCTAGGAGCGTCCTGGCAACCCGTCACGTGGTGTTCAGCAGCATTGTAAGGTCATGGATTTGTTGGAAGACTGTGTGGCCACATTGGCTTAAAGTGTCGGAGACTCTTAAGGCTTCAACTGATTGGTTGAAGTAGTCAGGGAGACTGTGTACAGCCTCTGCTGATCGGTTGAAAATGTCAGACTATATATGGCCTCTGCTGATTGGCTTGGGAGCGTAAGAAATATGTATGTGTGCATCAGAAGCGCTAATTGGCCGGGAAATGTCTGCGGCACATTGATCGTCCTGTCCTGATTGACTAGAAATTGTCGAAGGTAACTTTGTGAATGTCAGAATCTGGTTGGCTTGACTAGAAAGTTTTTGAAAGACTCTGTCTACATATGAGGGTGTGACTGGCGACAAAGCATTGTGAGATGCACAGTTAACATGTGGGCAGTTGGTGTTTGAGACATTCTACTTCTAGTCTGCTATCAGGTCATGAATCCACAACATTGATGATAATATACGATCAGTATGTTTGTATGTGTGTGTGATATGTAAATGTTGGTGTGTGAACATCGTCATGCATACATGTGTGTGGTGTACGAGAATTATTTTATTGTATGATTATATAATCGTATAGTACTGTTTATATTCTTACATAGTGCTGTTTTTGGACTCAAGTGTGCATTACCCCATAATCCGACTTTTTTAAGTGGAGCATAGAGAACTCAAGCTGTTAAATGAGCTGACCACATTCCACTATTCCACAAAGCCTGCATGTTTGCATGCTGAGTCTTTTCATGTTTTCATGAGCCAGCAACTGACCAGCTTACAGGATTTTTAACATGCGCATTTGGTATTCTGCATGCCTGTATACATGAAGCGGGTTTAGGCACAGGCAGATCTGCGCACATGTTGACCTAGGAAATCAAAAAAAGTCTCCACTCTTTACCCACCAGACGGAGGTGTCTAAAGGGGTTGACCCCAGGACCCTCCGATTGAAAGTCTTGACGTAACGCTCAGGAGTTCCTGCATATGGCTGTGCTGTCATTTGTGTCTGTTTTGAGGATGGTGGCGGTGTTTCATGAGTCTTGTGTGTGTGTGTATTGAGGATGGTTGGGTCACCATATGAGAGGAAAGAAAAGAGCACTTCTGTGGAAGTTGGCAGACAGAAATTAGGTGATAACAGAAGTGCAGACAGAAATCTAATGATAACAAAAGTGAAACCAAACTTGATCAGTTAGGGCATGGATGTCTACACCATAGGGAGGGAGAGAGTGGTGAGTAACTGGTTGTGTGATACACTGTTCATGTGTCTAGTTGGGCTGACCCATAGTTCAGGCCATGCAGTGCTGCAAGAAGGTTTGGGATCGCGTAGACCTTGATAATTATAACGGTGACCTGTATAACGTGCTAAATCTTGATGTGTAAATAAAATCAGGGCGTTCATGGTTCTGGAGAAAACTTCATGGTCAGTGAAGAGGAGGGAAACAGCAGTACCTAGAATAAAGGAATACAAAAGAGAAGGACTAAAGCTACTTTTATATCCTAGCTTGACCACACACTAGTAAAAAATATGTAAAGGATCGTTCCACAAACAGCCTACAAGATGATGCCCAAACAGTCCTGTTTTAAACTAATTCCTCTTGCTCTTCTGTACAAAACACTCACAGCATTGAACAGTAATAATCCTCCTTCCCCCTTCCGCTACCTCCCAACCCTCTGACCCTTTCTTTCTTGCCATGACCATAAATACAAGAAGACAAAGGACTAGAAGAAATAGAATAAGTGACAAAGAAATAAAAGACAAAGTGTGTGGTCTGCATTACATTGCATTGATTCCTGCACCCTGTCCACCAGTATCTTGCATTGTCAACCATGCTAGCAAAACAAAAACTTCATCCTTTGACTACCTCACTCTGCCCATCAGCTTCCTGGAGGAAACAGGTGGATAGGGTGAGGAAGTCAGAGGGTTAAGTTTTTGCAATTGGTGGACAGGATGTGGGAGTCGAAGGGTTAACAGTCCACACACACACACACAGATGGTTGTTAATAGTCCACACACACCACAGATGGTCAAGTCATCATTGACTCAGGGACAGTTCACATCGTCTCGCTGTAAAGGTCATTGTCACTTAGATGTTGGTAGTTCTTGGCAGGCTCTGTCAGAAGAGCTGTTGACTCCAGATAAAATGTCTTGAGTTAGTCGCAGCCTGCAGCAAAAAAGTGGCATATTCGCTGCTCATCTTAATTCTCCAGTCATTCTCGTGGTTTCTGCTTCATGTTTCATAGGTTTCATCCATTCCCTGTCTGCCCATTTCTGGACCTGCATGCTCAAGGAGTGTGCTAGATAATTAGTGGTAGATTTGAGAGGACTGTATACAGAATTGTCTGAGTGTGATGATGTCCTCTTGAACATACTCTAAATTTAGTAGCCTTGAGTTTGAGATACATGCACGCGCATACTGGTCATTGGCATCAGTCAAGTGAGAGAGTCGTCATCGTCATCAGATACTTGCGCATAGTTTGCTCATTGGCATCAGTCTAGTGAATAGTCATCATCACACACTTGCAGATCTCTCTGCCCCGTCTCCTTTGGTATTGTTTCTACACAATCTATAAATTTCAACAGTCTTGGAACTCTGAAGGCAGGCAGTTGCCTTCCTTGAAGAGTCTGTTTTAAAACTTTACACATGATAGATGGGTACAACCTACTATTCTTTCTTTTCTCATCGCTTTCTTTCTCTTTCCTTCGGTATATTTTTGCATGTGGGAGAGAATCCATTCAGTGGGTAGGGTTATTCAATTATTGTAACATTTTAAGCAGATTTTTACTGTGAAGTACAAAATTTTTTTCAGTAAGACTGAAAAATCCCTTTATTATTTTGTTATTATTGTTGTTCTGAGCGGTTTTTTTTCCCAGACGCTTGTGTTCATATTATTGGACCATACTGTGGTGTGTTGTTGCGCAGTGTTCATATTATTGGACCCATACTGTGGTGTGTTGTTGCGCAGTCTGCATACTCAGTCCAATGGGTGTGCATGCTGGGTGGTTTCACTTTTCTATGTGATCAAACACTGTTTTTAAGTTACAAGATTTTTAGCGTTCATATTTGATATTTGCATGCATATGTAGAGGAAAGGGGATTCAAACACTAGCAGGAATGCACATATTTTGCTGACCTGAGAGGTAAGGAAACTTGGTCCTTTACTAATCAGGCTGTACTCAGATAGGATCAAGTCCAGCCTTTTTGACTGGAAGTTGATCACTTGACTGCCACTCACGTCTGGTGGAAACATTTGGTTGGTACTAGATATTCTCACCTGCAGTTGTCGTCTTGGGTCAGGCACAACTTTAGGACTTGTCCTGACACTTTCAACCAGACTAGGAGCAGGAAGCTGGTTAATAGAGTCAGACAGTTGGACAGGTTCAGATGACAATATTTGATTACCAGTCAGTGTGGTAAAGTGGTTAGCGCAGTGGATTATTGATGTGGAAGTTGTGGGTTCAAACCCTTGTCAGTCCAGAATATTGTTGTGGATTTTTTGGCCCATACTGGCCTGTATATAGAGTTCAGCATGCTTGTACATAGAGCTGCAGTCTCATAGGAAGACTTGTGAAGTCCCATCCATTTTAAAGATGCATCTTTGAGAGTGTTGCGCAAATTTATTGGCCGACACTGTAGGTGTTAGTTGTCTGTATCTCCCAAGTGGTTGATCCCGGGATATATTTTGACAGTAAATATGGGATGCAGCCTCGTCACACAGCCTCAGACTGAAATAGAACTCAATAAAATTGTCCCATATCCTGCTGTGGTTGGCCTGTTTTCAGTGGATTTGGAAGCATGTGTGAAAACAGAAATGAGCAGCTTGGGAGTAGTAAAACAGGAGCGACGCGATGATGGGGCAATGGGCAACCAAAAACATGATGAATAATAAGATGTAGTGAATTATAAATGGCTTAGCAAAAAAAAAACCTGATAGATAAATAACATTTAGTGAATTGTAAATGGCTTAGTGATGTACTTGGCATCGTGCTTTAAGATATAATTAAACATTTAGTGGAAATATTGTAAAATGGCTTAGTGATGTACCTGGCATCGTGCTTTAGTTAAATCTGTACTTAGATACATCACCCACAGTCTGTTAGTCAGCCTGTCAGGCTTATTGTTCTTCAACGGAACAGAGATGACCGACAGCCATTAATTGTGATATATGACAGTGTTGCCTTTGTTGTAAGCTACAAATCAAAATGACGACCTGAAGTGGTTATGTTTTTGCCGCTAGTGTCAAATACAGCGAACGTCAGTGCAGAAGGTTGTCAAGAGTTGTCTCTCTTGTCAAGACTTGGTATCATTTTTGGAGGGGGGGAGGAGGGGAGGGTCATAAAGGCATTAACCCTTTCATTCTCTCACCCTGTCCGTCAGCTTCCTGCTGGAATTGGGCGGACAGGGTGATGGAGTGAAAGGGGTTTAAAGCCTTTTTGAACATAATGATACGGGGAATCTGTGTCTCAACTGTTTGTCTCTTGGTCCATCTGTCTGTCCTCTGTCTGTATATTTTGTACGTCTGTTTTTGTCTATCTGTAATATGTCTGTCGGCCTATTTGTATTCTGTACAAATCTGTCTTTGCCTGTCTGTCTGTTCCCAACATGTCTGTATCTGCCTGTTTGTCTCCTGTGCATGTCTGTCTACCTATTTGTATTCTGTACATGTCTGTGTCTGCCTGTCTGTATTCCGCATGTCTGTCTCTGCCTGTTCGGATTCTCTATGTGTCTGTCTCTACCTGTTTATATTCTGTTCATGTCTGCCTGTTTGTATTCTGTTCATGTCTGTCTCTGCCTGCTTGTATTCTGTACATGTGTCTCTGGCTGTTTGTATTCTGTACATGTCTCTGCCTGTTTGTATTATGTACATGTGTCTCTGGCTGTTTGTATTCTGTACATGTCTGTCTGTCTGCCTGTTTGTATTCTGTACATGTGTCTCTGGCTGTTTGTATTCTGTTCATGTCTGTCTCTGCCTGTTTGTATTCTGTACATATGTCTGTCTGCCTGTTTGTCTGTTCTCAACATGTCTGACTGTCATCTTTTTCTATCCACCTGTGATGAAAATCAAACCAGACTGGGACTGCGCCTGTATTTTGTGAAGTTGAAATGCCTTTTTTGTGTGTGTGTGAACAGTGTTTGGGAAAGACGGGGGTTGCATAGCTATGGGAAAGGTTAGCACCCAGTTCATTATGCACTCTTAACTTCTTTCTTGAAGAAGTATGATGTAAAACACATTCCACTCGAAACATAGGTCGAGTACGGTGTGTGTATACATTAAGTGCAAGTTCATATCAGTCTGGTGTGTCATGACAAACTAAGGATACGGGATCTCTGAAAATGGCAGATGGTTACCTATGTCACTATGTGAGTGGGTAATTTGAAATGGTCACACACAGTCCTTCTGTCCCGAATTATTATACCCAACTGCTGCCCATTACAGAGCCATGGACTCGAGATTTGATATCTTGAGTTGAGTCCCAGCCCGCAACATTAAGTGGCCTGTTTGCTGCCACTCTTAATGTTTCCATCTTCCTGGTGGTGTCTGCTTAATTAAGTGTTTTATAGGTCTAGATAATTGTTGGTAGATTTGGGTGGAGCACATGTGTTTCAGTTTTAGTTTCTCGAGATGATGTCTGTGCGATCGGAATGAATTCCATATGCACTAACGTCACTGGTGCCATGTGTATGGTGATCATGGCGTAAGCCTTAAGCCTGCACATAAACCCATGAGCTGGCCAGGTCCTGAGAAGAGATATATACTGGCAGTGTAGTTTTTCATCTTTTCTCCCACACTTGTAAAGATATACCTTCACCATTGGTGCGCACGGCACATATTGAATTGTCTGAGTGTGTTGAATCCCTCGTGAACAAACTCCAAAGTCTTAACTCTAAAACTATGCTATTGGCATGAAGGGCAGAAATGGAGATCCACCTCTTGTGTCTGTTGTGGCCGCATTTATATTAATTAGATTTATTCATTATGCACGTAGTGACCACTTAGCAATCAGCTGAGCAGCAGAGTCCACCACTGTCCATCTGGTGCTGTTTGATTTTATTTTTCCTTCATGCATTCTGCGCAGTGTTATCGTGGAGATGTGTTTATGCGCATTGCTGTGGTTCTTTGGCCCATACAGTGCTGGAATAAATGATGTGTTATCACAGGATACTAAACATCACATAAGCTGATCATATCACTAGTGAACAAGTTCCCCGTGGGGGTGCTGGGGGCTCTTTCAGTATAGATAGTATCCCCAGCTGGAAGTTCTGTGCTGGAAATTTCCTCTTTTCTGTTACTCTCTTTGTTTCTCCCTCCTCCCTCCTCTGCTTTCTGTCATCTCTTCGTATCATTTTCTACCTTGCTGGTCCATATGTGTTCTTTAAATCCTTACATACTTTCTCTTAGGATTGATAATTGGGTACGTGTATTGACTGCATGTTTGGCTGTAAGGAAATTGTGCTGTGAAGGAACAATTTTAGGTCATTTTAGACCATTTTTCATGCATGCTTTAATGTCCTTAGTTATGTTCAAATTTGTATTCAAGTTTTTTGGGTTTTTTAAAATCCTCTGGTGAGAAATCAGACAGAATGGTCAGCGCCAGGGGCATATCCTTAGATCACACGTGCACACATGCATTGGTATGTGTACTTAATTGTCTTTTCCAGCTTTTTTTCCCAACCAGATGTTTGTGTACATTTTGACATGGTCATAGCCTTGATATGGCTCTGTGCAGTCTACTGGGCTTTAAACAAGAAGTGAACAAGCGTGTCAAACCATCAAGCAGTACATTGGAAGAAAGGAAGATCTGCTGACATCAGTTAACCCTTTGACTCCTGCACCCTGTCTACCAGCATCCTGTATTGCCAACCATGCTAGCAAAGTAAAAAATTAAACCTTTGATTCCCTCACCCTTTTCCACCACCTTCCTGCAAGAAGCTTGTGGTTTGGGTGAGGGAATCAAAGGGTTAAGTTTTTGCAGTTGGTGAATATGGTGCAGGAGTCAAAGGGTTAAGAAAAGAAAACTACGTTGGTACGGCCATGTAACAGTACCTTGCTAAGTCAGTCATTCAGGGAACTGTCGATGGAGGGAGGTGGAGGAAGACAGACAGAGCGATGGACTGACCCCCAGGCTTTGGCACACACTTGGCAGAGCTGGAAAAATCAGGGGAACAGTTCTGTAGTGTAGCGCTCCAGTGATCTGTTACGGAGTTAAGGGAGAAGAAAAGAAGTGCTAGAATTAGGTTGTACAGTCTGAAACTCTTTGCTTGGTGCGCATGGCTCGATGTTTTCATGTTTCCTTAACACTTTAACTCCCATACCCTGTCCACCAGCATCCTGCATTGTCAATCATGCTAGCAAAGCAAAAACTTAACCCTTTGACTCCCTCACCGTATCCACCAGCTTCCTCGGGAAGCTGGTGGATAGGGTGAGGGAATCAAAGGGTTAAGTTTTTGCAGTTGGTGGATAAGGTGCGGGAGTCAAAGGGTTAAGCCTCAGAACATTGACATGGCTTACAGATCTTTAAAGTACGTATTTGATGTTCTGTGCGTCTGTACACACGGAGGGGGTTCAGGCACAGACAGATCTACACATATGTTGACCCAGAAGATGGTGAAGATTGTCCTCCAGCCTTTTTATCCACCAGACGCTATGAGATAAGAATCAAAGTCAGAACCTCTTGATTATTCATATTCATATTCATTCATATTCATGTTCATTTCTTTTTGTCACAATGGATTTGCCATGTGAAACTAGGGCTGCTCTTCTCATTGAGAGTGTGTCTCCGCAGTGCAGCACCACCTTTTTTTTTTTTTTTTTTTTTTTAAAACAAAGACTTCAGAAAGGCAAGAGGGCTAATTGACCTTCAAGGGGAGGGACCTGGGAAATAAACCTCTCTCTCTTATGTTTTATACAGTGGCAACTGGGCACGCACTGCTCTTCATGATTTTCAACTGTCGTGGGATCTTCAGCGTGCACAGGCCAGAGTGTGCACTGGTTCGGCTCAGTTTTTGCCCCCTTACGAAGGACTAGACGTTCATTTCGATTTTCTGTTCAACTAAGGAGAAAAGTGGAGGCCTCAACAGGAACTTACCCTGGAACATCAAGTTCAGTTATTGGCAGGCAAAGGCCTGAACCGTTCTGCCACTCTTCACAGCCTCGAGTTACCATTCTGCCAGTCTTCACAACCTCGTGTTCAGTTATTGGCAGGCAAAGACCTGAACCGTTCTGCCATCTTCACAGCCTCGAGTTCAGTTTTGCAGCTTACGTCTGACGTTCTCCCGTCTTCACAACCTGGAGTTCAGTTATTGGCAGGCAAAACGCTGAACCGTTTTGCCACTCTTCACAACCTGGAGTTCAGTTTTGGCAGGGAACGTCTGAACCGTTCTGCCAGTCTTCACAAGCTGGAGTTCAGTTATTGGCGGCTAACGTCTGAACCGTTCTGCCGTCTTCACAACCTGGAGTTCAGTTATTGGCAGGCAAACGCCTGAACCGTTCTGCCACTCTTCACAACCTGGAGTTCAGTTATTGGCAGGCGAACGCCTGAACCGTTCTGCCACTCTTCACCCTTAAGTGTTTGTTTTGCTGGCATGGTTGGCAACGCAGGATGATGATGGACAGGGCATGAGAGTCAGAGGATTAAAGTCGGGACATCCAAACACAACTTGACATTCATCCCATCGGTGCTGTATGATTGTTGTGGTTTGGTTTGTTTTATTGCACACAAAAAAAGTGGTATTCAACACTTTCTTGGCATTGTTTGAAAATGTTCGTCAGAATTGAAGCCTGTTTGACTTTGATATATTTGTATATTTCAATTTTTTAACAGTTAAATGTTTTTGTGTTTTGAGATTTTTTTCCCATCTCTTCATTTTTTTCAAAAGTTAGATATGTGTTCTTTTGTGTTTGGAATTGTTTTCTCGTTATTTAGACTTGAAGCTGTGTTGTTGATAACAAGTTGTATTTTCAATAACATGTAAAACTCTTTTAGTCCCCCAACCTGTTCCACCAACTGCAAAAGTATTAACCCTTTTACTCCTTCATCCTCAGGAAACTGGTAGATAGTGTGAGGGAGTGAAGGGGTTAACTTTTTGATTTGCTATCATGGTGTAACTGCAGGAAGGTGGTGGACAGGGTGAGGGAGTGAAAGGGTTTTGAAAAAAAAGGTAAGTGTTTTCATGTATATTTTTAACTGATGTGCCTCATGTTACCTGCCGGATAGGAACACTGTCGACTATCACTGATTTATAATAAATACATTTCTGACATGTCCTCAGCTTGACTCATTTTCACTTGCTGTATGTGTGTGTGCAAGTGTGTGTGTGCGCAAGCATGTGTGTGTGTGTGCAAGCATGTGTGTGTGTACTCGGAGGTGTGTTCATGCATGTTGGAAAATGTGTGTTGGGAGGTGTTTATATGAGTGTTGTGAGGGGTGTTGTGAGGTGATGTGTGCATGTATGTTTAGAGGTGTGTGGGTGTTGTGAGATGTGTGTGCATGTATGTTGGAGCTGTGGGTGTTGTGAGGTGTGTGTGCATGTATGTTGGGAGGCGTGTGTGTTTGTTGTGAGGTGTATCAACTGTATGTGAACGTTGGGAGACGTGTGTATGTATGTTGAGGGATGTGTGCATGTTGGGAGGTGCATGTGTATGTATGTTAGGTGTGTGTATGTCGGGAGGTAAGTATATATGCATGTTGGGAGGTGTGTGTGTGTGTATGTATGCCGGGAGGTGTGTGGATATGTGTTGTGAGGTGTGTGTGTATGTAAGTTGGGAGGTGTACATGTATGTGTTGGGAGGTGTGTATGTATGTGTATATATGTGTACATATAGGCCTACATACATATATATATGTGTGTGTGTATATATATACACACACACACACATATATATATATATATATATATATATATATATATGTATGTATGTATATATATGTGTGTGTGTGTATTAGTTTTGTATGTATGTTGGGAGGTGTGTATACATGTATGTGCTAGGAGGTGTGTATATATATTTGGAAGTGTGCGTGTTTATGTTGGGAGATGTGTGTATATTATTATGTTATGAGGTTTGTGTGTTGGGAGGTGTGTAGATATGTTTGTTGGGGGTTATGTGTGCGTGTGTTTGGCGGTTTGTGGAGGGGGGGGGGAGTTTGTGTTGGGAGATGTGTGTATGTATGTGAGGATATGTGTGTATATGTTGGGAGGTGTTTAGCTATGTGTGTTTGGAGGTGTGTATGCGTCTGTTGGGATGTTTGTGGGAGGAGGAGTGTGTGTGTGTGTTGATCTCCGTGTTTGTGATCAAGTCACGTCTGGAAGAACTGTCTCAAACAACGTGAGAGGTGATATCCACATGTCCACTTTCAAGAGCAAAACTAAGAATAGACGCAATAGACTAATGGTTAGGATGTCTGACCTCCAACCAGAAGTCCGAGTGTGAACCTGCCTGGTACCGCCTCAGATATAAAGAGTGATTTTTTCCAAACTCCCAGGTAAACAAATGGGCAGACATAAATCGTTGTGGGATTGTTCGCCTCCCCTTCCACCCCCACCCCCACCCACCCTTCCAACTGGCTCCAACCCAGTGCTGAGTGCATTATGAGCTCATTGGGAAGATTGAGACTACAGTCTAGTCTCATCTATTTCACGAATGCGTCGTGAGGGTGTTGCTAAAATCCTATCAATACTGCAGGTGTCTGTATCTCTCAGGCCTGGTGGAAGCCAGGAACCATTATGGGTGTAGAGTACAGCCCTGTCACATAGCTTCAGTCCAGAATGGAACTATGAAGTGGCGTTATTATTATCATCCCTAATGCTGTCATCGTCTGAACATTGTGAGAAATTGACGCAGATTATGTGGCCCTTATATCAGTGATGTAGAAAATGAAACCACGTCTGTCAGTATTATCTATTGTGTTCAATTCTGTCAGTATTATCTATTGTGTTCAATTCTGTCAGTATTATCTATTGTGTTCATTTCTGTCAGTATTATCTATTGTGTTCATTTCTGTCAGTATTATCTATTGTGTTCATTTTTGTCAGTATTATCTATTGTGTTCATTTCTGTCGGTATTATCTATTGTGTTCATTTCTGTCAGTATTATCTATTGTGTTCATTTTTGTCAGTATTATCTGTTGTGTTCATTTCTGTCAGTATTATCCATTGTGTTCATTTCTGTCAGTATTATCTATTGTGTTCATTTCTGTCAGTATTATCTGTTGTGTTCATTTCTGTCGGTATTATCTATTGTGTTCATTTCTGTCAGTATTATCTATTGTGTTCATTTCTGTCGGTATTATCTGTTGTGTTCATTTCTGTCAGTATTATAATAATAATAATAATAATAATAAGAGACCATTTATAAGCGCACATCACTGCCTACGGCGGAGCTTATGACGCTTTACAATCATTCACTCACAATATTTCAATCTCTCGGACCTCACGTACATACACTAAATACACAATACAAAGTAATAGAATAAATCCATAAAAATACTACATACGCTACAATCATACACGGATTCTCACGCAAGTCCAAATGCACCCCACAACCCCCACGGCTATACCCCAAAGTACTGTGAGGCACATTGGGCTCTATAATCACCCACCCCCACCCTCCACCTGCCTACTATAACATACACACACACTAACACACCTTTTCTACTATTAGGCTGGGGGGAAATGAGGTTGAACTTACTGATAATATTTTTGAAAGAGGTGAGTTTTTAGAGCTGTTTTGAACGAAGAAGTCGATTTTAGGTGTCGGATTTCAAAGGGAAGAGAGTTCCAGATAGTGGGGGCTGCGAAGGAGAAAGAGCGATGTCCAAATGTTTTTGTGCGCACGCGTGGAACACGGAGCAATCTGGTATCAGCAATGGAGCGGAGATTTCTAGAAGGAGTGTACACAGAGAGAAGATCAGCCAGGTATCGAGGAGAGAGATCAGAGAAAAAAGAGTGGCATAGTGAGGCAAGCTTATAGTCAATGCGAGCTTGAACAGGCAACCAGTGAAGGGATTTGAGAATAGGTGTGACATGATCATGCTTGCGGGAACGAGAAACAAGTTTAGCGGCAGAGTTTTGTACTTTTTGAAGTTTGTCTAATTGATTTTGAGGACAGCCAGAAAAGAGGGAGTTACAGTAGTCTAATTTGGAGAGAACAAAGGCAGAAAGAAATGTTTTGGTAACGTCTTCTGAAAGTAAGTGGCGAATATAACTAATGCGTCTAAGGTCAATGTATGCTTTGCGGCAGACTGTCTGTACATGTGTTGAGATACTCATGTCTTTGCTGAAGTGGAAGCCAAGATTTCGTGCGGTAGAGGAAAAGAGAATATCTGTTGATCCAACGGTAAGAGATGTAGGAGTGGTAGACGGCAGAGACTTAAAAGAGGAAGAACAGAGGACAGCTTCAGTTTTCTCGTCATTTAGTTTTAGCTTGTTTTCGAGCATCCAGATTCGTATGTCGGTGATACAAAGTTCGAGAGAGGAAATGGCTGGGTTTATGTTCTCGGGAGGAGTAGAGAGTTCAAGTTGAGTGTCATCTGCAAATGATTGATGTTCAGGAGAGTGAGACTGTATCAGGCCGGCAAGTGGTTGTGTATAGAGGACAAAGAGCACGGGGCCCAACACAGATCCCTGTGGGACCCCGTACAATAGTTCTTCAGATGTAGAGTTGAGGTTATTGACAAAGACTGATTGTGTTCTTTCTGTGAGGTATGAACAGAACCAGGAAAGAGCGGTGTGAGAAATGCCGTAACTGTATTGGAGTCTGTTAAGCAAAATGGTATGGTCTATTGTATCAAAAGCAGCTGAGAGGTCCAGTAAAGTTAGTAGAGAGACGTTTCCAGAGTCAAGAGCTAAAAGGATGTCATTAGAAATTTTGAGGAGCGCAGTTTCAGTACTGTGATGAGGACGATAAGCAGACTGAGAAGGAGAGAAGAGGTCGTTGTCATTAAGATATGTAAGTAATTGTTGGAGAACGACTTTTTCAAGAATTTTGGAAAAGAATGATAGGTTAGAAACCGGTCTGTAATTTTTCAAGTTGTTTGGGTCCAAGGATTGTTTCTTGAGGAGAGGTTTTACAACAGCTATTTTAAAACTTGATGGAAATATACCGGAAGAAAGAGAGGAGTTGATGATTACAGTGAGAGTTGGGAGCAGATCATCAAGAAACTGGAGAAACAGAGGGGTAGGAATGGGATCGAGGGAACATGAAGTGGGTTTTGATTTGAGAATGATGGTTTTAAGTTCAGACTCAGTAACAGGGTTAAACATGCAGAAAGTTGAAGTGGGGGTGGTGGAGGTAGGTCTTTTTACCAAAGGGGACAACGTGGCCTGATCTAATTCTTTTCTGATGTTTTTTACTTTGTCGAGGAAATACTTATTAAACACTGAAGGTAGGTCATTTAAAGGGTACGTGTTGGGAAGTAGAGATTTTTTTCTTCTATCCTTTCCTGATCCTCCATTCACAGGCTCACCACTTACCGATTGTCAACCAGTTTTCTAAAACTATTGTGTTCATTTCTGTCAGTATTATCTATTGTGTTCATTTCTGTCAGTATTATCAATATTTGTACATAACTTCGTAATAGCTATGCTTTGTTAGTCGACATTCTGAGTTTCTTGAGAAAGACTTTAAAGTCGAAAATTTGACCCCTCCACAAGGTGTTCGGGTGTTGTGTACAGTAAGAAGTATTATCTGTTGTGTTCATTTCTGTCAGTATTATCTATTGTGTTCATTTCTGTCAGTATTATCTATTGTGTTCATTTCTGTCAGTATTATCTATTGTGTTCATTTCTGTCAGTATTATCTATTGTGTTCATTTCTGTCAGTATTATCTATTGTGTTCATTTCTGTCAGTATTATCTGTTGTGTTCATTTCTGTCAGTATTATCTATTGTGTTCATTTTTGTCAGTATTATCTGTTGTGTTCATTTCTGTCAGTATTATCTATTGTGTTCATTTCTGTCAGTATTATCTATTGTGTTCATTTCTGTCAGTATTATCTGTTGTGTTCATTTCTGTCAGTATTATCTGTTGTGTTCATTTCTGTCAGTATTATCTGTTGTGTTCATTTTTGTCAGTATTATCTGTTGTGTTCATTTCTGTCGGTATTATCTATTGTGTTCATTTTTGTCAGTATTATCTATTGTGTTCATTTCTGTCAGTATTATCTATTGTGTTCATTTCTGTCAGTATTATCTATTGTGTTCATTTCTGTCAGTATTATCTATTGTGTTCATTTCTGTCAGTATTATCTATTGTGTTCATTTCTGTCAGTATTATCTATTGTGTTCATTTCTGTCAGTATTATCTGTTGTGTTCATTTCTGTCAGTATTATCTATTGTGTTCATTTTTGTCAGTATTTTTCATTGCGTTCATTTCTCCTTAGTCACAATGAATCAGTCCTTAAGATCTCCCAGAGGTTTTCCATCCGTTTTATCTTCCAGATTTAACGATCTTCGAGCCAAGCTTGACAAAACGTCTTTTCTTCTATCCTTTCCTAATCCTCCATTCACAGGCTCACCACTTACCGATTGTCAACCAGTTTTCTAAAACTTTGATTGCTAGCATCGTGAGAGAAATATTATTCAAGTCTTGTAACTCGACCCCGTACCTGTCTCTCATTTCACACAAACGCTTCCATTCATAACGCATATTATTAATAAGTCTCTTGTCGCTGGTTCTGCCCCTTCTTCTCTCAAAACGTCCATTGTTCGGCATCTGTGAAAAAGAATTATCTCAATCCTGACACTCTAAAAAATA
>CM060311.1:18088398-18093398 GCA_030674185.1 Monoplex corrugatus
ACCTTGTGGCAGAGAACCTGTGGCTAGAGAACTTTGTGGCTAGAGAACCTTATGACTTGGCTAGAGAACCTTGTGGCTAGAGAACTTGTGGCTAGAGAACTTTGTGGCTAAGAGAACTTTAGAAACCTTGTGGCTAAGAACCTTGTGGCTAGAGAACTTTGTGGCTAGAGAACCTTGTGGCTAGAGAACTTTGTGGCTAGAGAACCTTGTGGCTAGAGAACCTTTGTGGCTAGAGAACTTTGTGGCTAGAGAACTTTGTGGCTAGAGAACTTGTGGCTAGAGAACCTTGTGGCTAGAGAACCTTGTGGCTAAGAACTTCTGTGGCTAGAGAACCTTGTGGCTAGAGAACTTTGGGTAAGAACTGTGGCTAGAGAACTTTGTGGCTAGAGAACTTTGTTGGCTAGAGAACTTTGTGGCTAGAGAACTTGTGGCTAGAGAACCTTGTGGCTAGAGAACTTTGTGGCTAAGAAGAGACTTGTGGCTAGAGAACTTGTGGCTAGAGAACTTTGTGGCTAGAGAACCTTGTGGCATAGAGAACCTGTGGCTAGAGAACCTTGTGGCTAGAGAACCTTGTGCTAGAGAACCTTGTGGCTAGAGAACCTTGTGGCTAGAGAACCTTGTGGCTAAGAACCTTGTGTGCTAGAGTACCTTGTGGCTAGAGAACCTTGTGGCTAGAGAACCTTGTGGCTAGAGAACTTTGTGGCTAGAGAACTTTGTGGCTAAAGAACTTGTGGCTAGAGAACTTGTGGCTAGAGAACCTTGTGGCTAGAGAACCTTGTGGCTAGAGAACTTTGTGGCTAGAGAACCTTGTGGCTAGAGAACCTTGTGGCTAGAGAACCTTGTGGCTAGAGAGCCTTGTGGCTAGAGAACCTTGTGGCTAAGAGAACCTTGTGGCTAGAGAACCTTGTGGCTAGAGAACCTTGTGGCTAGAGAACCTGTGGCTAGAAACCTTGTGGCTAGAGAACCTTGTGGCTAGAGAACCTTGTGGCTAGAGAACTTGTGGCTAGAGAACCTTGTGGCTAGAGAACCTTGTGGCTAGAGAACCTTGTGGCTAGAGAACTGTGGCTAGAGAACCTTGTGGCTAGAGAACCTTGTGGCTAGAGAACCTTGTGGCTAGAGAACCTTGTGGCTAGAGAACTTTGTGCTAGAGAACCTTGTGGCTAGAGAACCTTGTGGCTAGAGAACCTTGTGGGCTAGAGAACCTTGTGGCTAGAGAACTTGTGGCTAGAGAACCTTGTGGCTAGAGAACCTTGTGGCTAGAGAACTTTTGTAGGCTAGAGAACCTTGTGGCTAGAGAACTTGTGGCTAGAGAACCTTGTGGCTAGAGAACCTTGTGGCTAGAGAACTTTGTTTGGGTAGAGAAACTTTGTGGCTAGAGAACCTTGTGGCTAGAGAACCTTGTGGCTAGAGAACTTGTGGCTAGAGAACTTTGTGGCAGAGACTTTCTAGAGAACCTTGTGCTAGAGAACTTTGTGGCTAGAGAACCTTGTGGCTAAGAACTTGTGGCTAGAGAACCTTGTGGCTAGAGAACCTTGACTGGCTAGAGAACTTGTGGCTAGAGAACTTTGTGCTAGAGAACCTTGTGGCTAGAGAACCTTGTGGCTAGAGAACTTGTTGCTAGAGAACCTTGTGGCTAGAGAACCTTGTGGCTAGAGAACTTGTGGCTAGAGAACTTGTGGCTAGAGAACCTGTGGCTAAGAACCTTGTGGCTAGAGAACTTTGTGTGCTAGAGAACCTTGTGGCTAGAGAACCTTGTGGCTAGAGAACTTTGTGGCTAGAGAACCTTGTGGCTAGAGAACCTTGTGGCTAGAGAACCTTGTGGCTAGAGAACCTTGTGGCTAGAGAACCTTGTGGCTAGAGAACCTTGTGGCTAGAGAACCTTGTGGCTAGAGAACCTTGTGGCTAGAGAACCCTTGTAGCTAGATAACCCTTGTAGGCTAGAGAACCTTGTGGCTAGAGAACCTTGTGGCTAGAGAACTTGTGGCTAGAGAACTTGTGGCTAGAGAACTTGTGGCTAGAGAACTTGTGGCTAGAGAAGAGCTAGGTTCTAAGCATTAAACACACACACAACACACACACACACACACACATCAACACGCACACACACACACCAACACACACATGCACACACATACACACACACAACACACATACACTATAAACACACACACAAACAACACACAACACATAAACACACACAAACACACTCATACATACACATACACACACACACACACACACACACACACACACACACACACACACACACACACACACACACACACACACACACACACACACACACCACACACACACACACACACACACACACACACCGATAATCACGGGGGTGATAGCGGTCCGCAGGAACTAGAAGGAGAGAACACATTCATCATCAGATGTGGCTTGACCATCTAGAGGGCGAATTAAAAAAAAAAAAAGAAGAAGAAGTAGACAGTTTTATATCGACTGGAGCGAAGACTTAGTTTTGATTTTGCATGTCAAGATTTAGGAAGTAGAGCAAAACGAGCTGCCTTCAGTATTAAGTAAACTGAATAAACTAAACAGTGATTCGTTAAAATTATTTTTTGAAATTGTTTGATACTCAAATTCAGCCAATTTTAATGTCATCATCATCATCATCATCATCATCACGTACCCTGCCGCATGGCGTTCGCGATCATGGACTTCCATCAGTCTCTATCTCTTGTTGCCTCAAGCATCTCCTTCACCCTCTTTGTCTTCAGCCACTCTGCAAGTCCGTCTAGTATTTTCTCCCTGGGTCTACCTGGAGCTCTCCTTCCATCCAGCTTTCCCGTTGTGACCAGGTGTTCCAAATCCCCTTTCCTCATAAAATGGCCCATAAATGTTGCCTGTTTTTTTTTTCCTAATCTTCCTTACGAATGATCTACTTGTGTCTGCATCCATCAAGACTCTCTCGTTTGTTTTCTTTGCTCTCCATGGAACTCTCAACATTCTTCTTAGAAACCACATCTCGGCTGCCTCAATCTTGTTCTGGCTTTGCTTGTTGACTGTCCACGCCTCACATCCGTACATCAGTATTGGTTCTATATAACATTCAAGGACTCTCTTTCTGATGTTCAGTGATAGGCATTTGTTGGTAAGAATGCTTGTCATCTTCTTGAATGCTGTTTTGGCTTGACCGATTCTGCCAGCTATTTCCGATGTGCATCTGCCGTCTGATGAAATGACCATTCCCAGGTATTTGAACTTATTAACCTGTGTCAAGGTTGTGCCATTTGCTGTTATTTTGCATGAGGGGATTTCATGTTTTTTACTGATCACCATGACTTCAGTCTTCCTCCTGTTCAGTTCCAACCCCTTAACTTTGCTTTCTATTTCTAGTATATTCACAAGGTTTTGTGGGTCCCTTTCATTTTCTGCAATTAGCACGGTGTCATCTGCGTATCGAATGTTGTTTATCATTTTCCCTCCAACCTTTAATCCAGGGTCTTCTTCTAGGTTTCTCATGATGTTTTCGCTGTAAAGTGAAAACAGATCTGGTGACAAAACACAACCCTGTCTGACTCCTCTTTTGATGTTTTGGAAAGAGCTTATATTGTTTTCTATCCTCATTGCAGCTGTTTGTTCCCAGTACATATTTCTGATTATTCGTAGATCTTTTCCATCAACATTAAGTCTCTCCAGTTGGTTGATCAATTCTTCATGTCTTACCCGATCGAAAGCCTTGGTATAATCAATAAAGCATAAATACAAATCCTTATTCATCTCGACTGACCTCTCTATGATAATAGTTCTTAGGATGTATGGCTCGGAAATATGGAGTTTAGAGAAAGCGGTTTTGGTGATTGAAAGTGTTCAGTTGTTTATACTGAAATAATATTTAGGGGTCAACATTAGAACACCAAAGGATTTCATATATGGTGAGTTGGCAACATTTCCCTTAACTATAAACTCAAGCGTTTGTTATATTCGATACTGGCTAAAAATAACGAAAATGAGTGGAGAGAGATTGCCTTATAAAGCATATAAAATGCTATTAGATTTAGCCGACAGAGGAAAAATGAACTAGGCCTCAAAAGTCCGTGACATATTATATACGTACGGTTTTTCATTCATCTGGGCAAAATCAGGGTGTGGGTTGCATAAAGTCTTTTATAAAAACTGTCAAACAAAGATTTCAAACAAAGACAGAGAGAGAGAGAGAGAGACAGACAGACAGACAGAGGCAGAGACAAACAGACAGACAGACAGAGACAGACAGACAGACAGAAGGAGACAGAGAGAGAGAGTTCACATTTCAGAGCCCTTTATTACTCAAGGATAGTGGCATTAGGTCCCATTGGCTGTCTTACAGCTAGTCCTTGCCACTCAACATACAAAATGTGAGCATATAAAAATGAACCATAACACATTAAAAAAAAAGTGGAACAAGTTATGAAAAACGATTCGTGATAAAAATATTGACTGTTATACACCTACACCAATGGCTAGTGCGCTTTACAAAAGCACGAGAGACAAACGTATATGAGTATAAATACATGTCAACTCTGAATAATAACAACAAGACCAACAATGATAATATAACAATATTGCCAGTAGATGTATTGACGTTCTATTCAAAAAGTAAATTACAAATATAGACTCAAAGGAAAAAAAAGAAGTGAAGGCAGCATTAGTAACAACAGAGAGAATGCGAGAGGGAGGAAGACATGTCAACTAAAGCAATGATAAAAAGATGAAAGAGGTTCAGAATAATATATGCCATGTCATAGAAGTTATAGAAAAGAAGAATTCTAATAAAACATCAGTTTCCATATCTATCTATCTATCTAAATCAACCGGAAATAGAGAAGAGAGATTAAGTAAATCATAAATCAACAGGAAATAGAGAAAAAAGATTTAGTAAATCATAAATCTACAGGAAATAGAGAAGAGAGATTTAGTATATCATAAATCAACAAGAAATAGAGAACAGAGATTTAGTATATCATAAATCTACAGGAAATAGAGAAGAG
>CM060311.1:18098398-18103398 GCA_030674185.1 Monoplex corrugatus
CTACCCACCAGCTTATTGTTGGAAGCCGGTGGATAGTGTGAGAGAAAATCAAAGGGTTAAGTTTTTTGCATTCGGTGGATAGGACGCAGGAGTCAAAGGGTTAAAGAAGAACAAGGACCACAACAGAAGCAACACCCCCAGCTTTTTCAAAGAGGAGAGTACCATCATGAAAGGAAACAGAACAGAAATGATCCCATCATCGATCACCAATAAGCGGCAACAGCAAACTGCACAATCTTCCGCCTGGAAATTGGATACTGCCGCCTGCTCCAACATATGTGTCGAACTGTTATTGTTATTGTTATTGTTATTGTTATTGTTATTCTTATTTCTGTTCAACTCTTTGACTCCCGCACCCTATCCACCAGCTTCTTGCATTGTCAACCACGCTAGCAGAGCAAAAACTTATCAATCCTCTGACTCCCGCACCCTATCCACCAGCTTCCTGCATTATCAACCACGCTAGCAGAGCAAAAACTTATCAATCCTCTGACTCCCGCACCCTATCCACCAGCTTCCTGCATTATCAACCACGCTAGCAGAGCAAAAACTTATCAATCCTCTGACTCCCGCACCCTATCCACCAGCTTCCTGCATTATCAACCACGCTAGCAGAGCAAAAACTTATCAATCCTCTGACTCCCGCACCCTATCCACCAGCTTCCTGCATTATCAACCACGCTAGCAGAGCAAAAACTTATCAACCCTTTGACTTCCTCACCCTATCCACCAGTTTCCTGCAGGAAGCTGGTGGGTAGGGTGAAGGAGCCAGAGGGTTAAAGTCCAGCCGACTGTGCAGAGCCACATCAGGGCTATAACCGTTTCAAAACATATACAATACTTCAACAGGCAAAATTGGAAAAGAATTTTAAGTACACATATCAGTGCATTCCCGCACATAATCTAAGGAGACGCCCCTGGTGTTGACCACTCCTTCCAGTTTATCACACAGGAGACTCAAAAAAAAAAACGGAATACAAAATCAAACATTACTAAGGACACTAAAGCAGGTAGAAAGAAACTCTAGGGAGAGCTAGACAACAGAAGGTCTTCAGAGAAGTAACCCCCTTTAGACAAGTGTTTCGGCCCTGAATTCCTTACACTCTCGGGGGGCCGGGCCACATCCAGGTCATGACTCCTGGATGCCCTTCTGCTGTTGTCTATTTTTATTTTTTTTAAATTTTTCCCACGCCTGGGATCGAACCTGGGCGATTCTGCGCTTCAGAACTGCGGTACGCGGTTTTACCAATGTGCTAACGGGGCACACATCATCTGTAGGGAATTTAATCCTTATGAAGTTCACTTTTGGTTCCTCCTTGCCCAGATCCAGCTTGAGCTCCTTTCTGCTGCCTCTGCCATCGCTTTAAGGGCTCTAGTCCTCTTCTTCCCAGAAATGGCGAGTTGTTTCATGAGATCATAAGCGGAGGTGCCCACAAACCCTCTTGCCCCGACCTCTATGGCGAAGATTTTGACCCGCAGACCTGCTTTCTTCAGGGTGCTGGCAAGACCGGCGTATTTTTCGGTCTTGTAGATATGTGCTTCTTCCATTCTGCTTTCGTATGGCACAGTGAGTTCTATCAGAATCACTTGTTTCGAGGAGTCAGAGTGGAGAGCGATGTCTGGTCTCATGCCTGTCTTGCTGATGACATCTGGGTAATTTCTCCACTCTGGGAGGTCTGCTGTACACTCCCAGTCGACTGCTCCATCCAGAAGACCCTTTGGCAATGTGCTGGTTGTCATAGCACTTTCGGGCCAGACCTGTTTCCCTCCTGCTTTGTAGAACGTTGTCATAGCAATTGGTGCGTTTGGGGTCATGGTTTTTTCGCTAACCACGTCTGTGATCACTTTCAGAACTTGGTTGTGCCTCCATGTATACCTTCCTTGGGCTAGCGCTACTTTGCAAGAGCTTAGGACATGTTCCACTGTTTGTTTCTTCTGACAGAGCGGACATGCTGGGTCGTCTGATTTCCCCCATTTCACTAAGTTTGCATTCGAGGGGAGCAGGTCATATACAGATCTGAGGAGGAAGCTTATCCTTAGAGGAGCCATGTGCCACATATCGTTCCAGCTGAGACTTCTTTGGAGTGCACTGTCCCATGTTGTCCATTGCCCCTGTTGACCTTGCTGGACTGCCTTCTGCACTCTTTTGACATCTTCTTCTTCCTTCAACTCCTGTATGATCATGTCTCTTTTTTCCTTCCCTTTGGCTTTGGACCACCACTGCATTTTTGTTGCTCCCAGTCCCTGTCTGTTGGTTTGCGTGTGTCCAATTATTTCTTTGATGCTGAGGTTTCTCTTGGCATTGTTTACAGCCTCTTGGACTTTCCACTTTCTGCCAGTTCTCAGCTTTGGATGAACTGATCTCACGATATTGTCTTCCGATTCCTCCAGCATGCTCAACAGTCTTGCTTTTCCAACTTTGTATTCCTCCACTATGGATTTGAGAGGTAGCTTCAGCATTGCTTGACGACAGTAGAATGCAACATCAGTGAGACCAGGTGGGACACCGAGCCATTTTCTTGTGTATTTGTTGATTTTGGCTTCCATTGCTTCGACTGTGCTGGTGCAAATGTCATAGATTAGCAGTGGCCACAGCAGCTTTGGTATCAGCATGAACTGTAGACACCAGACTTTGTATTTGCCTGGCAGTCCGCAGTTATCTATTTTCTTCAGGCCTTCTTCTGCTGTTTGCTTGGTTTCACATCCCCTTTGTGTGTCTTTCAGGGAGTCATCATACCATCTTCCGAGACTTTTTACTGGCTCTTCTGTGACAGTGGGGATGGCTTGGTTGGCTACCATGAATTTGACTGAATCTGCCACTTTTCCTTTTCGCAGTGAGAGACTTCGGGATTTCTTAGGTTTGAACCTCATTCTTGAAGAGGCCACCAGCTCATCCAGCTGCTTTAAGATTTGGTGTGTCTCTTCCTCATCCGTGGACAAGACTGTTGTGTCATCCATGAAAGCTTTCAGAGGAGGCATTTGGTATCCATCTCCCAGATTCACTGGACCTGAATTCTTCATTGCAGCTTTCAAGATGACTTCCATTGCCAACACGAACAGTATGGGAGAGATTGCACAGCCCATTGCAATGCCCACCTCTAGGTCTATCCAGTCCGTGGTGTATTCTTTGGTAGAGAACCGCATTGAGAACCCTTGGAAATACTTCCTCAGCATTGTTCGGATGTTTTCTGGGATGTGATACATTTCAAGAGCCAGCTGGATCATATCGTGTGGAACTGATCCATATGCATTCGCCAGATCAAGCCAAACTACGTCAATGTCTCTCTTCTCTGTTCTTGCTTTTTGGATGGCATCCCAAATCAACGTGGCATGTTCCAAGCATCCAGGCATTCCTGGTATGCCTCCCTTTTGGACTGACATATCCAGATACTTGTTTTCAGTCAGGTATTTTGTCAGTCTTGCTGCCATAACAGAGAAGAAGATTTTCCCCTCGACGTTCAGAAGTGATATTGGCCTGAACTGATTGATGCTGCTGGAGTTCTGCTCCTTCGGAATGTACACTCCTTCAGCTCTCATCCATTGGTCGCTGATCTTCTGGTTCCTCCATGCTGATCGAATCATCTTGTGGAGCCACTCGAGCACTTTTGGGCATTTCTTGTAGAGCAGGTATGGTATTCCGTTTGGTCCAGGTGCTGACTTGGTTCTGGCTTTCTTTACTACGTTCTTCACTTCATCCAGTGTTGGTGGTTTGTTATTGAATTTTCCTTCTGGCGCTGCAGGCCAAACCAGATTCTGGATTTCAAGTGGTGCCTCGCGCTGAGAATCGGAATATGTTTCCCTAAGATGCTGCTCTAGGGTTTCCTTGCCCACTGTGAGAGTCCCTGATTTGGGTTGTTCAAACAGCTTTCTTGCAAAGTCAAAGGGATCTTTGAAGAAACGATCTTGAGTCTTCTTCTTTTTGCTCTTTCTTCGCCTTGCTGATTCCACTTTGCTGAGAGCATTGTGTTTGGCCTTCAGATCTTTCCAGAGTTCCAGGAGCCCTTGCTTCTCGAATTCTGAGGCAGTTTTCATTCGCTTTTTAAGCTTCCTTTTCTCCCTCCGGATGCTCTCCATCTGTTGCTGTCTTCTGGATTTCTGGGGAGGCGTTTTTGTCTTTGGCTGCTTCACTCCATAAGTGTCCCTGCAGATAGAGTATATGATGTCTCCGTATGTGTCAAGTTTGTGTTCCAGCGTACTGTTCCCTATTAGCGCATTCAGCTTAAGGACAAGTTCCTCATCTAATTTCTCCCATTGTTCTTTTGCACCGGCAGGCGGCAAATTGAGTTTTCCACGTTTGGCGTTAAGAGCTTGTGCAAAATCCGCATCAGAACCGTCAGCGTGGATGTCCTTGGCACTATGGTTTAAATCCTGGCCTTGGTCATCCAACGTCTCACCTGCTATCGCAGTGCGCTGCTGCTGGTTCATATGTGTCTTCAAACAGCCCATTTTTGTCCTGTGGATCTTCATGCCGCGTTTGGTGGTGAATCTCCTTCCACACGCACACGGAAATTCCATCTGGTCATTAATCATGATCCGTTGTGCGTTTCCAGTCGTGATGGAGTCAGTGCCGATGGATTCATCATTCTCTCCCCCTTTCGGTGAATCCTGGGAGCATCTTTCATTTAAAGAACTCGTGGCATGTTATCAAAGGCAAGGTGGGAAGCCAACCCACAAAGCCTGCAGCCCGCATATATAATAACGGGCCTAAATTACCTATATATTGCTTCCGCATATCTCATTTTCCCTAGAGCCAAAAATGCACTTAATACATGTACCCAATCATCAATTCTAAGAGAAAAGTACGTAAGATTTTATCGCGAACACATACAGGTGAATGGACCAACAAGGCAGAAAATGATTGGAAGAAATGACAGAAAGAAAGGAACAAGGTAGAAACAAAGAGAGTGACAGAAAAGAGGAAATTTCTAGCACAGAATCTCCATAGGGTGGGAATACTGTTTATTCAGAAAGAGTCCCCAGCATCCCCACGGGGGATGTGT
>CM060311.1:18105898-18125898 GCA_030674185.1 Monoplex corrugatus
AAGAAGAAGAATTGCGAAGAAGAATTGCGAAGAAGAATTGCGAAGAAGAAGAAGAAGAAGAAATTACCACTTAACGTTAGACCTGAAGGAAAATCAAGGATATAATTTCCCCTTCTTATTATGTTTGTTTTACGTTTTGTTTTGGTTTTCATCTTGTTTTGCTTTGTTCGTTCGTTCGTTCGTTCGTATGTATGTATGTATGTATGTATGTATGTATGTATGTATGTATGTATGTATGTATGTATGTATGTATGTATGTATGTATGTATGTATGTATGTATGTATGTATGTATGTATGTATGTATGTATGTAACATGAAAGGGATGGTGCAGTTCAACGGAAACCTCTCCAAGCCCTTCGACGTACGCAGCGGTGTGAAACAAGGCTGCGTCCTGGCCCCAACCCTCTTTGGAATCTTCTTCGCTCTCTTCCTGAGGCATGCGTTCAGCACAGCGCAAGAAGGGATCCACCTGCGGACCAGATCAGATGGCAGGCTCTTCAACCTCGCCCGCCTCAGAGCAAGGATAAAGGTCCGTGAAGCCCTCATCAGAGACATGCTATTTGCCGACGATGCCGCAGTTGTGACCCATACTCAGCGGGACTTGCAGTCACTAATGGACCGCTTCTCCCAGGCCTGCAAAGATTTTGGTCTGACCATCAGTCTTAAGAAGACAAACGTCCTGGGCCAAGACACGCCATCTCCACCAGCCATCACCATTGATGACTACGAGCTTGAAGCCATCCATCAATTCACATATCTTGGGTCCACCATCACCGATAACCTCTCCCTTGACACAGAGGTCGACAAGAGGATCGGGAAGGCAGCCACAACACTAGCCCGCCTCACACAAAGGGTGTGGACAAATCCCAAGCTGACCACAAAGACAAAGATGGCTGTATACAACGCCTGTGTCCTCAGCACCTTGCTGTATGGCAGCGAGGCGTGGACCACGCATGCTCATCAGGAGAAAAGGCTCAATACCTTCCACCTAAGAAGCCTACGGCGCATACTTGGCATTTCCTGGCAAGACAAGGTGACCAACACCGAAGTCCTAACCTGCGCTGGCCTCCCAACCATGCATACATGCTGAGACAGCGTCGGCTGCGCTGGTTGGGCCACGTTCGCCGCATGGAAGATGGTCGCATCCCAAAAGACATCCTTTATGGTAGCTTGCCACAGGGCAGAGAAACATTGGCCGCCCACAGCTGAGATACAAAGACGTTTGCAAGCGTGACATGAATGCGCTTGAGATCAACACTAAATCCTGGGAGGACCTCGCAGACGACCGCAACAGCTGGAGAACTACTCTCAAGAAACAGCTGCGGATTGGTGAGGACAAACTGTCAGCTGCTGCAGCAGAAAAGCGAGTTCGCAGAAAAGGGATGACAGCCAACAGACCAGCATCAGCATACACATGCGACCGCTGCGACAGAGACTGCCTCTCTCGCATTGGTCTGTACAGTCACAGGCGACGCTGCTTGGACCAAGCAGACAGCCCATCTAGAATTAGAACGGATGTACTTTGTCCATGGTCAGTCATGACCGAAGGAGGCTACTACTACTACTACTAATTTGTATGTATGTATGTAATGTATGTATGTATGTATGTATGTATGTATGTAGTGTGTATGTATGTATGTTTTGTATGTTGTGTTCGTTGCTTGATTTAACGTCTTTTCACTATAAGTGATATTAGACGGGGAAAAATGGCATGGAGGATGAAATAAGGGGGGGGGGGGGGGTGGAGGGGAGAGGGGAACAGAGTAAGGGACGTAAAAAAATTTAAAAGGAAGCGGCAAGGTCTTAAGAAAAAGGATATGGATGAACAGAGAAATTAAACTAGAACAACGCTAACATCAATAATGTAAAAGAAAAATCGTCATAAAAACAAAACAAAACAAAAAAATCATAATTATAATAATAATCTTAAAGTAACGCATTAACAGGACTGTGAACCAATGATTCTGAAATTTTAACTAACAAAACTTGATCCGATACTACTTCTTTAAAATGCGTTTCAAGATAGTTTCCTTGTGTAAACGTCTTGGTAAGACGAAGCTTTCTGCAGTAAAACAAACAGTGATACAATGTGAATTGTTCGCTGCAAATACATAAAACCGTTGTTACAATATTTTGTTTTCAAAGCGTTCAGCTGAATGCGAAAATATGTCATAACAATTAATCTCAATGATATAACGAGGAATACTGCAAGTTTTTACAGATATTTTGAATGTATGTATGTATGCATGTGTGTGTATGCATGTATGCATGTGTGTATGTATGTATGTATGTATGTATGTATGTATGTATGTATGTATGTATGTATGTATGTATGTATGTGTAGATGTATATATGTATGTACAGTATGTATGTATGTATGTATGATGTATATGATATGTACACTGTATGTAGTGTATGTATGTATGTATGTATGTATGTTAGATGCTATGTATGATATGTATGCATGTATGTATGTATGTATGTATGTATGCATGTATGCATGCATGTATGTATGTATGCTATATGTATGTATGTATGTATGTATTATGTATGATATGTATGTATGCATGTATGTATGCATGTATGTATGTATGTATGTATGATGTATGTATGTATGTATGTATGTATGCATGCATGATGCATGTATGTATGTATGTATGTATGTATGTATGTATGCATGTATGTATGTATGTATGCATGTATGTATGTATGTATGTATGTATGTATGTGTGTATGCATGCATGCATGCTTGTTTGTTTGTTCGTAGGTTCGTTCGTTCGCTCGTTTGTTTGTTTGTGTTGTTTGTTTGTGTTTAAGAACAGAAAGGACTGAAAGGGACTGTATATTACTTATGTTAGATATGCGTTCTAATTCTATTTTTTTTGTGTTTTTCTCATTCTTGCTTGCTTAACACTGGCAGTTATTTGTAATCAGATTTTGTTTTCATATGTTTTGACAATGGAAATGAATCAAACAACACTCACACACACACACACACACACACACACACACACACACACACACACACACACACACACACACACACACACACACACACACACACACACACACACTCACACACACACACGCACACGGAAACGCACAGGGTTGGACAATGCAGGGAAGTTTACAGGCTGCATGTCTTGACTCGTACACATTACATTTACAGCAGTGATGACGCACGTAATTCGATTCTGGGACGTTGTGTGTGTGTGTGTGTGTGTGTGTGTGTGTGTGTGTGTGTGTGTGTGTGTTGTGTGTGTGTGTGTGTGTGTGTGTGTGTGTGTGTGGTGTGCTCGTGCGTGTGCGTGTGTGTGCGTGTGTGTGTGTCTTACTGTTGTAGTAACGGTGGTTGTCATTTCTTTGTTGTGTTTGTTGTTGTTTACGTGGTTTTTGTTTTGTTTGGTGTGGTGTTTGTTTGCCAGCTTGCAAGGCTTTTTCTTCTGTAGCTTCACCAAAGCCCCTTCAGATCTCCTTTTTCTGTTCGCCGCCACACCTGGAGTATAGTCTCGAGATCTTCTTCTTCTTTTTGGCGTACGCTGCTACACAATCATTTGAGTCCGGGCGATGAATGCAGCCGTCTTTTCCAGCTCCTGTCTGCAGCCATGGAGTTGAAAAAGCTCGTAATCACAGAGAGGTCCTACTCGTAGCCACAGCCTTACAAGAGTCTGTGGTCTAGCTTCACTCACCATCGGGTTGTGATAGTCCGATCCGATAATAGCATCGGTATCTACAGTGCAACCAAAATGTGGTTTTGGCTTCTTTGAGCAGCATTCTTTAGCTAGTCCTCATGTACTCTGAGAGTGGTAGGACTTTAAACTCAACAAAACAGAAAAGAAAAGTAACTTCACGAGGGATTGCCTGGGCCTCAGTAGCTCAGTTGGTTGAGCGTCTGATCCACATGCTAGATGTTGTGGGTTCGAATCGCCGGGTGTGCCTACGTTAACCCTTTGAACTCCTCACCCTATCATCAACTTCCTGTATTGTCGGCCATAATAGCTACGCAAAACCTTAACCCTTTCACTCTCTCACCCTTTCCACCAGCTTCCCTACAGGAAGCTGGTGGAAAGGGTGAGAGAGTGAAAGGGTTAAGGTTTTTTGTAGCTGGCTGATAGGGTGCAGGAGTGAAAGGGTTAAAACTGGCCTTCTCACTGTCCCATCTTAACATCACTGTCCCATTTCAATATCATTGTTGTTCTGGTGGTACATGGTGTCAGTATAGGATTAGATAAGTCCCCCTTTCCCCCACTTCCCTGGGATGGTTATCCCCGTCGGCCATATCACCTGAGAGTGGGTGCCGATATAAAACGAAACCAATATCAACCATTTCAATCCAAACTTCAACCATGATCCCCGTCAACCGGATGATCCGTTGCCACAACCCACGACAAGAACCATGGGCTGAACAACGCCAGATTGTAATACGAGTAGATGAACAGAAGCTTAGAGTAAAGCTCTCTCACTCCCTCCCGTCTCAATCCAGAATGAAATTCAATAGCCATCTCCCCATCATCCCAGTTCTTACGTGCTGGCTGGGTTCTTTAGATGAGCCGTGGACTCGAAATCTGATATCTCCGAGTTCAGTTCCTACCCGCAACATTGTTATTGCTGTTTTTTGTTTAACCCTTTGATTCCCCGTTCCCTACCCACCAACTGCAAAACAAAAAACTTAACCCTTTGACTCCCTCACCTTATGCACCAGCTTCTGGGGAAGGAAGCGGAACAGCTGATGGATAGGGTGAAGGGTCGTGTCAAAGGGTTCAAGTTTTTGTTTTGCTAGCATGGTTGACAATGCAGGATGCTGGTGGACAGGGTGCGGAGTCAAAGGGTTAAGTTTTTGCTTTGCTAGCATGGTTGACAATGCAGGATGCTGGTGGACAGGGTGCGGAGTCAAAGGGTTAAGTTTTTGCTTTGCTAGCATGGTTGACAATGCAGGATGCTGGTGGACAGGGTGCGGAGTCAAAGGGCTTTTATCTTAAGCTTCAGCAAGACGTGCCTAACGAATGCGAGCCATATCACGACTATAACTGTTTCAAAACATACACAATACTTCAACAGGGGAAAAAAGGAAGTGGAAATTAAGTACACATATCAATGCATTCGCACAAATAGTCGCAGGAGAGTCCCTGGCGTTGACCACTCCGTCCAATTTGTTACACAAGAGATTTAAAAAATACTAAATACAAATTTAAACATAACTAAGGACACTAAAAGCATATGTAAAAACGGGCCTAAATTACCAAAATTGCTCCTCATAATCTATTTCCTTAAGCCAAAAGCACTTTACTTTACCCAATTACAATCCTAAGAGAAAGTACGTAAGACTTATCAACCGAACAGTAACGACAGCAAGGCAGAAATGATAGGAAGAAATGATAGAAAACAAAGAAACAAGGCAGAAACAAAGAAAGTGACAGAAAATAGAAAATTTCTAGCACAGAATTTCCAGAAGGTGGACTTACTATTTATACTGAAAGAGCCCCCACCCACCCCCGCCCAGCTCCCCAAGGGGGAGTCCGCAATAGCAAAAACTGGCCTGTTCACTGCCCATCTGAATGTTTCCATCATTTTGGAGATGTCTGCGTAAGTTTTGTAAGTTCCTCCTCCCCTTTTCCCATTTCGAGGCCTTGCCAACGTGAATTGTTTCGCGCAGGCTCGAGGTGTCTGTCAAATAATTGCTGGCAGATTCGGATAGAGTACATATAGAAATGCCTGCGTGCAATAAATCCCTCTTGAACAGTCTGCAAACTCCTAACTGTCCATCATAAAAAAAATCAGTACTGTGAGATACAGCTCCAGGTGATTGTGGTCCTTCATGCCTTATTCTTCTTGTGGTCTCGTCAGTTTAATCTTTTGACTCCTGCACCCCGTCCACCAGCATCCTGTGTCACCAACCATCTAGCAAAGCAAAAACTTAACCCTTTGATTCCCTCACCATATCCACCAGCTTCCTGCAGGAAGTTTTTTACAGTTGGTGGATAGGGTGCGAGAGTCAAAAGGTTAAATGGGTCTGGAAGTGTGTCGGACAACCATAAAGAACGGAGTGTGGAAGTTGCTGGCACAGCAGGAGTGGTGCTGAAAATGGGGCGGCAGAAAAAGAAAAACATAACAAAACAAAACATAATAAAACATACATAACACAATCAAAACATAATAAAACATAACAAGACAACAACAACAACAACAACAAAAACAATCTGAATGTCTTCAGTGCAATGGCATCCCCTCCCTCCCTCCACTTCCGTCCCCCTTTCAAGACCTTGCCAGCGCTTGGGTTTTTGTGCAGACTCAAGGAGTCTGCAACAGTAATTAATTAATTTCGGAACCGTGTGGAGCCTGCATGGAATTATCCCGGTGCGATGAATCCTTCTTGAACAAACTCTGAACCATTGTGAAAATGTGTGGACTTTTTCATTGAAAATCGAACATGAAAAATAAAGTGACTTTTTGTTTATATAGAGTACCGATTTTTTTTCAGATGCGTGTATATAAGTATGATTGCATTATTTTGCCCCCACTCTGAGAGTGGGAAAGCTGACACCACCAGAATGACGGAAACGAAGATGGCAGTAGACAGGCCAGTTTTTTCTTTGTTTTTGTTTGTTGTTTGTTTGTTTTTGTTTTGTTTTTTAATATTGCAGACTGGGATTGAGCTCGAGATATCAAAATTTTGAATCCTCGACTCTTATCAGTAGAAAATTTAACTAAGCAACTTAACTCTTGAGAGTCACGGAGTTATCTCCCATGTAGAATTTTTAAATCCAACACAGTTTGCGCTACCCATTCAGCTAGCATACACGCAGCCACAAAGCATAAAGTTGTAAGCTCAGAACACCAACCAGCTCGCGTTAAACAATACAAAACAAAACGAAACAGAACAAGACAAGACAAAACAACAAAACCAAACAGAACAAACCCGTACAAAACACAAAACAAAATCGAACAGAACAGAACAAAACAAAAACAAGACAAAACAACAAAACAGAACAAAACAAAACAAGAAAACAACGGGCCGTCACGATGGTTAGACCCACAAACCCTGCGTTATGAGCAAAGAGTTTGAGTTTGTTCAAGAGGGATTCATCGCATGCGTAATAATTTCACATAATTATTATGCTCCAACCAAATCCAGCAATTATCTGCGAACCTTTCGAACCTGCACAAAACTCTATGCGTTACCAGCTTCTTGAAATATGGAAGAGAGAGAGAGAGAGAGAGAGAGAGAGAGAGAGGAGAGAGAGAGAGAGAGAGCGAGAGAGAGAGAGAAAGAAAATGGGGGGGGGAGGAAGGGGAGAGAACCCATGACAACACTGACACCACCAGAATAATGAGAAACAGCAGCGAAGAAGAGGCACGTAGCCACGTGCAGTTCTCTTGCCTTTTCGCTGTTGTGTCCATTGCTGAGGGCTGGGATTGAACTCGAGACAGTCAGATCTTGAGTCCACGGTTTACAGAACATATGGTCTTTTGAGAGTTCCATGGACAGCAGAGAAAACAAACGAAGACAGTCGTTGATAGAAGCAGACACAAGTAGATCATTCATAAGAAAGATTAGGAAAAGACAGGGCAACATTTTAGGCCATTTTATGAGGAAAAGGGGAATTGGAGCACCTGGTCACAACGGGAAAGCTGGACGGAAAGACAGCACCGGGTAGACCCAGGGAGAAGATACTAGACGGACTTGCAGAGTGGCTGGGGACGAAGAGGGTGGAAGAGATGCTTGAGGCAACAAGTGATAGAGACAGATGGAAGTCCATAATCGCCAACGCCATGCGGCAAGGCACCTGATGATGATGGTCTTTTTGAAAAGACTGGTTCACACAAACAGGTCGGCACACATGTTGACCTGGGAGATCGGAAAACAAATCTCCACGCTGTACTCGCCAAGCGGGGAAGTAAGCTTACCCAGGAAGGATCGAACCCCAGACCTTTCAATTGGAAGTCTGATGTCTTACCCACTTGGCTACCGCGCACCGGCCATTTCTTTGTTTTACTTTCGTTTATTTTGTTAAGGGAAAAAAAATGTTGGGTTTTGTTTGTTTGTTGTTGTTGTTGTTGTTATTATTATTATTATATTATTATTGTTTATCATTATTAAACTAGTATTCTTGATAGCAATTATTATCATTACAATTTGTTGTTGTTATCATCATCATCATCATCATTATTATTATCATCATCATCATTATTATTATTATCACTATCACTGATAATACTACTGTTATCATCATCATCATCATCATCACATCATCATCATCTCATTTTCATCTAGCCCTGATATAGCTCTAGTAGTCGGCTGGGCTATAAGTAATAAACCTGAATTATTTTCATAACCTCGTCATCGTCATCGTCATCATCATCATCATCATCACGAGTAGTAGTAGTAGTAGTAGTAGTAGTGGTAGTAATATGGTATAGTGGTAGTAGTAATATTACCATCTTCATCTAGCCCTGTACTGGCTCTAGATCTAGTAGTCGGCTGCGCTGGGCATAAACACTAAACCTGAAATATCAAACTTCCAGTGTATGAAATATAATGACATTCTGTATGCTGTATGGAGTTCATATGTCAACATTGTCTTTTCATATGTGTAAAATTGTTGTTTCTTGTGTTTGATTGTCATTTTTGGTTGCCACACTGTGTGTTAGATATCCGTTCGTTGTGAAGCACAAAAATGAATGGAAAAAGTCAACACAACAACAACAACAACAACAACAACAACAACTAAACTAACTACTACTACTACTACTATACTACTACTAACTACTACTACTACAACAACAACAACAACCTGTATTATCGTCATCTCCTTTCCGATTATAGAATCGCACGCGCGGAGTGCGCGCCAAAAATGAAATAGAATTCCTTCAATCGATATGTGACCCAATACTTTTTGTGACAGGTGGGAGAGAGAGTGGAAGAGGGGGGGGGGGAGGGGTGCGCGAGGCTGGGGAGAGGAAGGGGAAGAATAGCTTTTTTTTTCTTTTTTTTTTAAATTTACAGTTAGCTTCCAGTGAAATCGGTCACGTCGGTACATAGTGGTTGTTAGAATTGTGTCAAAGCCAACGATCATTTTTCTTAGCTTCTGGGAGAATTCTGGCGTAAACATGCGCGTGCACGTACCGTACACACACACACACACACACACGGGCAGATGCATGCACGTACATGCACGTACGTGCACACACACACGCACACGCACACGCACAAACACACGCACGCAAGCGCGCGCACACACACACACACACTACACAAGCACACACATTCACGTACACAGAAAACCACAAGTGTGTACACGTCATATACACGCATGCATACGCGCACGCGCACACACACACACTCGCACACGTACACACACACACGCGCACACACATACATACACACACACACAAACGTACACACAAGCACGCGCACATACCCGCAATTTTAGGCGGGACCCGCCACTGCACGTGAAAAAGTTCGCACTCATTTTCCCTCCACACACGCACGCGCACACTCACACGCACACACACGCACATACAAACATACCCGCAATTCTAGGCGGGACCGTCCCTGCTGCACGTGAAAAAGGTCGCACTACTTTTTCCCTCCACACACATATACACGCACCCACACACACACACACACGCATACAAACACACCACACACACACACACACACACACACACACACACACACACACACACACACACACACACACTTCACACACACACACACACACACACACACTTCACACACACACACACACACACACCACACACACACACACACACACACACACACACACACACACACACACACACACACACACGCATTTTTTTTTTATCCCACGCTATCCTAATCAGCACCAACAACACGTGCGTTCAGTGGATGGTGGAGAGAGTGGAAAGCGAGCGGGGGGTGGGGCCACTGCCGGAGCGTCGCTTCATTCCAAAACAGACTGACATAGGAGCTTGAAGAAAACCAATTTTTCATATTACGTACGGCTACTACTACTGCTGCTGCTATTATTACTACTACTGTTCCTACTACTACTATTGCTGCTGCTGCTGCTGCTACTACTGCTACTACTAATGATAACAACAACAACGACGACGACGATGATGTTAATAACAAAATAATAATGATAATGATGATGATGATGATGATAATAATAATAATGATAAATAATTGATACTTCTGCTACTGCTACTACTACTATTACTATATACTACTACTACTACTACTATTACTGCTACTACTATTACTACTACTATTACCACTACTATTACTAACAATAATAATAATGCAACAATCATGATAATGTTAATAACAAAATGATGATGATGATGATGATAATTAATATAATAACAATAATGATAATAATAATAGTAATAATAATGATGATGATGATGATGATGATAATGATAATAATAATAATGATAATAATAACTAGCTAACAACACAACAATCATAATAATAAAATACCAATGATGATAATGCCCTGTTTTTATGTAGTGCCTTACCTAAGGATCTAGACCCTTACAAAGATATATTCTATCACACACACACACACACACACACACACACACACACACACACACACACAACACACACACACACACACACACACACACACACACACACACTCAAAGTCACAGACCTATTCATAATCACACCATAGACAAAGGAACAGGCCACAAAGCATTACAAACATTCTGGACATGGAAATATTATCTGAAGAGTTTTTTTGTGCTAGGATTTGAAAGATGAAACAGAGGTACAGTGTCTGATATCATTTGAAAGGAATAGTGAAATCATGCTCTGGACAGCAGCAGCAACAACAGCAACAAAACAACAACAACAACAACGAAAACGAACAACGACGACGACAATAACGGCAAAGACAATGACAACGACAACAACAAGTGGGCATTTGTGTGCATGTTCGTTCGTTATTTCTTTTAACGTCTATTCGCATATGTGCATGTAGACAACTGTGTGTGTGTGTGCGTGCGTGTGTGTGTGTGTGTGTGTGTGTGTGTGTGTGTGTGTGTGTGTGCGGTGTGTGTGTGTGTTGTGTGTGTGGTGTGTGCGTGTGTGTGTGTGTGTTTGTATGTATGTGTGTGTGTGTGTGTGTGTGTGTGTGTGTGTGTGTGTGTGTGGTTTGTGTGTGGTGTGCGTGTATGTTTTGGCTTTCATGTGTATGTGTGTATGAAAAACCGTACTTATCAAATAGTGTAAACATTTTTCTTCCTTGTTCATTTTTTTTTTTTCGTGGACTATTTCTGATTTCATGTTATTCTCTGTTGATTTACATCATTATTTTATAGCCCTGTGATCCCGTATGACTTTTTGTATGTATGATTGACTGTATATGTGTATGCTCACATATTTCTGAGTCTCTCTCTCTCTCTCTCTGTGATTGTTGTGTGTGTGGTGTGTGTGTGTGTGTGTGTGTGTGTGTGTTGTGTCTGGTGTTAGTGTTGAGTGTACGTGTTGAGTGTAGTGTGTGACTGTGTGTGTTTGTGTGTGCGCGTGTGTGTTTGTGTGTGTGCGTGGCTTGTGTGTTTGTGCCTGCGTGCGCGCGCTTTGTTTTGTGTGTGCGTGTAGAGTTTCTATTACATATTTTTGTTTTTATGTTATGATCTGTTCTTATATTTGATGAACTATGTTCACACTGCACTAAAAGTGTGTATCCAGCCATCTTTAGGTAGCAAGAAACTGTGGGAACAGCTGGACAGCAGAAGATTCTCAGACGAAAAAGCCCCCGTGAAACAAGTCTTTCAGCCCTTACCTCCCTGTAACTCTAGGGGGCGAGGCAGTACTCTTGGATGTACTTCTGCTGTCGCCATTTCTTTCCCCCAGAAATTTGTCCTCCACTTGGATTCGAACCTGCACATGCAAGGTCGTCATATATCAACCCCACCCCTTTTATTCTCGAAGTGCAACGAGTATACTTTGACAAGGGCCACCAACATCAATACGATAGGCAAACCCCGATTATTACTTTTTCCGTGTGCCTGTGCCACCCTTTAGGCGAGGTGGTTTCCCACTATTGTATGAGAACGCTGGGTCACGTGGCTTCCTTGGCTCGCGTTCATTGGTGGAGCGGCCAATGCACGTGCGGCTGTGGCCTCGCCTGTCCAATAAACGGCTTATTGAAATGCAAATGAGATGTTGGTTGAGGGGCTGGGTGGGCGAGAAGTAGGGGGAATAAGGGGGAAGGGTGGTGAATTGAACAGTGCCTTACAGAGTTTGTTTTGCTTTCACAAACATGTGCACACACTTCTTATGCGTGACACACACGCACTGACGCGCCGACGTACACACGCTTGCAAGCACACAAGTACGCACGCACGTATGCACATACATGAGCGCTTATAATAATAATAATTACAATATTTATATAGCGCAAAATCTTATAAAATCAAATCTAAGCGCTGAAACAGACACATACGCACGCACGCACACAAACTAACGCCGTGCTCACACCTACTCTCAAACGCATGACTCATATAACTTACTTTACATGAATACACACGCACGCACATGAACACACACGCGCACGCACGCACGCGCGCGCGCACACGCACACACACACACAAAACAACACACAACCACACACACACACACACACACACACACACACACACACACACACACGCACACACACACATATCAGCTTTGTGTCACATTAAAGTTGCTACGGCGAACACCAGTCGTGGAATGCCGCATTAGTAGTAGTTAGTAGTAGAGTAGTAGTAGTAGTAAAGTCGTAGTAGTGTAGAAGAGTATAGTTGTAGTAGTTCGTAGTTGTAGTTGTAGCAGCAGCAGTACTAGTAGTAGTAGTAGTAGTAGTAGTAGCAGCAGCAGCAGCAGCAGCAGTATAAAACACATGCAACATATAAACTGGCCTGTTCGCTGCCCATGTTAATGCTTCAATATTTCTGGTGGCGTCAGCTTCGTGTTTCAAAAATCTTGTTCCACCCCACACTTCTCCACTTCAAGATCTTGCCAGCGCACAGGGTTCTGCGAAAGCTCACAGGACTCCACCCGATAACAAACAGAAAGCAGATTGGGTGGAGCACATAAGGATTTGACTGAACGGGATTAAATCCTTCTGGACGCACTCACGAACACACGCACACACACACACGCGCGCGCGCACACCATATACCATTCTTGTTGAAAACATCCCATTTTTCATATAAGTATCTATGTGTGTGGTCATGAATATGCGCGTATGTATGTATGTGCATGCATGGAGTATAAATGCCTGTGTATGTAGTATTTACAAATGTATATATATGCATGTTTATCATATTCTGCTTTTACAATTATACGTCACTGTAACAGAAAAACATTAAAACAAGTGAAAAACAAAACTGTGAGAGCGGTCTCCAACCCACCCAGCTTGTTAGGGAAGGTAAAGGAGGTGGGCACCGCCCTCATAATGTTGGCCCCGAGAACAAACTGTGATCTTTTCAACCTCACTCCCTTAGGACCTCAGTGTAACGAGATAACGTTTACCAGAACCTGTTATTATTACTAGAGACAAGGTTGCAGAAGGCAGTGATCAGAATTCGGTAACAGACAGCATTGCAGAATTACGATGGGTCAACTTTTGGACAGGAAAACGGAGAGAAGAGGAGGAAGACAGATGTGAAAGGCGTGAAGGGATTATCTGGTCAATGTTCTCTTATCTGGTAAACGTGTCCCAAAGCAGTTGTTAGTTTTATTTATCATTTTTTCTCTGCATTCAAACCTCCGCGTTATCGGCATGATGTTTTAATCAGCTGAATTTTCGAGCCATTCTAACAATAAAGTTCGCGTCATTGCGGCCTATTTTCATGGATCATGTATAGTAGCCAATGGCATTAGCTTAATTGTTAGAGCGCCGTAGCGCATAAACCTGGAGATTGTGTGTTCAATCCTCCAGCGGGCCACAGTTGTTGTAGCTGGGTTTTTTTTTTTTTTAATCTTGGTTTAAACAGAATTTTATTCAAGAAAAGAAGAGTCATAAATACAGCAAAGCATGGGCAGGGCATCAAGCAATGGCTTATGTTAGCCCTCCCCAAAAACAATTGACACACTATTGGCTCAAATGCGGGCAACTTGTGAAATTTAAACCAACAAGAAACAAGAAAGAAATGAAGAAAAAAGCTAAAAGCCTACGATCATATCCTTAGCACATTAGGTGAAAGAAAACATAACAACAAAAATGAACCAAGCAAACTAATCTGAGTTCACATCCTGGTGGTGTCAGCTCAGGTTTCATAGGTCCCTGTCCCTTCCCATTCAAGACTTCAACGATCTCTTCCCTTTTCCATTCAGACGTGAACGTATCTCTTCCCTCCCCATTTCAAGACTGAAACGTATCCTCCTTCTCTTCAAGACTTCCAACGTATCTCTTCCCTCCCCATTTCAGACTTGCCAACGATCTCCCCTCCTATTCAGCGTTGCAGGTATTTTCCCTTCCCATTTCAGACGTTGCCAAGATTCTCCTTCCCATTTCAGACGTTGCCAACGTATCTCTTCCCCTTCCTCATTTCAAGACGTTGCAAGTATCTCTCCTTCCCATTCAAGACGTCAAACGTCTCTTTCCCTTTTCCCATTTCAAGACGTTGCCAAGCGTATCTCTTCCCCCTTTTCCCATTTCAAGACCTTGCCAGCGCATAGGGTTTTTGCGCGCGCATCGGAAGTCTGTCAGATAATTGCTGGCAGATTTGGGTGGAGCGCATATGGAGTTTTCCGAGTGCAGTGAATCCCTCTTGATCAAACTACAAACTACAAGCTACAAGCGTATCAGGGTTTTTTTTTCACCGGGTCAAGGAGTCTTCAGATAAGTGCTGAAAGATTTTGCATGGGGCGCATTATGGAACTGTCCGAATGCGATAAACCCCTCTTATAACCTTTTGACTCCCGCACCCTGTCCACCAGCATCCCGTATTGTCAAACATGCTAGCAAAGCAAAAACTTTAGCCCTTCGACTCCCTCACCTTATCCACCAGCTTCTTCTGCAGGTGAGGGAGTCAAAGGGTTAAGTTTTTGCAGTTGGTGGGTAGGGTGCGGGAATCAAAAGGTACAAACAAACTCCAAGTTTCCAACTCACAGCGCTGTATCCAGATAGTGGTTGTGTCCACATAGTACCCACCCAAACAGACGCAGAGAACGAGGTGAGAAGCGAGACAGGCAGGGGTGATTTTCATTGACGTGATCACAGGCCATACTAGTAACACTTAGTAGCAGAGCAGGCGGCGTGTTTTGTTTGCCGATGTCGTAATGCAGACGGACACCTTGGCTCAGCCTGAACAGCTTGTGGAGCTCAACGATTATCGTTTGGGTTACGGGCGAGGATCGACCCTGCAGCTACCTACTGGAAGGTCCCTCCCATCTGACTGACTTATCGTGTCATTGGAAGCAGGATGAATGCTACTGATGACCACTGCGATTCCTCTGACCACGAAGTTCCACGGCAGCTGGCAGGACCTGGTGAAAAAAAAAGAAGAGAAGAAGAAAAAGAAAAAAAAAAAGAAAAAAGAAAAAAGACGGCCACATTCATGGCCAGATGTAGCCTGACCTTGTAAATAGTGAATTAATTCTTTAACACCTCACCTATCAGCTAGCATCCTGCATTGTTAAGCCATTGACAGCAAAAACAAAAACTTAACCCTTTCTACTCCCTCCAGGGATCAAATCGCACTTGAACAAGTCCACATACGCTCCATCCAAGTCTGGTAGCAATTATTTGGCAGACTGCTTAAGCCAGCACAAATCCTTCTGCTCTGGCAAGGTCTTAGAAAAAAAACATATGAAATAGCGACACCACCAGAATGATTGGGGCATTAAGACGGGCAGTTGCTGTTCTGTTCTGTTGAGTTTAAAGTCCTACCACTACTCTCACAGTACAAGAGGACTAGCTATAAGAATGTTGCTCAAATAAGCCATAAAACATTTTGGTTGCACTGTGAGATACCGATGCTATAATCGAATTGTTTGCCTACTCCGAACTACTAGACATACTTTGAAGACGGGTAGCGAACAAGCCAGATTTTATGATGCGGAGTGGGAGGCTCAACTCGAAACATGAGATCTTGAGAGTCTATGGCTTCATCAAAGGAGCCGGTCAACACGCGAAAATATAATGATAACCCTTGCGTAGCGTCGTCTATTAGGAAATTATGGTAACACTTCAATCGTGTGACCTGTTCGTATTACGGAATTGGCTTTCCAGTTACCCCGCCTCCGACCAAACTGCGGTCAGCTCACCGACTCAGTCATACACCCAAGTGCTTGTATTACAAGGGTATTGAGGGTTGTTTGGGTAGCGAGAGGAAGCGGTAGTAAACGTAACCTAATTTGGCCTTGCCTTGTTATGATAATAGACTTGCCGTCTGCTCGTCGACACCCGTTACACTCCAACCTCATTTCCACCTCCGCCGGCTGGCTTGTATGACGTGGCCACTCGTGTCGAGCGCCCTCATTGGTTTAGCGGAACTTCCACCGGTGCCATGATTAAACTCTTCCCCCCTTTGATCCGACCCCGCAACGGACGCTTCCTCACGCCTGGTTTTCCTTTGATGTGGGGAGGCTGCACCGCTACCAGAGCGTCCAGCGAGCCCCACACCCCAACTCTTCAACCCCCTTACCCTCCCCACCCCCTACACAATCTCCCACGGTCCCTTTGATGTCCGCGTGGCGCGTGGCGTGCGCGACCCGGTCCACGCGCTAAAGCGGAATGCGAGTGCGCGTGGCTTCGGCAGCGTCGCGCTCTGTGATTGGCCAGCTCTTGACTTCACCTGCGCGTGCGTGTTGGGGCGGCGTGTTTGATGTTGCGTCGCGCAGGTGGCTGGGTGATGAAGAGCTTTTGTTTTGGTGGGGTTTCCGCGTGGTCCGTCTCCACTGGGGCCATTTTCAGATGACAGTGTCACATCGCAAATCGTTTTTCTGTGCAGGCTAAGTTCAAGTCCAGGGCTACGTGAAACAACAGAACAAAGCGCGTTCCCAGCGTTAACTTCCACTTCAGCTCCTGTCGGTCCGTTTGTTGGACTTTTGTTTTGTTGGTGTTTCTTTGTTTGTTTGTTTGTTTGTTTGTTTTTGTCAGCCTTATGATATGAAAGAATATGTAAAAATGTCGAAATGTACTGAGCACAATAACATTGATTGCGATAACAAAATAATAACAAGAACATGAACAAGAAGAAGAAGAAGAACTGTGATGATGATGTGACAATAAATAGTAGTACTACTACTACTAATAATAATACTAACACTAATAATAATGCTGCTGTTGCTGCTGTGCTGCTGCTGATAAATGATAATGATGATGATAATAAAAACTACTACAACTACAACAACAACAACGACAACAAGAAAAACAAACAACAATAATGATTGATCTCAGCTTCTCAAGAATACTTTTCTTCTCTTTAATCTTAAACTCTGAACTGTAATAAAGAAACTGAGCCCCCAGACCAGTTTTGTTACATAATTTATGTTGTTATTAATACCCTATTCCAACAGCTGCTTTATTTCGAATGTGACACGAATATCAAAAGTATGATTTCAAAGTAGTAGTAGATCTAGTAGTAGAGGTGGTGGTGGTGGTTGTAGTTGCAGTAATAGTAGTAGTAGTAGCAGCAGTGGTATAGTAGTAACAATGATATTGATAACAACCAATAACTACACGACAACAACATTAATAAGATAATGAAAATATTAAAGATGATGATGACAACAACAAAAACACCAACAACAAAAATAATGATATAGTAATAGTAATAATAATACTGATAATGATGATAATCACAATAATATCAGTAATGATAATAATGATACAACAAACAGCATAAAACAACAACATACAACAAACAACAACAAAATAATAAAAATTATATTATTCTAACTAAAATAATAATAATAATAAATGACGAGATGATGGACACGACGACGACGCGATAATATAACAACATATAATATAAAGATATGATGATAGATGATAGATGATGATGATATGATGATATGATGATGATGATGATGATGATGATGATGTCGAGGCGGAGCGAACACAGGACCTTCGGATTGAAAGTCTGACGTTACGCACTTGACAAACCACACCCGTCTAAATGTTACTTTGTGTTTCGTGATCCAATCTGCATGAAAAATACTGTTAAACGATGCTTGCTTATCTGGAGATAATTCATTTTGCTTTATGTTAAGTGATAAAATCTGCATAAAAGATAGACCATTTCTCTTTTTGAAAAAAAAAATCAAAAACGATTATCTTCTCTTTCATGATTATTGCATGGTGTCATGGTTTGTAAGAAGGCGCCTGCAGGCCTGATACTTTTTTTTTTTTGCGAAATGTAAAGCGCTGGTGAGCATGTTTTTATATGGAATATGCGCTATACAAATAAACATTATTATTAGTAGTATAGTTAGTATTATAGTATTAGTAGTAGTATAGTAGTTAGTTAGTAGTAGTAGTAGTGGTAGTAGTAGTAGTAGTAGTGTATGTATTATACTTCTGACTTCAGCCCTGAGGCCGCAATGAGCGAATCACGTTCTCGCCTGATGCAGATGACTGTAGACATTTGCGTTAATCTTTTGACTCCCTCACTCTGTCTACCAACTGCAAAAACTTAACCCTTTGACTCCCTCACCCTATCCATCAGCTTTCTGCAGAAAACTGATGGATAGGGAGAGGGAGCCAAAGGGTTACGTTTTTGCTTCGCTATCATGGTTGACAATGCAGGATGCTTGTGGACTGGGTGCGCGAGTCAAAAGGGTTAAAAAGCGTGATACCATAGTCTATTAGAAAGCGCCTGCAGGCTCTGCCTTCAGCCCTCTGAGTTTTCTGAAGGGGTTATCCTGCCCTTGGCTAAGCAACGAGTTGATAGATCGGGATAAAGGGAGGGAAGAGTTTTCAGGCAGCTAAACACAAACCAGAAGAACAAGAAAACCAATGTAAGCGCGTATCCAACGAGACAAAACAAAACAAGCGCAAATTTTCGGCCAACTAGCCTTTGTCAAGCGCGAACGCACGGTCACAGACAGATCACAGAACCAAACAATGGATAATAAAAACGGGACTAAAAACTTCCCGCTGCCTCGTCCAGTGGGTAAGAAATGGAAACGCAATGTGATAGCCTACATGTGGCACTCCACCACCCCCACCCACCCACCACCACCCATTTCCACCATCTCAGCTATCACCATCATCATTTAATCTCTTTTGACTTTTCCCTCCAGGAAAAAGCTGGGAAGGTTTCTCCCCAGCTTGCTAGTTGGGTGACCATCCTCAACGCAGTGGATCGCAGGTGGCTGATTGTAGATGCCATTCAAATGCGGAAAGTTAAATGCGAAATAAACCAGCCCTGCCCGGACGAATAAGCCATCCTGTAAAGACTGGCGATAGTTTCCATCAGGACAGGATTAGAGTTTGTAAGTCTACACACAGAAGACAACCTGTACGTTCTATGACGAGAGCTTTCAGGCGGATAAGGACCGCCTTAAGCCCTAAGCCCTAAGCCCCCTCTGTGCACACAAAGTAAATCTGTTGGCTATGATCCAAGGAGCGAGATAATCCCTACAGAAAACCTATAGGCCTGAAGTCAAGAGGTACCAAGCCTGCAGTCAGTCACCTTCTAACAAAACCGTCATCATCATCATCGTCATCATATGCCCTGCCGCCTGGCGTTGGCGATCATGGCCCTCCATATGTATCTACCCCCTGTTGCCGCAAGCACATCTTCCACCCTCTCTGTCCTCAGCCACTCTGCAAGTCCGTCCAATATTTTCTCCCTGGTCTACTTGGTGCTCTCCTTCTCTGCAGCTTTCCTGTTGTGACCAGGGTGAGGGAGTCAAAGGGTTAGATTTTTGCAGTTGTTGAATAGAGTCAAACGGTTAAAACAGGGCGTCTGACAGATAACTGCAGTCAGATCTGAGGTTTAAGCATATGGAATAGCTCGAGCGTTATGAATCCCTCTTGAACAAACAAACTCCAAACTCAGTTTC
>CM060311.1:18130898-18133398 GCA_030674185.1 Monoplex corrugatus
AGGATACAACCCTGATGTTGACCGTTCCATCTAATTTTATCACCAGGGGTTGAAGGGAGGAGGGGGAGGGGGAGGGGGCGCTTAAAAACAAACCTGCAAACATAATTATGTAAATATAAATCATCATCATCATCATCATCATCATCATCATCATCATCATCATCATCATCATCATCATCATCAGGTGCCCTGCCGCATGGCGTTGGCGATCATGGACTTCCATCTGTCTCTATCTCTCGTTGCCCCTAGCATCTCCCCCACCCTCCTCGTCCCCAGCCACTCTTTATTAAGATGCTAAACCTGGCCTGAATTACCTATACTTGCCTCTGCTCGTGACGTTTCCATGCTCATCTCATGCAGGTGGCATTTCCGTTATTTTGTATGGTACTATAGTTTGTTAGAAGGCGCCTGCTGTTTCTGGTGATGCCCGCACAGGGCATAACAGTGCACCAAGGGGATCGGGGATCAGACAGTGCCCAAAGACCCATGCTGATAGTACAACACTTCATGATGACGGACTCTCTCCTCGAGCCGACGGATGAGCACGCAAACTGTCCTTTTATCGCGTGGTATGGGTCTTCATCATCAACAAAAGACTAAAATACATCGGCTATGTGTCAAGCAGCAAGAACACGGACCCTCATAGTAACCATCTTTCAAGGAAAAACAGTGGCAAAAAAAAAAGGAAGAAAGGCAGACCTCCATTCTCATACATCGAGAACATAACCAACATCAGTGGCCTAAATATTCAAGAAATAATTGTCCACAAATGTCAAGACAGAGCGGCCTGGAGGGAGATGGTGGTGTCAAAATGTGCAGCGGCCAACACCGAACCCGGTGACGCGGACAGGTGAGGTGAGGTGAGATGGGTCTTCTTCATGTGGGATACAAGACCACAGACATCAGAATATATGGGTTAAGGTTCACATTCCGCTGGTCCCTCTTCTGTGGTTACTATTCTGAACTGTACAGTTGTGATTGCGTGCTCTCCGGCATGTGCACTGCTGTCACAAGCTTACTCCTGTCATGGACGATGTCTTCCGAGCCGATAGTGTTGATACTACAACTGACTAGGCTGGCCTTTACAGAATCCCTGTTATCGCATACCCGCCATCCCTTGTTATGGGTATCCTTGTTTCAACTCTACGTACCGAAGGCAGCTTTGGGAAATGCGGTGTCTTCTATACAGACATGGTGTCCTCTTGAACGAAAACACAGTAGCTCTATTATCAAGTTGAGGTGTCACGCACACTCACACTCTCGCGCTCAAGGGTTGGGATGGGGGGGGGGGGGGGGGAGGGGGAAAGAGATGGTGGGTGGTGGGGTGGGGGTGGTGGCTCGCTATGGGCCAGCGTCTCCCAACAAAGAGGCCAATCACAAAACGGCATAATCTCACAGGCTGCTCTTGTTAGATAGTGAGAGCCGTCGCCATTCCTCCTACATCCCTCACCCACCCCTTCACCTGGCAAAATGACTGGGAGAGAGTGGGAGTTGGGAGTGGGTACACAAAGCTGGGTAGTGGGGGGTGGGGGTGGGGGGAGTTAGAAGGGGGAATTATCTAATGGAGGTGAGGGATAGGGAAGGGATGGGCGTACTCTCATCAAAACACTCTTTTTTTTTTTAAGTTGGCCCTCGGAAACTGAAGGACTGGCAAGACAGATACTCGACGCTGCCGACTGACACACATACACACGCGCGCGCGAGCGTGCGCACATGTAAGCTTACACATACACGCACACACATATATAAACTACACACACACCACACACACACACACCACAACACCACACACACACACACACACAACACACACACACACACACACACACACACACACACACATGTTAACACTGAAAAACAGCAAACACACACATACATACATACAGACAACACACACACATTACACAAATGTACACACACATAGACAGCATACCCACACACACACACACACACATACACACTCACACATACAGTGAGAGAAGGGAGACACACACACACAAGTCAAATGAAAGGAAAATGGTGAAATCAATCTAACCCCCTTTTTATAGATGAAGTGTCTGCTTCCTATCAGAAAATCGCGACGTTGTCATTATAATTATAATAATTACAATATTTATTTTGTAATTCTCAAGGTCACATTGACTTTGAAGATACCTCAGATGAAATACAAATTGAAATGCGTCGATGATAAGAGTAGACCGTCACTACAGTGAAAAGAATATATACATATACATATACACTTATACATATATACATATTTATATATATAATATATATATATATATATATATATATATATATATATATATATATATATATATATATGTTGTTTTCTTTAGAGTGGAGTTTACCATGTGAAACTCTGGCTGCTCTCCCATTTGAGAGGGCGTCGTCGAAATGCAGCGCCAGCCAATTTTTGACCAAGACTTCAGAAAAGCAAGAAGGCCAGTTGGCCTTCAAGGGGAGGGACCTGGGAAATCAACGTATCTCTCCAATATTT
>CM060311.1:18138398-18148398 GCA_030674185.1 Monoplex corrugatus
ATTAGTCATAAGTAAGAGGAAGACCCAAATCCGGCAAATAAACATAAGAACAGTATAAAGTGATATTTTCACTGGAGATAAACTTATATTAATTTAAAAAGTTGAACAAAAAGTTGAAGAAACAGTTGACCACCCGACGTAATTAGTCATGTAAGTAAGAGGAAGACCCAAATCCGGCAAATAAACATAAGAACAGTATAAAGTGATATGTTCACTGGAGATAAACTTACATTAATTTATTGCTGTGTTGTTTTCATTCTCCGACTTTCCCAAGCAAGAGCAATAAATTTCGCGAGGGATTTTTGATATTTTTCATCTTCAGTCATGAGTATTCTGGTAATGACCCTTTGACTCGAAATGTCTTCATCAAAGATTATGCATTGAGAGAGGAAGAGAGAGATACTTCAGACTTCACACTTCAGATAGTTTATTCATATTAGGCCTTGGCCCCTTATGAAGGGGTATGTGAACAATACAATACCTTCTAAATAATGCACAAAAAGGTTTGAATTATACATATCAATAACTCATCTTTATGACACAGCATTTTCTCTAAATTTCATAGCTTTATATAAGAACACAGAAAATTTGCGGACAACTTCTATATTTGTTGATGACAACAACAAGCACAGTTTAAACAGACAAGGCTGTCTATAATACTTAGGCTGAAGAAGAGAGAGAGAGGAGAGAGAGAGAGAGAGAGAGAGAGGGAGAGAGAGAGAGAGAGAGAGAGAGAGGAAAAAGAGAGAAAGAAAATAGAGAGAGAGAGAGAGAGAGAGAGAGAGAGAGAGAGAGAGAGAGAGAGAGAGGAGAGAGAGAGAGAGAGAGGAAGAGAAAGAAGAGACAGATGATCAAACAACTAAGACGAATACGGGTTCGAACAAGGTCCTGGCTCCTCATAGAGGGTTGACATGGACATGACAGTTAGGACTTCACAAAGTGGCGAAGTGGTTAGCACAACAGAGTACAGCCTGGAAGGTCCTGCGTTCGATCCCAAAGTCAGTCAACAACAACAACAATAATAGTAACAACACCTCCCCCTCCTTAAAAAAATCCAACCACTACCACAACCAACTACTGTCTGGAAGGTCCTGCGTTCGATCCCCAGCCAACCACAACAACAACGACAATAACTAAAAAAATTAATAAGACCACCACCACCAACTACAACAACAACACAACAATGACAACAACAACAACAACAACAAAGACAATGTAGACAACAACAACGACAACAACAACGACAATAATGACAACAAAAACAACAACAACAACAATGACGACAACAATTACAACGACAACAAGAACGACAAGAACGACAACAACGACAACAACGACAACAACACTACAACACGACAACAACAACGACAACAGCAACAACAACAACGACAACAACAACGACAACCATAACAACCATAACAACGACAACAACAACAACGACAGCAACAACAGCGATAACAATTACAACAATAACGACAACAACGACAATAAGACAACAACAACAACAACGACAACAATAACAACCATAACATCAACAACAACAACAACAACAACAACGTTTTCAGCCACGATCGGAACTTGCCCACCAGAACTGACCGTGCTATGGACTCATTGGCGAAGACTGGGACCACACAATCGAGTCACCTCCACTTTACAGACCCGTCATTTTTAGGACGTTGCTCAAAATTCAACAATGCCGCAGGTGTCTGTATCTCTCAGGCCTGATTGACGCCAGGATTATGATTGTCTGGAAAAAAAAAAAAAAAGCGAACAGTACAGTTTTGTCAAGCAGAAATGGAACGCTAGATCATCATCGCTATCATCCTCATACTCATCATCATCGTCATGGCATCGTGAAAAACTGTCCCTGATTCAGAGGCCCTTCATAACTTGCTATCATGGTGACCTCATTATCGGTGGGTTTGGAAGTGTGTTGGAGAACCCGAAATGAGCGGCGTGCAAGGAGTAGTGTGATACAGGAGAAAGATAGAAGAGGGACAACAACAACAAAAAGTAAAAACAAACAACAACAAAATTATTGTCAAGCCATTCTAACAATGTTCCCATTTTATGTAAAAAAAAAAATTAATACAGAAAATTCTGATTTAGTATTTTTTTAAGGTTATTGTGACTTTGAAGAAGCATTAGACAAAACAATAACAACAACAATCGTAGCAGCAGCAACAACAACATCAGCAGCAGCAACAACAACAGCAGCAGCAGCAATAACGACAACAAAAGCAACAACAACAACTACAGTAACAATAACAACAACAACAACAACAACACAAACAACAACAGCAGCAGCAGAAACAACAACAGCGACAGCAGCAGCAACAACAACAATAACAACAATAGCAACAACAACAATAACAACAGCAGCAACAACAACAAAAACAACAACGAAAACAACAACAACAACAAAACAGCAACAATAACAGCAACAACAGTAGCAGCAGCAACAACAACAACAACAACTTGATGTGAAGCGAGGGCAATGGAAGACAGTGGCAATAATGTGGACAACAGACTATAAGTATTGTCAGAAGCTCCCGAAGAGAGTGCTGATTCCAGGCATTCTTTTGTTCCCTGTAGTTTTGATTTGGGCGCTATGGGTTTCAAACTTTTCCCTTCGCGACTCTTTAACACCTCCTTCAACCAGAAACTGGTTTTAAAAAAAATCCAGAGACTGTTGAAAACATCTTGTTAACACATTTTTGTCACGCGCCCGCGCATGCACTGATACACACACGCACATACACACAGACAGAGACACACACACAGACAGAGACACACACACACACACACACACACACACACACACACATATATATATATATATATATATAATATATATATATAGAGAGAGAGAGAGAGGAGAGAGAGAGAGAGAGAAAGAGAGATGCATATAATATATATATTTATAGATATATATATTTATATATATATATATATATATATATATATATATATATATATATATATATATACGATCATATATATATACACATACAACCACACACATATAAATACATACACACACCACACACAGACAGACACACAGTCTGTGTGTGTGTGTGTCTCTCTCTCTCTCTCTCTCTCTCTCTCACACACACACACACACACACACATAAACACATACACAGACACACACACACTCACACAAATACACACAGACACACACACACGGACGCACACACACACACATACATACTCGCACACACACACACACATACACACACACACACACACACACACACACACACACACACACACACACACACACACACACACCTTCCTATTGATATGAAACGACCGTCTTCATCCCTCCCCCACCCCCTCTTGTTATTTTTATAAGAAACAGGAGAAGGCTATAATATCTGAGAGTGCAGAGCGAAATGAGCAAGGCAGGTGTAAACAATCAGGTCTTTCGTGCGCTTCAGATAAGAGCGAAAGATTTATTCATCGGTTTATGTTTTAACCCTTTGACTCCCGCACCCTGTCCACCAGATACTGCATTGCTAACCATGGTAGCAAACCAAAAACGTAACCCTTTGAGGGAGTCAAAAAGTTAAGTTTTTACAGTTGGTGGATAGGGTGCGGGAGTCAAATGGTTAAAAGGCGTATGATCTTACGTAACATTTTCAGTCGTTTTCCATCGGCGTTGCGGTAGCAGCAAAGACATTATAAAATGTTCTGTTTATAGCGTTTTTGTGTAGCAGTCGACATCTGGTCGTTGTTTCTTCTTCTTCTTCGTCATCGTCGTCGTCTCCTCCTCCTCCTCTTTCTTCTCCTTCTTCTTCTTCTTTTTCTTCTTCTTCTTCTTCTTCTTTTTTCTTCTTCTTCTTCTTCTTTCTTCTTCTTCTTCTTCTTCTTCTTCTTCTTCTTCTTCTTCTTCTTCTTCTTCTTCTTCTTCTTCTTTCTTCTTCTTCGCATTCTTCGCATTCTTCTTCTTCGCATTCTTCTTCTTCTTCTTCTTCGCATTCTTCTTCTTCTCTCTTCTTCGCATTCTTCTTCTTCTTCTTCGCATTCTTCTTCTCCTTTCTTCTTCTTCTTCTTCTTCTTCTTCTTCTTCTTCTTCTTCTTCTTCTTCTTCTTCGCATTCTTCTTCTTCTTCTTCTTTCCTCCTCTTTCTTCTTCTTCTTCTTCTTCTTCTTCTTCTCTCTTTCTTCTTCTTCTTCTTCTCCTCTTTCTTCTTCTTCTTCTTTCTTCTTCTTCTTCTTCTTTCTTCTTCTTTTCTTCTTCTTCTTCTTCTTCTTCTTCTTCTTCTTCTTCTTCTTCTTCTCTTCTTCTTCTTCTTTCTTCTTCTTCTTCTTCTTCTTCTTCTCTTCTTCTTCTTCTTATTCTTCTGATTCAGCTAAAAACCTTGGTGTCTGCATTGACTCTACCCTCTCCATGAACAACTTTGTTTCTCAAACTGCCAGATCTTGCTACTATCATCTCCATCGTATAAGGCTGATCAGGAAGTATCTCTCTGTCGAAACAACTGCAAAACTCGTTCTCTCCTTCATAATGTCTCGCATTGACTATTGCAATTCACTCCTGTCTGGTCTTCCTGCCTCCACCATTCACATCCTACAGCACATTCAAAACAATGCTGTACGCCTTGTACTCAAAAGAAAAAAGCTGACCACATATCTCCTCTCCTGGCACAACTTCACTGGCTCCCTGTATCAAAGCGCATACAATACAAACTAGACACCATGTGCTATAAAAGCCTCAATAACGCAGCCCCCGATTACCTGTCAAGCCTACTTGAGATCTATGTTCCCTCACGTACCCTCCGCTCTGCCTCCGATCCTCTGACTTTTCGCTTTCCACGCACTAAGCTCAATACCTATGGTCCACGAGCCTTCTCTGTTTCTGGTCCACTCTCCTGGAACAAACTTCCTCTCTCAGTCCGTCAGCAACCTACTTTTGTCTCCTTCAAGTCCGCTCTCAAAACCCACCTTTTCTCCTCTGCATAAAATCCTAACCTCACTCAACCCCCCCTCCCCCCTCTGCAGCCTGTCTCCGCTCGGAGGGGAATCACATTGTTATAATATATAATTGTATATGCTATGCTCTCTATAATTTTCCATTGCTTTTATTCTTGCTTTTATTGCTTTTATTGCTTTTATTCTTTCTCCCCATTTATAGCCATGCGTGTGTGTGTGTGTGTGTGTGTGCGTGTGTGTGCGTGCGTGCGTGCGTGCGTGCGTGCGTGCGTGTGTGTCTGCTTCAGCGCTTAGATTTGATTTTATCAGTTTTGCGCATTAATTTGAAATTTCTTCTTATCTATCTTTTCCATTATTATTGCATTCTTCTTCTTCGCATTCTTCGCATTCTTCTTTCTTCTTCTTCTTCTTCTTCGTCTTCTTCTTCTTCTTCTTCTTCTTCTTCTTCTTCTTCTTCTTCTTCTTCTTCTTCTTCTTCTTTCTTCTTCTTCTTCTTCTTCTTCTTCTTCTTCTTTCTTCTTCTTTTCTTCTTCGTTCTTCTTCGCATTCTTCTTCGCATTCTTCGCATTCTTCTTCTTCTTCGCATTCTTCTTCTTCGCATTCTTCTTCTTCGCATTCTTCTTCTTCGCATTCTTCTTCGCATTCTTCTTCGCATTCTTCTTCGCATTCTTCTTCCTTCTTCTTCGCATTCTTCGCATTCTTCTTCGCATTCTTCTTCGCATTCTTCGCATTCTTCTTTTCTTCGCATTCTTCTTCTTCTTCCATTCTTCTTCTTCGCATTCTTCTTCTTCGCATTCTTCTTCTTCGCATTCTTCTTCTTCGCATTCTTCTTCTTCGCATTCTTCTCTCCTTTTTCTTAGACATGGACAGGGAGACAGGATATTAGCACTGTCGCACATGTGACATTACGGCAGGTTATGACCATAGACACATATGGGGAGACAGGCAACTCGCTCTGATGAGCTCTAAGGTATGACGGCTTTGTGCCATAGACATGGATAAGGAGACAGGAAACTAGTTCTGTCACACTCTATGATACCATCGCCTCGCTGCCCGCACACATCATCAGCGTACAGGATAAAACAACCTTACTGTGTTCTCAACTAACTTCAGTCCAGTTTTGTGATAGATTTCTGGTATCAGAAAAACAGAAAATGTTAAGCAAACGATTTACTAACTATTCTGAAAGGAGATAGTTAATGGAGCCCCATGCCTGGCCACTGGGAGCATCATGCCTGGCCACTTTTGCGGCCGTTCGAACAACCCCTGTGGTTGAATGAAGTAAGGCAACGTTGAGAGCTTCCGCCTGCTAAAGCGGAAAAAAGCTGGTTCATTTATTTTTTGTTGTTATTGTTTTCTTTCACCTAATGTGCTAAGGTATGATCGTAGTGCTTTTACTTTTTTCTTCGTTTCTTTCTTGTTTCTTGTTGGATTAAATTTCACAAGTTGCCCGCATTTGAGCCAGTAGTGTGTCAATTGTTTTTGGGGAGGAGCTAACATATACACCATTGCTTGATGCCTGCCATGCTTTGCTGTATTTATGACTCTTCTTGTCTTGAATAAAATTCTGTTTAAACCAAAGAAGCTGGCAGCTAAGCGCTTAGCTGGTGGCAGGGCAGGCTGCCGAAAGAGAGATGACGAACCAGAGTGGGGCGAGAGGGGGGTCGTCCGTTCACTCTTGGTCCGGAGGTTGGGCTGATTTGTGGTTGTGTGGCTACGTCTCGTTGTTTGTCAATTCCTCACCTTGTCCTTCGGTTTGTAAACAAGGTAACTGATGACTGGGTCCGAGTTGGTGATGCAACGCACGAACAGCCCCCCCCCCCCCCCCCCTTTCACTGATGAAATGGCTATCAAGTGGGCTGGAACTTGGAAGGGATTATCCGGAGAGTGGCGAGGTATTGGTGCTGTGGGTGCCATCCGCACCCTCGTGGTGTTTCTTGTTAACCCAAGATAGAAGACTGAAGATCGACAGACGTAGCAGTCAAGTGGGTAAGACGTCAGGCTTCCCATTGGAATGTCTGCGGTTCAATCCCGTAAGGGTACCTGGTGGGTAAAGAGTGAGACTTTCCCGATCTGCCAAGTGAACATGTGTTCACCTATTACTGCCTAAATTTCCTTCGTGCGTGCCTCAGGTATGCACGTTAAAGATCCTGTGAGCCTTACGGATTGTGGAAACATGAAAACACCCAGCATGCCTGACCACCCGAAGAGAGGGTATGCACATGCACACACACACACACACACACACACACCACACAACACACACACACACACACACACACACACACACACACACACACACACACACACACACATACACACACACACACAACAACAACAACAACAACAATACTTTATTTGTATAGCGCAAAATCTTGATAAAATCAAATCTAAGCGCTAAAACAGACACACACGCGCGCACGCACACACACACACACACACACACACACACACACACACACACACACACACACACACCACACACACACACGCACACGCACACGGCTAAAATGGGGAGAAAGAATAAAAGCAATGGAAAATTATAGACACACACACACACACACACACACACACACACACACCACACAAAACACACACACACACACACACACACACACACACACACACACAACAAAACACACCACACACACACACACGAAATAACAATAACAACAATAAACAAAACCTAAAAACAAACAGATTTGGGGAATAAGCTCCCATGATAGTCAATATATATCCAATACATCCATATATCATCCGTCATGTGGCTATCTCCCCCACCTTACCATTCGTTTAGTGGACAAGGTGAATAATAGCTGGGTCCGAGTGGGTCGTGCAGCGCATGGACGGCCCCACTTGGTTGATGGGATGACTATCGAGTGGCGTCGGGGGTTTGGGGGGGGGGGTGGGACTGTTGTCCGGAGGGTGGCGGGGCATTGGTGCTCTGGGTCCCATCCGCATCTTCGGGGTGTTTCTTGTTAACTTCATCAAGCAATAGTCTTTGCCTTGAGTCACTGTGTTATTTCCAGGTTAAAGGTGTTGATCCATCGACACAGATTTGTACGAGGAATCCATGGCTGGGCACATCATAGGCTGGATGTTCGGGGAGGACATACAGGGGGGTGCAAAAGTAGGTATACAGTTATGAAAAAAGAAAACACTTACAATACTCACTGCATTTATCATACAAACAAATGAATATTGCATATACATGTAATAACAAGCACAGCCTAAATCCCTCAGATACTCAAAACTACTTGCCGTCGGTATTCACACTCTCCTCTAATCGAGAGCGGAATTAAGCATTATAATAATGATGTGATACTTACTGTATACCTACTTTTGCACCCCCCCCCCCCCCCCTGTCTATCGTCAGAAGAACGAGAGCTTGCAGTGTGATTTGTTTTGTTTTATTCTGGAACCAGAAAAACACGAAAATAGAATCAGAACTCGTATTCAATAATAAATCTATAACCAGACAAGATAGGCACAAATTTTCGACCAACTGGCCTTGGTCAAGTATAAATGTAAGATCACAAAAGAACAAACACCAAATACCGCTTGACAAAGGCCGGTTGGCCGAAAACTTGCGCTTGTCTTGTCTGGTTGTATTAAATACGCGTTCTGATTCTTTTTTGGTGTTTTTCTGCTTCCTGTTTGCTTCAACGCGGGCAGTCGCACCTGTTTTGGATTTGTTTTATTCTGTTCTTCATGGTCTTGTTGTGATTGTTGTAATTTATTGTCGTTTTTATTATTATTCTTGTTGCTGTTGTTATTCTGGATGTTATTTTGTTGTTGCCGTTGTTCTTGTTGTTGTTGCTGTTACTGTTGTTGTTCCTGTTGCAGTTGTTGTTGTGCTCGTCGTCGTCGTCGTTGTTGTTGTTATTGTTATTTTCGTTGTTGATGCTGTTGTTGTTGTTGTTGTTATTGTCCTTGTTGTTGTTATAGCTGTTTTCTAGCGAATTGTGTGGCTTAGTGGATAACGCACCAAGCAAGAAACCCACGTTTGATTCCAGATCGGACAGGAATGTGTGTTCCCCTTACACTACATGTACACTTTTAGTGCATTTTAAAACTATCACGGTGAGGATGCAGCACTAACCACTTGAGTGAAATCCATACTTAATGCGTTTTTATGCCACAGTAACCATGTTTAGATTTATGGCAGGCAGGCATGGAATGTCGACAGGCGCAGGCGATGATTGGTTGAAAATGCAGCCTGTCGCACCGTGTGTACGAGGTTAGTTAGGAGTGCACTTAATCGTCGATGGGTTTCACTGCTTGCTCTCGGTTTAAAAGATTGTTATTTCAGGGGTCAAAGAGTTATTATTTTAGAGCCTTCCCAACCCCTATCCCCACCTCACTTATATATATACATACATATAATATATATATTATATATATATATATATATACATATATATATATATATATGTATATGTATATGTATATGTATATGTATATGTATATACATATATATTTTTTCTTTTGTTGTTGTTGTTGAAAATGGCGGATGGAAGTTACTTTACATGTACCTTCTGCATTGGTCTCTTTCTTTCTTTCTTCGTTTCTTTCTTTCTTCCTTTCTTTTACTTCACTTATTTTATTTTGTTTTATTTTATCTTATTTTGTCATTTTATTTTTATCTTATTTCATGTCATTTTATTCTATTCTATTCTATTTTATCTTGTTTCATTTCGTTCATTCTATTTTATTTTTTTGTTTTATTTTTCTTTATTTTCATTTTATTTTATTTCATTTATTTTATTTTATTTTATTTTGTTTTATTTTATTTTATTTTACTTTATTTCATTTTATTTCTTTTTTTTTTTAATTCATTTGTCTTTTTTTATCCTAAGTATTCAATGACATACGTAATTTTTATGTGAGTTACAAATGGACAATTATATTTTCACATTTACATAGTTTGTGTGTGATTTATACAGAAACAATTTCATATTCAGATATGAGTGTGCAGCTTCTGCATTGATGGTAAAGGGGCTCGGACACTAACAAGTGTACACACATGTTAATCAAGGAGATCGGAAAACTCTCCGTCCGTC
>CM060311.1:18153398-18155898 GCA_030674185.1 Monoplex corrugatus
GGTTTGGTTTGTTTTGCTTTGTTTATCTTCTTTGTTTTGTTTTGTCTTGTTTTGTTTGTTTGTTTGTTATCTTCTTTGTTTGTTATGTTTGTTTGTTTTGTTTGTTGGTTTGTTTGCTTGTTTGTTTTGTTTGTTTTGTTTCGTTTTTTTGTTTTGTTTACTTGTTTTGTTTTGTTTTGTTTTCTGTTTGTTTGCCTGCTTGTTTGTTTGTTTGTTTGTTTGTTTTGTTTGTTTGGTTGCTTGTTTGTTTGTTTGTTTTGTTTGCTTTGCTTGCTTCTTGTTTGCTTTGTTTCTTTGTTTTGTTTTGTTTGTTTCGTTTGTTTACTTGTTTTATTTGTTTATTTGTTTAGTTGTTTTTTGTTTGTCTGTCTGTCTGTCTGTTTGTTTGTTTGTCTGTTTGTTTGTTTGTTTGTTTGTTTGTTTGTTTGTTTGTTTATAACGCTGGCTGGTCGGTTCTTTTGGTACAGGTTGTGGAATTCAGTCAACCCCCAACGTAAACCTTGGCTGGTTCAGTGATAGTCTTTATGTTCAATCATTCTGGTGGTGTCAACAAAGAGACTAGTGTATCTAGCTTCTATTCCCTTTGGTTTCGATCTTTCTGAGATATTATAACTCAGTGGCCAGTCCCCATTTCAAGACCTTGCCAGAACAAAAGGGTTTTTGCGTCGGCTGAAGGAGTCTGCCAGACAACTTCTGGCAGATTTGCGTGGCACACAATTGGAACTGTCGGAGTGTGGGAATGTAAAGCAACGAGAGAGAGAGAGAGAGAGAGAGAGGAGAGAGAGAGAGAGAGAGAGAGAGAGAGAGAGAGAGAGAGAGAGAGAGGAGAGAGAGAGAGAGAGTGGAGATAGGCGCTACTTTCAAAATGCTGGCAGCAAGTAAAAGTGGAGGTGTCTACCACTTCACTCTTCTACCACTTCACGGTTATGGAACTTGGATTCATCGAATTCGGACAGTTCCATAAGTGCTCCACCCAAATCTGCCAGCAAAGTACCTGGCAGACTCCTTGAGCCGGCGCAAAATTCTACATGCTGGCAAGGTCTTTGAAATGGGGATAGGAGGTAAGGAACCTACGAATCGCTAAGCTGACACTGACACCAGGATGATTAACCCTTTGACCCCTGCACCCTGCCTACCAACTGCAAAAACTTAATCCTTTGACTCCGTCGCCCTAGCCACCAGAACTTAACCCTTAGACTCCCTCGCCCTAGCCACCAGAACGTAACCCTTTGACTCCCTCGTCCTATCCACCAAGCTTCCTGTAAGAAGGAAGCTTGGTGGCTAAGGTGAGGGAGTCAAAAGGTTAAGTTTTTACCTTGCTAGCATCATCGGCAATGCGGGGTGCTGTTGGACAGGGTGCGGCAGTCAAAGGGTCAAATTGTAGTAATAAGATGGGTGGCCAACAGGTAAGTCTTGATGTTAATAAGGGCTAGGATTGAACTCGAAGACATCAGTGTGAGTCCACGGCTTTGCTCAAAGAGCCAACCAGCCCACGTATGTGATGATCAGACAGACTGTCCACACGTGCATAAAAGGTTATGATGGAATTAAAAGCTTAACCGTTAACCCTTTGACTCCGGCATCCCAGTCTAGCCACCACCAATTCTCCAAAAAAATCAAAATAACCCTTTAAGGGGGCAGACCTACCCAGATTTGGGTGCCAAGATTGTGATGTCCAGTGTTTCAGTTTTAATCAACCAATCACCATGATATTTGGCAAGAAGATACCTCAGACAGTATTCTTTGGGTTGAATATCTTTGTTGGGGTCTGTGAGTTATGAAAAGTTGATAAAAATTAATTAATTAAAAAAGTTTGCGATTTTTTGCGAGATTATATACATCAGACATAATATGTTCAAACGTTTTCATCCGATTTCCTTGATATTTGGCACACATATAGCAGGACAGGTGCCTATAGCCGGTAGTAAAATCTTGCAGTTCTGCTTGAAAGAAACATTTTTATCAAAAGTTGTATGATAATTTTTTATTGAAATTATTCTAAAAATTGGTGTGATGATTGTACAGAAAATAATGACAGTAGAGCTAAGATTTCACTACATGCCATATATACTATACAGATGTGTTTGCTCACTAAATATCAAATTCCTAACATGAATATATGTTATAGTTATAAATGTCACAGTATGTACTATATTTTTTCATTTTCGCGAGAACATTTTTAATTAATTAATTTTTATCAACTTTTCATAACTCACAGACCCCAACAAAGATATTCAATCCAAAGAATACTGTCTGAGGTATCTTCTTGCCAAATATCATGGTGATTGGTTAGTTAGAACTGAAACACTGAACATCACAATCTTGTTTACCAAATCTGGGTAGGTCTGCCCCCTTTTAACTCCCTCACCCTAACCACCAAGCTTCCCATCTCCCAGCCCGTTGGGTTGCCGGGGGCTCTTTCAGTATAAATAGTATCCCCACCTTCTGGAAATTCTGTGCTAGAAATTTCCTCTTTTCTGTCACTTTCTTTGTTTCTGCC
>CM060311.1:18163398-18173398 GCA_030674185.1 Monoplex corrugatus
GGAGGTTCTGGCGCTGGCAGGTCTGTGCTTACACTGACGTAATAGATGGGAAAAATCTCCACCATTTTACCCCCACTGTTGCACGGTTGTGAGGCGTGGACAGTCAACACGCAAAGTCAGAACAAAATTGAGGCAGCTGAAATGTTGGTTTCTAAAAAGAATGTTGAGAGTTCCGTGGACAGCAAAGAAAACAAACGAGACAGTCTTGAAGGACGCAGACACAAGAAGATCATTATTAATAAAGAAGATTGGAAAAAAGATAAGCAATATTTAGAGGTCATTTTATGAGGAAAGAGAAATTAGAGCGCATGGTTCAACAGGAAAGCTGGAGGGAAAGAGAACACCAGGTAAAACCCAGGAGAAAATACTGGACGGACTTGCAGGTGGCTGAGAACGGAGAGGGTGTGGGAGATGTACTTGCAGCGACAGGATAGATTCGTATGAGGGCCATGATGGCCAACGCCATGCGGCAGGGCACATGATGATGATGATGAATGATGATGATGATGACGACGACGACATGATGATGATGATATGATGACCCCACCTGGAAGTACACAGGCAGGCTCGAACCCAGACCATACAGTTGGATGACGAGTGTCTTAACCACACTGACGTCGCGCATGTCACAAGTTGCTGATGGTCCCACTTTTATTCATCATTTTAGAGCCGTGGCCTCAAAATTCTGGTGGTTTCAAACGTTTCATAGCCTGGTGGTCCCCTTCTCATTTCAAAATCTTACCAGTACACACGATCTTGTGCAGGCCCAAGGAGTCTGCTTGATAACAGCTACAGATTTGGTTGGTGCATACATGAAAACTGTTAGAGCTCGATGACCCCCCTCCCCCTCCTTAACCCTTTGAATCCCGCATCCTGCCCACCAGCATCCGACATCGTCAACCATGATAGCGAAGCAAAAACTTAACCCAAGCTGCTGGATAGGGTGATGGAGTCAAAGGGTTAAGTTTATGCAGTTGATGGGTAGGGTGCGGGAGTCAAAGGGTTAAACAAACTGCAGACACCAAACTGCGACTGAGACTAACATAAACCGGAAGTTGCCAGAGTTACCAATCTTTTTATTTAATTATGACGGCTGTGAAGCGTGGACAGTCAACACGCAAAATCAGAGTATGACGGAGGCAGCTGAAGTGTGGTTTCTAAGAAGAATGTTGAGGCTTCCTTGAACAGCAAAAAAAAAAGAAACGAGACAGTCTTGTAAGAGGCAAACACAAAGAGAACATTGATTAAGAAGATTAGGAAAAGACAAGCAACATTTATAAGACATTTTATGAGGTAAGAGAAATTTGAGCGCTTAGTCACAACAGGAAAGCCGGAGGGAAAAGAGCACCAGGCAGACTAAGAGAGAAAATACAAGACGGTTTTACGAAGCGGACGAGGACAGAAATGATGGGAGATACACTTGAAGCGACAAAAGATAGATTCGTATGGAGGGCCATGATAGCCAATCTATCTGTCTGTCTGTCTGTTGTCTATCTATCTACTACACATATATATATACATTATATGTATGTACATGTATTATATGTATGTACATATATACATATATAAGCAACGGTCCAGGTGCTGGGATTCCACATCAGAAAAAGTAGAGTATAATGATTAATTATGCAGGTACGTCTTAAGCGAGTCCCAAAAGAGAAGAAACAGAGTTGTCACCCTTGCAATGATAAAACCAAACAGAATGAAAAACAAATAAACAAAACAGACCTTTTTCACGAGAGAATAAACTATCTGGTCTGAAACACAAATCGAAGCAGAAATCATTGAGGAATACAGCGCTGTACTGAAAAGAAACAACAACAACAACAACAAAACACACACATACTCACATACACACGAACGGGCCCCGCGCACACACACACACCACACATCAACAGCAATAACAAAAAAACAAGAATAATAAACAACAACAAAACAATAACACAACAACCACGACAACAACAACAAAACAACAACAACAAAATCAACAACAACAACAAAACACCCCCTACTCCCACCACCACCACCACCACCAATAGCAACAACAACAACAAAGGTAGGGGGATTTGGGAGCAGCGTACGTGACCGGACACAAGGTGTCACAGTACTACGTACGTACTACGTTGTAGCAGCCGATACATCGCTGTACGAGACAAGGCGGTTCCAAGCGACTGCACACCGGCTTATTTACATATTCATAAGCAGCGAAGCGAAACCAGTCAGCTGGCAGTCAGCATCAAAAGGCTTTTGTTGAAAATCACAGCTCCACAACGATATAGACGCACGCACACACACACACATGCATACATACTCACACAGACACACAACACACAGACAGACAGACAGACAGCACACACACACACACACACACACACACACACACACTCCCATGAATGACATGCAGACTGAATTGACAATGCCATCAATTTCGTGTGTGGGTATGGTTGTGTGTGTGTGTGGGGGGGGGGGGTTGTGTGTGTGTGTGTTGGGGTGGGGGGGTTGTGTGTGTGTGGGGTTTGTGTGTGTGTGAAGAGTGAGGAGTGTCAGTGTTGTGTGTGTGTGTGAGTGTGTGTGTGTGTGTGTGTGTTTGTTGTGTGTGTGTGTGTGTGTGTGTGTGTGTGTGTGTGTGTGTGTCTTTCGTATGTGTGTGTGTGTGTGTGTGTGTGTGTGTGAAAGAGAGAGAGTGTGTGTTTTCTGTGTGTGTGTGTGTGTCTGTCTGTCTGTCTGTTTGTCTGTCTGTGATCTGTGTGTGTGTGTGTGTATGTGTGTGTGTGTGTGTGTGTGTGTGTGTATCTGTGCGTGTGCACGTAAGAAAAGAGGTGTATGTAGGTGTGTGGGCACGTGTGTTTTGGGGGGAAGGTGTTGGTGGTGGAAATGGTTATTGTGCAGCGACAGGCGAAACCCCATCGGTACTGTAGGGTTACGTTAATTATAGACTCTTTCTTTTTCACCCTGGCGACACAGAAGTTATCAAGTGCGCCCTTCCCATCGCTCACTTGCCTCGTGTGTGTGTGTGGTGTGTGTGTGTGTGTGTGTGTGTGTGTGTGTGTGTGTGCGTGTGGCGCGCGCGCGCGTGTGTTTGTTAGTGAGTGTGTGTGTGTTTGTGTGTGCGTGTGTGTGCGTGTTTGTTAGTGAGTGAGTGAGTGTGTGTGTGTGTGTGTGCGTGCGTGTGTGTGTGTGTGTGTGTGTGTGTGTGTGTGTGTGTGTGTGTGTGTGTGTGTGTGTGTATTTTCAGGGGGAAAAAAGTACAATAGGCTTTCGTCCCACGTGACAGTGAGCGGAGTTATTTGCCTTGGCGAGTAGGGACGCACTCATATAATATTATGCCGTGCTGAATTCTTGAACACGCACACATTTATAATTCAAAGGCTACATCTGTCGGTATTTCATTTAGTATTATTACGTATCAAATATAAATCCACTGACTGTTTTGAACTATTCATTAGAACAACTTCAAGATATCTTACATCTTACTGAAGTTTACACATCAACCCACTTCCCACCCCCCCACCCCTCCCCCTTGTGGGATGCCCGGTGCTCTTTCAGTATGAACAGTATCCCCACCTTCTGGCAATTCTGTGCTAGAAATTTCATCTTTTCTGTCACTGTCTTTGTTTCTGCCTTATTCCTTTGCTTTGTCATTTGTTCCTATTATTTCCTGCCTTGCTGATCCCATTCACCTGTGTGTTCGATAAAGTCTTCCATTCACCTGTATGTGTTCGATAAAGTCTTCCATTCACCTGTATGTGTTCGATAAAGTCTTCCATTCACCTGTATGTGTTCGATACAGTCTTCCATTCACCTGTATGTGTTCGATAAAGTCTTCCATTCACCTGTATGTGTTCGATAAAGTCTTACGTACTTTCTCTTAGGATTGATAATTGGGTACATGTGTTCAGTGCATTTTTGCCTCTGGGGAAATGAAATATGCGGAAGCACTTTTAGGAAATTTAGGCCCGTTTTTGATATATGGTTTAGCGTCCTTATTTGTGTTTAAATTTGTATTCAGGTTTATTTTTTAAATTTTAAATCCCCATGTGCGATAAATTGGACGGAGTGGTCAACGCCTTAGATTTGTCCGCGAATGCATTGATACGTGTACTTAATTTTCTGTTTCTTTTTCCTGTTGAAGTGCTGTATACGTTTTGAATGGTTGTAGCCTTGATATGGCTCTACGCAGTCGGCTGGGCTTCACACAACAATATCAACAATAACAATAATCCCACATTCGTTAATTCTTCTTTTTTAGAAACAATGTAGTGGAGAAAACAGAACGCAACAGGCTTTTTCAACGTCTCTCGTTTTACTTTCACTCTCACTTACGATCAATCGCTTTTGTCTGTTTTTTTTTTCGTGAAATAGGCAGCTTTTAAATTAAAGACGATTACGTCATTTCGACAAGAAGTTGCCCGTAGTTGTCTGTTCCACGTCGTTGCCGATAACGGAAAATCGACAATTTCACAAATTCGGCACGAGGTATAGTTTGATGGCTAAAGGCTCTTCCTTACATTAGGTAGCGGGGGGGGGGGGGGGGGGGACGTAGGTTCGGGGAAGGGGAGGATAGGGAAGAGAGGGGGTCAAGGGGCGACAGATGGGGACTGTCGTGGTAAGTAGGTGTCAACCCCTGATGTCATTAAGCGTCAAACAGTCGATAAAACCCCTGTGGGACCCACAAGCCCACCCAGCCGATCGCCACCAACCTTAACCACACCCCAGCTACATAAACTTTTCACGTAAACGGCGCTTGGCAGGTCGCGTCAGAGAGAGGGGGACCAGCAACTGGGCAGGGAGGTGTTAAAAGTACTTAAGACGCTGGACCCTATTCACGCGCTCGGCCCTCCATTGTTATAAGTACTTGACAGCCTCTGGGAACAGCAGCAGATTAGAGTCTGACTGTTGATGCAAGGACAGCGAGGTTCCTTGCGCTAAGTATTGCGGAGACAGCGGAGTGATATCAAAGATATATATAAGCGATGTGACAGACGCTGTGGTCCTCGATGTCTTCAATACTTCAGCATCAAGCTGAGTATGAAGACATCGAGGACCACACGTATGGGATTTAATGGTTGTGGGTTTGAATCCAGGGATGCGCTACATTAACCCATTGACTCCCGCACCCTGTCCACCAGCATCCGGCATTGCCAAACCATGCCAGCAAAGTAAAAACTTAACCCTTTCATTCCCTCACCCTATCCACCAACTTCCTGCAGGAATCTGGTGAATAGGGTGAGGAAATCAGGGGTCAAGTTTTCGCAGTTGCTGGCTAGGTGCGTAGTCAAAGGGTTAAAACTGGCCTTCTGACTGTCCCATCTTAACATACTTGTTCTGGTAGTGCCTATTGGTTCTATTGGATTAGATGAAGCCCCTTTCCCCCACTTCCCTGGGATGGTTATCCCCATCAGCCATATCATCTAAGATGGGTGCTGACATTAAAAAAACAACAACAAAAAAACTGAACCAAATCAATCAAATCAATCAGCTTTGAAAATTCGCAGAGTACTAGTAGTAACCTGTCTTCCCTTAGCGGTGTCTATGGTCAGTGGGCAGCCCTGGGTAGGGAGGGCCCAGCCCGCCCGCCCGGCCTAAAAACCGTTACAACAACACGACGTCGATCTTTGACCACCGGTCAAGTCAGGCTTGTTGTTGTTACTTTACTCGATCCCGTTCGCTGAAGTGGCTGTAAACAGGAGCCAAAGGGCCGTAATCCTTTTATACGTTAGACAACTCCTGGTCAATGGGTGTGAAGAAGGAGTGGCGTACAGCGGTCAGTCGAGGGGAAAGTGTGTGGGGGGGGGGGTTAAGGGGCGGTAAGAAAGGGGGGGGTGTGTACAGGTCACAGTCTTACGCTGACACTTCAGATTATGGAGGAGAGGCGTGCGTTCACCATGGGGTTTGCAACAATCGGATTGGATTAGATTGGATTGGATTGGATTGGATTGGGTTTGGGGAGGGTTGTTTTGTTTTGTTTTGTGTTGTTTTGTTTTTGTTTTCTTTTTTATATCATAGTTTTTCGACACACAGACAGACACCACACACGCAGCACGCACGCACGATTACGCATCACGCACGACACAGCATGCACGCACACCCATACACACACACACACACAACACATACACATACACACACACACATACACAGACACACACATACACAACACACACATACACACACATACACATCACATACACACACACCACACACACACACACCACACCACACACACACACACACACACACACCACACACACACACACACACACCACACACACACACACACACACACACACACACACCACACACACTGGAGGTTGCTCTCCCCGCCCCACCTATTATATCTACAGAATTTTCCAGGCACAATTGTTTTGTTGCTTTGGGATCTTTTACGTATGCTGTGCATTGGGTTTATCGTTTATCGTTTAGCTCGAAAGACTACAACCCAGACCACAACCACTCCAAGTCTTGTGGAGTTTGGAGTTTGGAGTTTATTCAAGAGGGATTCATTGCACTTGGACAATTCCTTATATGCTCCACCCTAATCTGCGCTGCCAACAAGTATCTGGCTTACTCCCTTTGTCATTCCTGCCTTGCTGGTCCATTCACCTGTATGTGTTCGATAAAGTCTTATGTATTTCTCTTAGGATTGATGATTGGGTACATAATATTAAGTGCATTTTTGGCTCCAGGGAAATGAGACATGCGGAAGTAATTTTAGGTAACTTAGGCCCTTTTTATATATGTTTTAGTGTCCTTGGTTGTGTTTAAGTTTGTATTCAAGTATGTTTCTTCAATCCCCTGTGTGATAAATTGAACGGATTGGTCAACGCCAGGGGCATCTCCATAGACTGTGTGCGCAAATGCATTGATGTGTGTACTTAATTTTTTCCCCCTTTTTTTTCCTGTTGAATTATTATGTATGTTTTGAAACGATTATAACCCTCATATGGCTCTACGCAGTCGGCTGGGCTTTAAACAGCAATAACAATAGCAATGAGTCCCTTAGCAAAACCCTATGTGCTAGCAAGGTCTTGTGGAGTGGGGACAAAGGCGCGACCAGTCGGAATGGAACCCCAGCATTCTGACCTCTAGCTTCTTGGAGCAGGCGTTTTAGTCGCCGGGCCACACGTCCAAGCCATCTGATCTACTTTCGTTTGCAAGGACTAGCTGTAAGACAGGTCCAGTGACCCCTGTCCCTGAGGCTTCAAGTGTTTTGAATTTTAAGGTTAGCCATCTACAACAAAAGGCTACACATTATCCAATACACACACACACACACACACACACACACACACACACACACACACACACACACACACACACACACACACAATATGAGTGAGAGACAGAGAGACAGAGAGAGAGACAGAGAGAGAGATAGAGACAGACAGAGGGTGGGGGCATGCTACGAACCGATCTGAATTCTGATCAGAGGGTGGGGGCATGCTACGAACCGATCTGAATTCTGATTACTATTCATTCGTCCAGGACATACGCTTAACTACACGGTGTGGTTCATCCAATTAAGAGAGAGAAAAGAGACAGAGAGACAGAGACAGAGAGACAGAGAGAGACGAGAGAACAGAGAGACAGAGAGAGAAGAGACAGAGAGGGTGGGGGCATGCTACTAACCGATCTCAATTCTGATTACTACTCATTCGTCCAGGACATACGCTTAAGTACACGGTGTGGTTCATCCAATTAAGGAACGGCGATAAACAGCTCCATTACTGGACACAATACCGGATTGCAATCGTGCCATCCTTGTAAAGATCTCCAAAACACTGGGACAGGGCAGCTGCCTAAAGAGAATCAATCGTCTTGAAGGGTCTATAACGTCTTTGAAATGCCTAAAGTTTGACAACTGATCAAAATCACGACGCCTACATTTTAATGACGGGGGAGGAGAGACAGGGTGAACAAGGCCACCCAGATCCGCTCAGCAGACTTTGTTAGATGCATACCGTTACCCACCGTACCTCCCCCGGACAATTCCTTTACGTCCTCCCAGGCATTTACCGAACGTCTGCTCTCCAGCGGTGGTGGGCGGTGAGTGGTCTCCCTTGAGAGTGGACTCTCGTGTCAAATGTGACATGTCTGTGGGTCTACCAGCAAGGCGGTGATCGGCCTAAACTCCGCTTGCTTGTCAGTCCTAATCTTCTCCGCCCCTCTCCCCCGCCCTCGTCCGCCCTAAGTCGGGGAGGTGGCGCACAGCTTGAGACAGATGGCAGTAAGGTAGAAGGAGAAAAGTTAATCCTGCAATCTACTTCTGTGTCTCTCTGTGGCCTACCACTTAATCCCCCCCGTGACACTCGGCGTTCCCTTGAAGGCAGCCTCATCATAGATATGAATGGTGAACATGCACTGGTTGGTTATCCGTCCAGCTCATATTACCTTTTTTTGCTTCTTCTGTTCGCAGTGTACCTGGTCAGGTCACATCTGGCGATGAATGTGGCTTGGATTATTTATTTGTTCGTTGTTGGGTTGTTTTTTTTTCCATCATTTTCTGCCAGCTGCCATGCTTCTTGATGGTCAGAGGAACTGTTAGTTGATCAGGCATCCAAGCTCTAGTTACACTGTACTGTGAAGGAAGATTAACTCTGAATACACTAGTAAGAACGGGACAAGAAAGGAAAGTGAAGAGATGCACGAAACTGTGTTCAAAATATTGTCATCATTATCATCACCATCATCATCATCATCATCATCATCATCATCATCATCATCATGTGCCCTGCCGCATGGCGTTGGCGATCATGGAACTCCATACGAATCTATCCCTTGCCGTTGCAAGTACATCTTCCACCCTCTCTGTCCCCAGCCACACTGCAAGTCCGTCCAATATTTTCTCCCTGTGTCTACCTGGTGGTCTCTTTCCCTCCAACTTTCCTGTTGTGACCAGGTGCTCCATTTCCCCCTTTCCTCATAAAATGTCCTATAAATGTTGCTTTGCCTTTTCCTAATCTTCTTTATCAATGATCTTCTTGTGTCAGCCTCCATCAAGACTGTCTCGTTTGTACGTGTTCGAAATTGTCATTTATTCTAACTTTCTGAACATATTTTTTTCCGTCAGCAAGTTTCAGCTGTCCTCTCTGGACTATGTTTGCCTTGACGTCATTTCATCCATCTGCAAAGAATGACATCCATCTATAAAGTGCAGGCTGTGAAAAGGCTTGTCTTCTACATACACTTTGTAGTGATTTTAGTATTTCTGCATCAGAGCTACCTTTATGAAATTCAGTGTTAATGTTAAGAGCGCTGTTCTTAAACGTTAGACATGGCCATGACGCTCGAATTGGCTGTGCCCAACGAGACGTCACAAGAAATGACGTCATGATATGTGAAACGTAATTTCGCATTAAATTTCGAATTATTTGGAGCAGCTGTATTTTAAGTTTCAACGCACTGCGACAGTTACATAGGATATTCTTACTGTTTATTGCATAACACTCTTAGTAGGCTGTATTTATAGTAGTCGCACTTGTAAGCGTACTTTTAGTTAGTAGTACTAGTAGTAGGTCTAGTAGTTATAGTATTAGCCTACTAATAGTAATAGCATTTGCAATAGTAGTAGAAGTAGTAACCTACAGCTAGCTTACTTTATTTTTTCCGTTCACTTGTACCGGAAGGTGTCGCGGAGGAGACGAAGCTAGACAGAGAGCCTGAGGAAGAGTCACGTTCTAGATGTGGAGCGTGTCTGTCACTCCATCTGTCCAGCGCCGCCATGGTCTTCATCTGTCTCTGAAGCCCGAACTTCTGGTGTTGTAAGCTGGAAGAAAAAGAAGAAGAAAAAGATGAAGAAAAAGGAGAAGGAGGAGGAACAAAAGAAAATATTTTTTAAAAAAGAGAGAGAAAGAAGAAAAAGAAGAAAAAGAACAAAAAGAAGGAGAAGAAGAAAAAGAGAAATAATAAGAAGAAGCTCCATGGTAGCCCTCAGGAACCGAGAAGTGGGGCGGGGAAGGGGGAGGGAAAAGGAGGGAGGGGAGACAGCCATATTCATAGC
>CM060311.1:18178398-18270898 GCA_030674185.1 Monoplex corrugatus
AACTAGAGAAATAAAACTGTGTAACAGGAGGTTACAGGAATTTGCTGAACCAAAAATGACTACGCGTCCATATTGGAAGAGCACAGCTCAGTTACTGAAGACATAAATATCCAGTTCAAAATAATCAACTAAACTTAAGTATGATGTAATCAACATTTCCTTAATGAAAGAAACAAAACACACACAAAAAGTATTATTCTAAATGCTGTGTCAGTAACCGAAGAATCAAAGTATTTATCATACGAATTCAGCGCTGAATAGACCAATATATAGACAGATAGATGCACAGATAGATAGATAGATGATAGACAGACAGTCAGATGGATAGATAAATAGATTAATAGGTAGATAAATAGATAAACAAATAAATATACAATAAAAATATGAATAAAATACAATAATAAATGACTAAGTAAACGTTAAATAACTGAATACAAAGAATGAATGAATAAATTAACGAACGATCGAACAAACAAACAAACAAACAAACAAACAACCCCAACTAAAAAAAAAACAGTAAATAAATAAATGATCACAAATGAATAAATAAATAAAGTAAACAAACAAACAAATAAACATATAAATAAATAAATAAACATAAATTTATTAATTTCGTTACTCTGTGGAACTACTCAATTGGTTAAAGTGTCATTCTACTAAGGCTGGGGTCGTGGATTTGATCCTGTGGTGATGCAAGTTGTTCGTGTGCACGTTTTGTTTGTTTGTTTGTTCTTATTGTGTCTTGTTTATTTTGTTTTTGTTTGTTATTCTCTTTTTTGTGGGGGGGGGGGGTCGGAGGGTGAGGGTGGGAGGTGGGGGTTTGGTTCATTGTGGGACTGTGGGAAGTTCCCTGATCTCAAACAGTTCAGCCTGACAGAAATTCCCTGACGTTCTGGACAATAAACATGAGAAAATAGCATGTGGCGTACTCTCTCTCTCTTTCTCACTCACACACACACGCGCGCGCGCGCGCGCGCACGCACACACACACGTGCACACACACACACACACACACTCACACGCATGCACGCGCGCTCACACACACATGCATCACCACGCACGCACACACAGAGCAAAGAGAGGAACAAGGGAAATAAGCAGAAACAGCTGTGGCGTCCGTCGTGACGAGGGCTCTACGTCAGCTGGCGGGAGATTCTGGAGGCCCTGTCAAGTTTTAAGCGTGGTCCGAAAACGTCAGCGTTTCTCGTTTCTGAGAAGATTTGACGTTTGACTGCAACGAAATTTCATGATCTGAACGTCGAAATAAACAATAACAAATAAACAGTACCCATAATAAAATCTTACACTGGCACAACAATTCCGTAACACTGTAACTCCGCTGAGCAATAAAAAAAATGAACGTTAAACTTGACAGAGCCTTGTCGCAGCGTCAGCTGCTGTTCTGTGTCAAAGGTCATGGTGTGCGGATCATGGGGTCACACAGTCGTGTAGCCACGCCCCTTTTTACTATCGTTCAAGCTGTTGTACCGTTACGACCGGTACAGTCATTGCCTTGTTATTAACGTATAGTGGAAGGTCGCAGTTCCTTCAAGAATAACATTACTGTTTGGGTGAAAGAGACGCGACGCCTGCAGCTGTGCGCATACAAACAGTAGTAGTAGTAGTAGTAATAGAGTAGTAGTAGTAGTAGTTGTAGTAGTGGTAGAAGTAGTGGTAGTAGTAATAGTAGTTAGTAGTAGTTAGTAGTAGTAGTAGTAGTGACAGTAGTTAGTAGTCGTTAGTAGTAGTAGTAGTAGTAGTAGGTGGTAAGTAGTAGCAGTAGTAGTAATAGTATCTTAGTAATAAGTAGTGTAGTAGTAAAAGTAACATTACTATAATATTATTATCACCATCATCATCATCATCATCATCATTATTATCATTATCATTATTGTCGTTGTTGTTGTTTAAAGCCCAGCCGACTATGCAGAACCATATCAGGGCTATAACTATATTGAAACGTACAGAAATACCCAGATGACCCCCCCCCCCCCCCCCCCACCACTAAATGAATAGATAATAAATAAATAAAATTAAAACAACAGCAACAACAAAACCACATGGAAAAGAAAATTAAGTACACATATCTGTGCAATCGTGCACATAACCCAAGGATATGCTCATCACATTGACCATTCCACCCAGTTTATCACCATCATCATCATCAGGTGCCCTGCCACATGGCGTTGGCGACCATGGACTTCCAACCATCTCTATCTCTCGTTGCCCCCAGCATCTCCCCCACCCTCCTCATCCCCAGCCACTCTGCAAGTCCGTCCAGCATTCTCTCCCTGGGTCTACCTGGTGCTCTCTTTCCCTCCAGTTTTCCCGTTGCGACCAGGTGCTCCAAATCCCCGTTCCTCATAAAATGGCCTATAAAATATGGTTATAAAAAACCCGAATACAAACATACAAACAAGATTAAGTACACTAAAACATGTCTAATAACTGGCATAAATTATCTAAAGTGGCTCCTGCACATCACATTTCCTTTGTGCCAAAAAGCTGTCAATCCATTTACCCAAGTATCAATCCTAACAGAACGCATGTAAGGCTTTATAGAACACTTAGAGGTGAATCGCAGAAAATGACAGGAAGGCTTGACAGAAAGCAAAGGGCTGGGCAGAAAAGAAGAAAGTGACAGAAAAGAGGACACTTTTAGCACAAAATGTCCAGAAGATGGGGATACTATTCATACTGAAAGAACCCCAGGCAACCCCACAGAGGTAAACAACAACAACAATAATAATGATAGTTATTGTTATTGTTGTTTAAAGCCCAGCCAACTGCCTAGGGTCATATCAGGGCTACAATCGCCTCAAAACATACAAAACTTCAATAGGAAAAAGAAAAAGGAAAAAAAAAAATAAAAAAGAAGAAGAAGAAAAGAAAATTAAACATACATATCAATGCATTCGCGCACATGATCCAAGGACATGCCCCTGTTGTTGACCATTCCGTCCAATTTATCACACAGGGGATTTAAAAAATACGCCTGAATATAAATTCAAGCATACTAAGGACACCAAAACATAAAAACGGCATAAATTACCTAAAATTGCCTCCGCATTTCTACCACCCCCCCCCCCCCTAGAGCCAAAATGCACTTAATACATGTGCATATATTTAACCCTTTGACTCCCGCACCCTGTCCACCAACTACAAAGTTTAATTCTTTGATTCCCTCACCCTATCCACCAGCTTCCTGCAAGAAGCTGGTGGATAGGGTGAGGAGTCAAAGGGTTAAGTTTTGCTTTGCTAGCATGGTTGACAATGCAGGATGCTAGTGAACAGGGTGCGGGGTCAAGGTTAATATGTTGTGTTGGTGTACACACGAAGGGGTTCAGCCACTAGTAGGTCTGCACATTACGTAAACCTGGAAGATTGAAAGAACAGCAAAACCTCCACCCTCTACCCACCAGGCGCTTCCCAGGCAGAATCGAACTTAGGCCATTTGATTGGAAATTTGATGTCCTAACCATTTGAGTATTGCTCCCGTCATTTAAAAAAAAAAAAAAAAAAAAAAAAAAAAGAATTACAGTAACCAGAAAAAACGAAAATAGAATCAGAACGCGTATTTGATACAACCAGACAGGACAGGCGCAAATTTTCGGCCAACTGGCCTTGTCTGGTTGAATGAAATACGAGTCCTGATTCTCTCTTCGTGTTTTTCTGGTTCCTGTTTGCTTGAATGTGAACGCGGGCGGTCGCACATGTTTTGGATAAAGAATTACAGTGTTCCGATATTCTCAAATGTGTGTATGCACGCTGTTTTGCCCACACTGTGCGAATGGTTTGTCTGCATACTCCCTCTCTGGTGGGTGTGCACGCTGGGCGTATTCGGCATATTTCCATAGGCCACTGAACGCTGACATGACTTACAGGATCTTTACCCCTTTGACTCCAGCACTTTGTCCACCAGCATCCTGCATCGTCAGCTATGCTTGCAAAGCAAAACCTTAACCCTTTGATGCTGGTGGATAGGGTGAGGGAGTCAAAGGGTTAAGATTATACAGATGTAGAGGGTGCGGAAGTCAAAGATTTTAAGATTATACAAATGTAGAGGGTGCGGGAGTCAAAGGAGTGTGTTAAGATTGTACAGATGTAGAGGGTGAGGAGTCAAAGGGTTAAGATTACAGAGTAGAGGGTGCGGGAGTCAAAGGGTTAAGATCATACAGACGTAGAGGGTGCGGGAGTCAAAGGGTTAAGATCATACAGACGTAGAGGGTGCGGGAGTCAAAGGGTTAAGATCATACAGACGTAGAGGGTGCGGGAGTCAAAGGGTTAAGATCATACAGACGTAGAGGGTGCGGGAGTCAAAGGGTTAAGATCATACAGACGTAGAGGGTGCGGGAGTCAAAGGGTTAAGATTATACAGATGTTGAGGGTGTGGGAGTCAAAGGGTTAAGCATCATACTTTTGATGTCTGCGGCGTATGTAACATCCAAGGAGGTTCGGCACATAGCGGTTTCAGTTTCAATTCTCAAGAGAGTCTCCGCGCTACGAACGAATTCCATAGCTTACGCGTCACAGGTGCCATGTGTATGTGGGGATCATGGCACAAGCCTTATTAAGCCTGCACGTAAATCCATGAGATGGCCAGGTCCTGAGGCCCCACCTAGCCTATGTTTTACCTAGTCTATATTTTACACTGGTATTGTATCTACCTGTCGCTGGAATAACCTTGGTCTGCACGGCGGTTGACCAAGGAGATCGGGAAAAGGTCTCCTTCAGGAGTTTCCCAGGTAGAATGGAACTCAGGCCTTCCGACTGAACGTCTCACGTCTTCACCGTCGGGCTATTGCTCCTGTCACATAAACCCATAATAACCGTTCACTCGGTGCCGGGGTGATGTTTTTACAGCCGAGGGTAAATGAGGTCATGAGTGGCGTATTCAGTACACTACTACAGTACTAGTAGTATCGTGTTGTAAGGTGGTGCCGACCCAGTATTGCATAGTCAGTGATTGAGGACTCGACAACAAAATTACTTGCATGACATATTTGTGATAGGCAGATCCATTTGATACACTGGGCACAGGCTTTTTACGGATTGAAAATTTTGGGTTTTGTTGAATTTCAGTCTGTTGAAGATTTATAAAGCCAAATTCGTTTTAGCACTGAAATAATTTCATACCGTAACTACCAAACCCTAGCCTGATAAATCATCGTCCATAGCCATAGCTTTTATTGTCTTGTAGCAAAACAGCACGTCTTGCTGGTGATGTAAACCTTTAGTGCTGTCGTATTTCGCTTGCGTCGAAAACACTTTTTACTCCCATCACAGCAGCGGTTCACAATACGCAAGGGGAGGGTAACAGAGGAACTGACACGGCAAGCGACGCTGACTCAGTTCGCACATGCGAGTGAGGGGCATGGCATTCATTGACGCGGTGTGGAGCGAACACACCCACACCGATCTCATTTGGGTTTTGACCTGCACACGAGGCTAGTTGGCTGCTGACTAGCTTGCATTCGAAGGTCTGCATGCCTTGTACACTTAAACATTTGAACTAAATAGAAAATCTTGGAGGAAACTGTGTATCAAGAGAATCCACAAGTGTGCTTGTACAGCGTGAAACGTCTGCCGAACGGCACCTGTGTGAAATTCCGTCGCTTTTTTACCCAGTCTGCAGGAATTCCGAAACATCGAAGCATGCGCAGCAACGGGTGTTGTGTGGGTAGGTTTCATTTTATCATGCATAATTTTGTGTGTTGCTGCAGAAAATTTACTTTAGCGTGAATTCGACTGCGATCTTAGAGAATAACTTGCTAAAATGGAAGCGTGCACTTTGGCAATGCCATGGTGCGGCACGATTAGGTATGGTACGAACTACGATGCAGGTCTAGATCTCGAGCATTGCCACAATTGAAATTTATTATTTCGATTTATCAGTAGTCTTGCTGCTGTGTGAGTTGCAGGAACGCCAGTATTGATCATGATCGTTCTCACAGAAGTGACGTAGTTATTGCACGATAGCAAAACATTCCGTCCTTTGCTGCACCCCCTCCCGCGCATGTGTTATTCAGTCTTGCCTCGTTCTTATGTTAGAACCTACATGATCGTACATTACATCTTATATTAGATCCTGATCCATATACTTGGAAGCCCAAGGTTTAGGCGTTGGAGTAGATGTAACTGAGAGAAGGTATGGGGTTCATTTGTGAGGTGAATAGATGCAGAAACAGATTGAGATTTTTCACTTTAGGCCTTCTGCTCTGCTGTCTTCAATTGCTCATAGTATTGTTTGTGTGTGTGTACGCACGCACATGCGAGTGTGTGTGAGTGTTTGTGTGTCAGTAGATGCATTTCTTGCATGAACTGAGTTTTTTACTTTTGATAGATGTTCTGGTGTTAACAACAGCAGAAAGTCATGTTGCATTAAAAAAAAAATTCTTCTGTGGCCATAGGAATTGAAAGTATTGTCATTAATGTGTTTTTATATATTAAGCCATTTAAGGCCTAGGTTTTATGGAATGCCAGCATTCATTGCATATAACTATACTAATGCACACTCTTAATTTCTTACATGCTTACAAGTTACATGCTTTTGGCGTGTCATAAAGTAGGCTACTAAAAGTACTATGCATTTTATTAAAATGTTACATGTTATGTGCATTGTGCCTTTTTTTTCTTTCTAGTTTCTTCCATTTCTCTACAACCTGATAAGTGCTATAACACTGTAACAGTAGAAAGAGGGTTTTCCCATCTACGTAGGTAATGGTGACCTGGCCACTTGACACAGCTGGCTTTTGTTGTTCACTGGTGTGGTGATTGCCTTGTTACCTCCCCTTGACCTGAAAGAAACACCTATGTACTTGGTAGGGCCTACTTGTACTTACTGTTACAAATCATTTGTATGGTGCTGGTCTCCAAACTCATTTTAGATTACAGATATCAGACTTTTGAGTGGAGAAGAACTCTGGCGCATGACTGTTGCTGTTAGGTGAACTGACCACACTCTACTATGTAACACTGCCCCCCCCCCCCCCCCCAACAACATGACTCTCTCCTAGTGTCTTTTAGACAAAGCAGATGTCTACTTCCTTCCAAAAATCCTCAAAATATGTCTCTTTCAGAAACATGTACAAATTTGTAGAGAGTAATATAATTTAGATCTGTGTGTTTCGAGAGAGAGAAAGAGTGTGTGTGTGTGTGAGTGTGTGTTTGCATGTGTGTGTCTGTGTGTGTGTGTGTGTGTGTGTGTGTGTGTGTGTGTGTGTGTGTGTGTGTGTGTGTGTGTGTGTGTGTACTGTAAGAAAGACTTGTAGTTACTACACAATTTATACAAAATTATTTTCCTGATAGTTTCATAGGCCTATTCCTTGTCCTGATAGTTCCAGTAGGCCTATTCTTGTGGACCCAGTGATACTATATGTTTACACTTCTGTAATGTCTGTAGCCAAGTGATGATGTTTATATGACATTGTAATTTGTATACACCCAGAAACCATCCCACCCCACCCTTAATTTTGTTTTAGCCATGTAAAATGCAAAAAACTGAACAAGTATACTGTGACATGGATTCTTTGCATTGTCTAAATGGAATTATTAGTAGTACTACTCAGTGTATTGTAAAAATACTGGTCTCATGCAGTGTTATCATTACTTAATGTATCATGAAAATAATGGCCTCTTTTTGATTGTACACAGACAGTGCTCTGTAATATTTCCTATAATACTGCCAGTAGCATTTTCAGTTCTTTTAGGGACTGTGCAGTCTCTTGGGGTTTTGTTACTCAAATCTTAGTAAATGTTTATTGGTATTGTTAATAGTAATGCTGTAGTAAAGTAAAAGCCCTTCAACAGCCAGTATTTTCAGTTATCCTTTGCTTGCCTGGACTTGATTCATGAATTAATGAACCATATGCAAAAGCTTCCCTGGTATTGATTCATGAGTCATACACTGAAGCCCTGGATCAGTATTATTCTGAGCACAGTAAGTAGTGTACAGTTGTGGTGTAGTCACCAACGAATGTTGCAAGGAATAATGAATCGAGACTTTTGCATAGCTTTCCACTACAAATATCAGCTTGTTTGCTTTGTCTTACAAAATAAGAGGAGTTTTGAAATTTGGAGTTTGCTCAAGCGGGAGTCATCACACTCGTACAATTCCGTATGTGCTCCATCCAAATCTGCCAGAAATTATGGCAGACATATGGAGCATACATGTGCAAAACCATATGCAGTGGTAGGATCTTGAAACTTTAATACTAGACAGTGGAACTAGTGGAAATGAATTTTATCCAGAAAGTGAAGGTTTTGTTCAAGGATTGTCATAAATGTCTTGGATATGGATGCTAATAAACATGGTGAGAGTCAAGATAAAAATTCCAGGTAATCTTGGAATATGGTCTCAAAGGGTAATAGCACTTTTGTCTGTACATGTCTTCTTTATTCTTACTTTAAAAAAAAAGAAAGAAAATAATCAGTTAATTTAGTCAGGTTTAAATTCACTGTGTGATATGTTCAAAAGGAATGTCCATAACAGTGAACTATTCCATAATGATTGACTTTTTGTGAAAGTGGTCTTTTTTTGCAATGTAGATATTGGTTTTTAATTGCACTTTAAAAACAAACAAACTAATTGCATTTTAATTAAACAAACACAAACAAACAAACACACACACACATTTTAAAAGAACACATCCGCAAGAGTCAAACATTATTAGACTAGTCCACCATTCTGAATATTCCTGTTCATAACATATGAACATATCAGTTGGTGACTTTAACTTGTTTTTAAAGCATGATGAAATTAAACAGCTTCTTTTTATAATTACTAGCAGATTTGGGTGGAGTGCATATGGGATTGCTGAGTGCAATATATCCTCTTAAACAAATTCTTAGATCCAATAATTGAAACTAGGTGTTCTGGAATTGTGAGTGCAATATATATCTGTCTTAAAAACAAATTCCAATAATTGAACCTAGGTGTTCAAACAATCCAGATTCTAACCTGATTGAGTGGTTCAGCCTTGAATGGCCTAATACATATCCACACAGCTTTGCGAAGTGGCAGTACCATAGCTGATAGGTTTAAAGTGATGTGTGGTTATAGCTTGTTGAAAACTAATCCTAATCCCAAAATCTTGACCTGCAGTCAATATGAAAGTGTTGATAACTTGTTTACTGACAACATCTGTTTGCTGATGTGTTTTCAGGTGAAGTGTTGACCATGGAAGTGCCGCTGGCCTTGCAGGAACCCTGCTCCTTGGCCTGTTTAGCTGGTGTGGATGGCGATGTTGATGATGTGCCACCTAGCCCTACTCCCGACCCCACCACACCCACCTTGGCCGCTGGAACTTTCTTCCGACGCGGGTTCTTAGACTGTGCACAGGAGGCTCTGCGCTTCTTAACAGAGGAGGAAGGAATGTCAGAAGACAACCCAGTTGTGGCTGGACTCCGACGACACCTAGTGCACTCCACTGCCCGCTTTGATCCTTCACCCCCACCAGTGTGTCTGCGGGCATTTCCCCTGTTTTCACCTTCCCCGCACCAGCCCCTTCTGTGGCCAGAAGCAAGCACCAGCCAACCAGTGCAACCTCACGGCCATCAATTTACACCCACCTACCCTCCACCCTGTCTGAACGTGGTAGATTTGCCCCGTACACTGTGCCTTGCCGTCATAGTCTGGCATCGGGCTGTTCCAGAAGGGAAGCAGACAAGCACAGCATGATGTCGGAAAGAGACAGTTTTCTACGTCGACATTCAAGTGCAACTCCAAGAGCACAAACCATGGAGCGAGTGTTAAGAGATGACTTGATCTCTACGATGATCTACAGGGAGTTCTGAGGTGTTTGGGTAGTGGACACTCCGAAAGTCCACACTCTCAGTCCTCATCTCAGCATTCAGTGGTGTCACACACATCGTCTCCTGTCTCATCATCTCACTTCAGTCAGCTGCCCTCATGTGTTGAATCGTGTGTAAGCAACGAACACAAGACGACCAACTGTCACAGCTGCACTTTGGATGACAGTGGTGTCAGTGAGGCCAGCAGCACAGAACTAATAGATGAGGTTGATGGTATGAATTGCCACTCCTCTGTTGTTTATGGTCAAGACTCAACCTCGGACGTCATAGTCACAACCAGTTCATCGTGTGTCAGTGTGTTGGACAACGCAGACTGTTCATCAACAACTATAAGTGACAAGAATGTAGCAGAGGCAGTTGACAGTGTGTCAAGCTGTACCACAGCAGACAGTCTCACCCATGATATCCCATCAACAAATAGTGAACTGTCTTCACGTGATGAGTCTCATTTCTCACCATCTACCCCTTCTTCTGTTCCTGCCTCAGTGGCCTGCAGCGCATCATCCACATTCACAGTACAGTCAACAGCCACTGGTGGTGCCATGAACAGCAATCCATCATCACAGTTGGCACTACTGTCGTCACTGTCATCTGGCACACATCGCCTGACTTCTGCATCAGAGGACTCTGGGGATGCCACAGCCAGCAGAATTCCAGTCTCTGGCCAGTCAGATTTTGCTTCTCTTGTCAGAAGAGGCTGAGGCCCAGGACTATTCTGATAATGAGATGATGATGATGATGACAGTCTGGTTGACAGTTCAGACTCGGAAGAAGGACCTTTGGGATGTGGAGCTGGAAGTAGAACCTTGAGCCTGTACATTATGTAAAATATATGACTGGATTTTCCACAAGGGATCATGAGTACTCATTTTAAATTTAACATAAAAAAAAACATGCAGAGTAGTTTAGATTGGGCTGTGTTTTCATTCATTTGTTGTTGTTAAAAGAAAAATGGGGTGGGGTTGTGGATGGGGAATAGAGTACGTAAGAAATGTGCAAATAGTTAGTGGCTGTTGTTCTTCATTGATTGTGTAAGAAAACAGTGGGTGGTGGGTATGGTGAGTTGGATAGAAGTAACTGAAATGGTCTTCAGGAAGATGCAGTAGAGATAATAATTTAATTTTATACAGCATGAACGATCCACATCATAATCACACTCATTGCACGTTTTACAGGAATGAACATTATTAAAGTTCAGTCAAGGAAAAACAGACATTGACAAAACATGAAATGGAAATAAGTATTACTATTAGGAATCATAGTAACATAAGTACTACTAGGAACCAGTAACATAAGTCTGGGAACATAATGTAAAGAAGAGCAAAATGATATAAATGGATACAAGTATAACACTTACAGACAGTGCACACAGCATGCAAGTGCACACACATGTGTGCACACACCCACATAGGTTGCGAGCTAGGGTATGTTCATGCTGTCGATATGTATATATATATATCATGTGTGTGTGTTTGTGTCTGTGTGTGTGTGTGTGTGTGTGTGTGTGTGTGTGTGTGTGTGTGTGTGTGTGTGTGTGTGTGTGTGTGTGTGTGGATAGATCTGTACATCTATCCAGTATACATACAGTTTAGAAACATCCATCCATCTGTGCCAGTTTCAAAATTAATGAGCTAATACAATGAAGTGCAAATAGGAATGAATGAAATATTCTGTTATTGAAATCTTCGTGGTATCTCAGTTCTTGCTGCCCATGATCTGCATTGAAATCATAAAAAGGAAGACATGCTTACTTTATTTTAAGTACAACTGTGCGGAGAGTTAAAATGTGTAATATTTTTTTTGTGCTGGCAGCTGTTTTCATGTTTTTGTGAATGTTACAATCTTACCTAAGCAGTTTGTACTATCAGTAATTTATGTAGATGCTTAATTCATGTAACACTTCAGGCATAATGATAATACCATTAAGATAATGCTGTCGTTTATATTTGATATTTCTGTGCCGGATTGTGTTCTTAGTATTTGAAAGAAATCCAGAAACTGAAATCTTCATTTTTCACTCTTTTTTTTTTTTTTTTTTTTTTTCACGAGTGTGGTTAATTCTTTTGACAGAGCTGTGGACTCAAGAAGTCATCCCAACCCATAACATTAACCCTTTGACTCCCACACCCTATTCACCAACTGCATAAACTTAACCCTCTGACTCCCCCACCCTATCCACCAGCTTCCTGTGGGAAGCTGGTGGATAGGGTGGGGGAGTCAGAGGGTTAAGTTTTTGCTTTGCTAGCAGGGTTGACAATGCAGGATGCTGCTGGACAGGGTGCGGGAGTCAAATGGTTAAAAACTGGCCTGTTTGCTGCCTGTCTTAATGTTTCCATCATTCTAGTGGAGTCATCTTAGCATTTCACAGATCGTTCTCCTCCCCCTTCTTCATTTCAAGATCTTGCCAGCAAGTGAGGTTTTCTGCAAGCTCAGGAAGTCTGCCAGATAATTGCTGGCAGATCTGGGTGAAGCATTTGTAATTGTCTGAATGCGTTGAATCCCTTTAAACAAACCCCAAACTCAAAAATGCTCTTACTCACTCAGTCACTGTGTGCATTTGTGTGTTGTGTTTTTGGTTGCCTATTTTTGTATGTAAGTGTGTGTGTATACTTGTGTGCGTGTGTGTGTGTGTGTGTGTGTGTGTGTGTGTGTGTGTTGTGTATTTAAAGAGCATGTAAATAATATCAATGGCTTACTCACAGAACCATGAATTGAAAACACCCAGTATGCATGCCTATCAAAGATGCAGACTGTGCAACATCACAGTGGAGTGTGGTCAGCTCACCCAACAGCTCAGGTTCTCTGTGCCACTACCATTACAGTCTTGAGTGTGTGTAATGTGCTGTAAGTCCAATTGAATTTGGAAAAAGCGCTATACACTAACGATTTATAATTTTCTTATTAAAGATTTCACAGCAGTTTGGATATTTTTCATATTACATGGCATCTGCTGCATTGTAATATATGGAATTTATTCCTTGTGTGGAAATACTGTCTTTAGAAAACTAAAACTGAAACGTGCAGTGCTCAGCAAAGGTTGTCCCAGATGAAATGAATTTTTTTTTTTATAAACTTTTTTGTATTAATTTTTTTTGTTTTAGAATAAAAAGACAACAACATACAATGTGGTAACGAGAAATGACATCAATTCATATAGGCCTACATAAGAAGACACTAACAAGATATGTAACATACAGGATATACATAATATTTTATACATCGGAAGTTTAAAAAGTGAAAGATGAGAACAGAGAAGAATTATAGGTCTGTGTATGCTTCTGCACTAGGCAAACAAAAATACATCAACTATGTGTAAGCATGAGACAGAAACAAGTATCAGTATTTTGCTATACTGCCATAAAATGTTTCCCCATGAATGATCAGCTTAAATTTCCCACAGACAATTTCTATAAATGTTGTACACTTTTATTTTTTACAATGTAATATAATGCATCGCAATTTATTTTTGACTATTTGTACATATGTATATTTCATTTTATTATTTATTCAATGAAGAGCCACTGAAAATGTTGAAGGCAGCTCTTCGTGTTTATTGTTGACTTAAAGTAGCATTTTTGCTTTTGAGTTAGCAGCTAAAGCTTTTAATATTGATAATAATGTATTATTTATTGTTGGAAAAATGCATTAAGTACAGATGTCATGTCTTGTTGTGGTTGATGTTGAGATTTTGCATAAAGAGACTGGAAAAAGAACAGGTTTTGTGTTTGTTTTTATTTGCACAATCATTTAATATTATTGTTTGTATGTGTATGTACATCAGTACAATATGGTCTGCACGTGCATGTGCATGTATGTGTGTGTCTATGTGAGCATGCATATTTGTGTGTAGTGATGTGGTTTGCTGGGCCTTGTGTATATGTGTATTTGTGCACAAGTTATTGTGTGCATACATACATGTGTGTGTGAACGCATGTGTGCGTGTGTGCATATGTATGTAAATGTGTATGTTGCTCAGTAGGCCCTATGTCATGGGAGAGTGGTGTTTGAAATTAAGTTGACTAAAGTGCACAGGCATACATACACCGGTACACAGACACACACACACACACACAAGCAAGCACACACACACTTATTCATGCACACACACACATGCATACACACATGTGTGCACACACACACATACAAGACACATACACACTTTTACATACACACACACATACGCTTTCAGTTTCAATTTCAATCTCAAGATGACATCTCCACGCTCAGGATGAATTCCATATGTACTATTGTCACAGGTGCCTTGTGATGCAGAAAATCATACACACACACACACACACACACACACACACACACACACACACACACACACACACACACACACACACACACACACTCACAAACACACACACAAAACACACATGCACAGACACACATATACTAACGGCATGTAACGCACACACACACATGCACAGACACACATACTAACGCACACACACACACACATGTACACATACACACAACACAACACATACACACACACTCAATCCACATCATCATCACAGTGAACAGTCAAAGTGAACATGATGCGTATGGCCTCACTGGTGGGACTGGTGCCCAAACTCCTCAACACACACATGCACAAACTAACTCATTGACTCCCGCACTCTACCCAACAAAAGAAGCTGGTGGACAGGGTGAAGAAGTGAAAGGGCTGGAAGTTGGTGGATAGGGTGAGGGAGTCAAAGAGTTAAGTTTTTGCTTTGCTAGCATGGTTGACAATGCAGGATGCTGGTGGACAGGGTGCAGGAGTCAAAGGACTAAGAAGGCTCACCTACAGGCAGAACACTCTCCTTTCAACCTGACTGCACAAACTTGCATGGGCACAAATCCCTTACGTGCAAAAACTTTTGTGCTCATAGCCTCCTATTTTGCCCAGCTGTGAATGGGTATTTGACTTCCTTCAAAGTTAGGAAACATAAAGCGTAAAGAGAGAAGAGACAGACACCATCCTCAAAATGCTGGCCCTAAGTAAAGTTAGGACTCTACCACCTCATCCCCTATAACCAAGCAAGTCTGCACAGAGTTTGCACATGTAGCAGTTTGCTCTTTTCTGTGTCGAGATTTTTTTTTCTTCTTTCTTCCCCTTCCCCCCCCCCCCCCCACCCTCCCTCCTATCTAGCATGTGTAGACAAAATCTTCTAGTTAATGGAAAAGTTTTTCATTCACCCCTCATCCTCGGTTTCTTTTTTAAGAGGGATAAAACCTAAACTATAAACAAAACACATACAGACACACACACGCAGGCACACACACATATATATATATAGAGAGAGATACACACACACACACACACGCACACACACACATATGCACAAATGAAGACCACACCATAAAACAGTATTAAGCAGAGAAAAATAAAGGTTTTCCCATAACTCTGAGATAGTAGAGGAATGAAGTGACGAAAGATCTCACCGTTCTCAGGTCAGCATTTCAAAGAAGAGAGCAGTCCGAGTTTCATGCGGTAAATCCACTGTGACAAATGAAATAACAACAAGAACAACAATAATAGTAATGATAATAACGATAATAATTAAAAAATAACAATAAAGGAATATTAACCCTTTGACTCCCGCACTTGTCCACCAGCATCCTGCTTTGCCAACAGTGCAAGCAAAACAAAAACTTAAACCTTTGATTCCCTCATCCTTTCCGTCAGCTTCCTGCAGGAAGCTGGCGGAAAGGGTGAGGGAATCAAAGGGTTAAGTTTTTGCAGCTGGTAGATAGAGTGCGGGAGTCAGACTCAAAGGGTTAAGAACAAGCAAGCAAAGGGGGTGGGAAGAGACATGTCAACTCGTGCAGTGATGAAAGCAGGTGAACCATAGCACATGCAACGTCACAGAAATTATAAAAATGAATTATGAAGCTGGAAGCATCAGCGGGAGGGCATGTTCTGTGTGCAGCAACCCTTTAAGGTAGTTCAGTTGAGGGGCGAGAAGCAGAACAAGAAGATCATCATCATGCCTAGTGAAAAAGTTGATATGTCAGATATTTGTGGCAGGAAGGCTACGTGACAGCAGAAATCCTAATCCTCCGAACCGAAGAAACAAGCAAAACAAACAAGCAAAAACTCGGCTTCAAATTCGGACCTAAATCACTCGAGGTATGGCAATACTCGCCCCGCCAGCAGTACGCACATGGACAGTACGCTCCACGGAAAGGGAAATGCGGAGGTGCTACTTGAAGGGAAACAACTCACATAAGCAAGAGAAGGCAAGGGCAATGAATCATTTCCCTTGAGTCCTGGTTCCCCTATAGCAGATTCTATGACTTCTATTATGAGTTTAGTTCGCATTGTTTTGTTTTTCCCTTTTCAAATTTGTTTGTTTGTTTGTTTGTCTGTCTATCTGTCTGTCTGTCTGTCTGTCTCATAAACGCACATACACATACACACACACCAAACAAACAAAAACAAAGAAACAAATAACCAACAACAAAAATTTTCTTACGCGAATACCCTTGGAAAAATCACTCTCGCTGAACTTTTCCTCTAGGTTCAATTTTGTACATAATATGTGTGTGCACACCTGTGTGTGAAGTGCCCTTGCTCAGTGATACGACATATGTTTCCATAGTTTAGTGCCTTATTAAAGTAAGCATAGACCGCACGAGCATTTGACTTATTTGGATGCGAGTAATGATAATAATAATAATAATTACAATATTTATATAGCGCAAAATCTTGATAAAATCAAATCTAAGCGCTGAAGCAGACACACACGCACGCACGCACGCACGCACGCACACACACACACACACGCACGCACGCACACACACACACACACACACACACACACACACACACACACACACGCATGGCTATAAATGGGGAGAAAGAATAAAAGCAATAAAAGCAAGAATAAAAGCAATGGAAAATTATAGAGAGCATAGCATATACAATTATATATCATAACCATGTGATTCCCCTCCGAGCGGAGACAGGCTGCAGAGGGGGGGGGGGGGGTTGAGTGAGGTTAGGATTTTATGCGGAGGAGAAAAGGTGAGTTTTGAGAGCGGACTTGAAGGAGACAAAAGTAGGTTGCTGACGGACTGAGAGAGGAAGTTTGTTCCAGGAGAGTGGACCAGAAACAGAGAAGGCTCGTGGACCATAGGTATTGAGCTTAGTGCGTGGAAAGCGAAAAGTCAGAGGATCGGAGGCAGAGCGGAGGGTACGTGAGGGAACATAGATCTCAAGTACGCTCGACAGGTAATCGGGGGCTGCGTTATTGAGGCTTTTGTAGCACATGGTGTCTAGTTTGTACTGTATGCGCTTTGATACAGGGAGCCAATGAAGTTGTGCCAGGAGAGGAGATATGTGGTCAGCTTTTTTCTTTTTGAGTACAAGGCGTACAGCATTGTTTTGAATGCGCTGTAGGATGTGAATGGTGGAGGCAGGAAGACCGGACAGGAGTGAATTGCAATAGTCAATGCGAGACATTATGAAGGAGAGAACGAGTTTTGCAGTTGTTTCGACAGAGAGATACTTCCTGATCAGCCTTATACGATGGAGGTGATAGTAGCAAGATCTGGCAGTTTGAGAAACAAAGTTGTTCATGGAGAGGGTAGAGTCAATGCAGACACCAAGGTTTTTAGCTGAATCAGAAATTGGGACTGATGTGTTACATAATGGGAGAGAAAGAGGAGGCAGCTGAGAAAGTTTCTGACGGGTGCCAATGAGGATAGCTTCTGTCTTGTCGTCATTAAGCTGAAGTTTGTTGAACGTCATCCAGTTCTTAATGTCCGAGTAACACTCAGTGGTGCGAGTCAACAGGCGCTGTATATTATCAGGTGAGTCACTGTCTTGAAGTTGGGTGTCATCAGCATAGAAGTGGTGTTTTATAGAGTGGGAGTTGATGATGGTGGACAGGGGGGAGGTGTAAAGAGTGAAAAGAACAGGGCCAAGGAAAGATCCTTGTGGAACACCACAGGTCAGGTATGCAGGTTGAGAGTAAGTGCCATTGATGAGAACAGTTTGTTTTCTGTTTGATAAATACGAAGTGAAAAAGGAGAGAGCAATGTCAGAGATGCCAAAAGTATGATGAAGTCTAGAAAGGAGAATACCATGGTCAATGGTATCGAAGGCTGCAGACAGATCAAGGAGTGTGAGGAGAGAGACTTTGCCAGTATCAGTTGCAAGGAGGAGATTGTTGAGAATGTGTAGTAGGGCAGTTTTTAGTGCTATGGCACTGGCGGTAGGCTGACTGGAAAGGATTGAGGAGATTGTTGGCAGACAGGTGAGAGTTCAGCTGGTTGAGGACGACTTTTTCAAGGAGTTTTGACAAGAAAGAAAGATTAGAGATAGGCCGGTAATTTTTCAGTTCATTTGGGTCTAAATTGTGTTTCTTGAGGAGAGGGTGAACAATAACAGACTTGAAAGAATCTGGGACAGTTCCAGTTTGAAGAGAAGTGTTGATGATGTCAGTGATGAATGGGAGGAGAGTAGGGAGACAGTCGGAGTAGAGAGAACCTGGAAGAGGATCCAGTTCGCAGGTTTTGAACGACATGGATCTGATTGTGTTGAAAATTTCTTCTTGTGAGACTGGGGTAAAAGTAGTAAGAGGTGTGCCAGAGAAGGAAGGATCAGGTGGGCATGGTTGACAGGGTGTCCTGTCAAGCCTGTCACGAAGAGTTTGTATTTTGGTGGTGAAATACTTGGAGAATACAGATGGGAGTTCTTCATTTGTATGTTTTATTGGGAGAGGTAAATCTTTGCGTGTGCCACGGAGATGATTCATGGTTGTAAAGAGTTCTTTTGAAGAAGAGGCATTCAGGATTTTGGTTTGGAAATAGCTTGTTTTTGCTGATGCAATGAGGGTGGATACTTTTGTTTTAGAGGCTTGGAAAAGTTGCCTGTGTACAGTGAGTTTGGATTTGCGCCAACGGCGCTCTGCTCTGCGGCGGGCACGTTTTGCACAGGCAATCTCATGAGTGAGCCAGGGGGTAGGGGGGCGGTCAGGTAAAAGACGGGTTGTGGCTGGAGCATGAGTGTCCAGAAGATGGTGGAGAGTAGTATAGAATTCATCGGCAAGGTTATGTGACTTTTCAGAAAGGAGACGGGAGGCATCATATGAAAATGTGGAGAGGTCGATAGATTTGAGATTGCGTCGAGTCACTGTGCGCGTGGTACGGGAAGGAGGAGAAATGTCGAGAGAACAGAGAATTGCAGAGTGGTCAGATGGAAGGGCTGAAGTTAGACGGGTAGAAAGAACTAAGCAGTTGTCAGTAGCGGAATTGTGGTGATCACGAGAAATGATCCAGTCAAGAATGTGACCTTTTTGATGGGTTGGTTCAGAAATGTGTTGAGTCATATTGTGATTGGACAGAGAGTTGATGATATGTCTTGTGTCATAACTGTGAGTGTTGTCATAGTGGACATTGATGTCACCTAGAATGATGAGATTTCCAGATAAGAGGCAGTAGTGGTCAAGCAATTGGTCAAAGTCAGAGAGAAACGTGGATTGGTGAGTTTGTTGGCAGAGCTAGGTGGGGATCGATAGACACAGGAGAAGGTGATGGGGTGAGGGGTGGATTGGAAGGATACTTCAATGTGCTCGAAAGAAGGATGGGAGAAAGGCAGAGACTGCGAGAAAGATAGGCGGGAATGGAGTGAGTCGTTGTAGAGGATGGCGATACCGCCACCTCGGGATGAGCGATGGAAATAAGCAAGCCTGCGTGTATAGAAATTACATTGCACTTGAGAAAGAAGAGATATTTTGCGTAGCAGTGATTTCCCCCTCCACCCTCATCCCACTCCCCTCCTGTCCTCCCCCTTCCATTATGCAGCATGCTTTGTACCCTTGTTTTTGTCACTTTGAGTGACGGTGTAAGTGAAAGACAAGAGTGCGCACATTCATTTGATTTATATATCAAGATTTAGTGCCTAAAAATGTCATTATTCTATATGTTGTTCTCATAACACGAAACAAAACTTAGACTGAAAACAGATTTTGTTGTTTTTGAAAGATTGGCAATGTTTGAACAAAGTTCTGATCTTATAATAAAACGAAGGACAGAGGGTCATATATAACATCAAGAGCAAATACACCTGAAAGTTTCATTTTGTTTGTTTGATTTATTTTGTAAAAAGAGACTGGCTGCTTTGTTTGAATTCGTTGATCAGTTGTAGTAAAGGACACAAAAAGTATATATGTAAGCTCCTCAGTCTTTATACTCCCCTTCTTTTGCTGGTGTTTTTTGTTGATTCTTGCATACACTTGTGTGGATCTACTTTAACAACAGTACTAAATCTACAGTACACTTCAGTCATCCACTATAGTTTGGAAATCAGAACAGCTTGACTGTGAATCCACACTGGTGTCCCCCATGTCACCTCAGTGAAAGTACAAGATGGCATACATGTCAGATTCTCATGTCGGCCATGACAGAAGAGTGTTACCTTCAGGAGGTATTGATACTTGTATTTACACCGATGGTTCAGCTACGCATGCTGTGATCAATGGGAGAGCCAGTATAATTAATAATAATAATAATTATTACAATATTTATATAGCGCAAAATCTTGATAAAATCAAATCTAAGCGCTGAAACAGACACACACGCACGCATGCACATACACGCACGCACGCACGCACACACACACACCACACACACACACACACACACACACACGCGCACACGGCTATAAATGGGGAGAAAGAATAAAAGCAATGGAAAATTATAGAGAGCATATTATATACAATTATATATTACAATGTGATTCCCCTCCGAGTGGAGACAGGCTGCAGAGGGGATTGAGTGAGGTCAGGATTTTATGCAGAGGAGAAAAGGTGAGTTTTGAGAGCGGACTTGAAGGAGACAAAAGTAGGTTGCTGACGGACTGAGAGAGGAAGTTTGTTCCAGGAGAGTGGACCAGAAACAGAGAAGGCTCGTGGACCTTATCAAGATCCCATGGACTCAAATAACAACTATCATTGTTCCTATGAACCAACACCGCACCAAGCCCTGGGGAATGACAGCCTGCCCCATCTGATCTAGGCCTTCTAGCAAGTCAGAAGGACCAGAACAGTTGTCCTGCAGTAGATACCCACTTACTGTGAGATATCAAAAAATGAGGCTAGATGAGCTAGCAAAAAGAGAAGCCCAGGAGGACAAACCAGGAAACAGTGTCAGCTAAAAATAAACGAGGAACATCATCAGATCACTCCTTAAGCAATGGTCAGAAATGGACGACTACCATCTTCTGTCCAGAGAGCAGCAAATTAACTCCAGAGACAGCACTGCCCACTACCACAAGTTAAAACTGACACCTACACCTGTCTGCTCCTGCGGTCGAGAGGAACAGACAGATGAACATTTATTGTAGCATTGTCGTTTCTATCAAATGGAATGACAGAACACACGGCTGACTACAAATCCTCTGACCACCTAGCTCCATGACAGCTGGCAGGAACTAGGAGAGAAAAAAAAGATCATATTCATTGCCAGATGTGGCCTGACCATGTTGACCACAAATGAAAAAAGAACTAAATTTTCTACGGTTTTTATTGTTTATTTGGTGTGAATCAAGAAGACATTTTTGTATATATCTTGTATAACTTGGTAGTGTACTGCAGTGCTATGAAATGTCAGTAAAATAAACACACAACTTGTTTTCACGATGTACTCATACTGAAATTAGCGTAATCATTTTACTCCTCTCTGAAGTTTAATTTAGGTTTATTTCGGAATATTTCATATCATTTCGGCATTTAGTAGTTACAGGGACAGCTAACTCAGCGCGTACATCCGGTTTGTAACTTCCTGTTTATCGAAACACATGGTAAGGCAATATGAAGGGAACTGGAAAACATTTTGGTCAGGCCTTTTCCTTTAAGAAAAGGCCAAAACACGATGAGAAATTTAAAAGAAAAGCCTCGAAGCCGAAGAAGATCGAACTCGTTGATAACGAGATAAACGAGCTGCAACAGAAAATCGAATCTGGGGTAAGTCGCATTTTTATTATGAATTTCAAGTTTTAGTGTTAAAAGTGTAGGTTCTACTTTCAGCTCTTTCTTGCCAGTTTTAGAAGATTTGTCCCCCCCCCCCCCTATTCCTTCCTGTCCCCACGACTTAGGCTTAAGGACAACCAAATGACGTAATCGACCTTAGTCCTACTCCTAACCCTAGCTATACCCAAGCCCTCACCCTTGGAATCGCTTTTTTGCTGTGATTGCTGTTCTCAAGGATGAGGGTTTGGGATCTAGGCTATATTATAGGGCTAGGGTGTCAGTAACGGTTAGGCAAGCCTAAGGCTGATATTATGTAAACACACACACACACACACACACACACACACACACACACACACACACACACACACACACACACACACACCACACTAGCAATGCCGTGCGAACCGAAACGCGACGTCAAATTTGTGGTACCAAAAACTGGGGAAAAACCGGGGCCGGCTGCAAAACTGGGGGGGGGGTCTTCATTCAATCAAGTATTACTGCCTCTTTAATCGGTGTTTCATTCTTATTTTTTATCTTATGTGAATAAGAAATGAATAAAGATTTAAATGATTGCCTTTTTATATACTTAGACTTAGAGCGAAAATGGAATTAGTTATTTGATGAGAAAGTCGAAAATCCGCGTTTCGGGCGCAATCGCGGCGACAGTATGCATTTAGAATCGAAGTTTGTTCGGGATGCTTCACTATTTCGGTCGGTACGGCTATATTTGTGAACCAATCACATTGTAATTTTGCAGCCAATGAGAATTAATGTAACAGAATGATATATCCTGACGACAGCTATGAGTGCCAGTTTCGAACAGAGTTCGACGCTTCCAAAGTTTTGCTTTTTTTCATCGGAAAAGTTTGCAGGCAAGTCGCCATTTTTGGAACTTGTCGTCGTCGGGATTCGATTTTACATGCTTTTTTCTATATATTAGTGTAATATGAAATCAATTTGATGTAAAATACGGCCGTACGCCAACTTTTTACATGAGGATCTGTACCAGATCAACGTCGAAATGTGCCGACGCCAGTAGCCTGAGTAGGCCTACAACGCGAAACAGAACGCTGTGCAAGTTTCAGCTCGGCAAGTTTTGCGCTGTCAAAGACTAGATCTAGCAATCAACAGATCAAGTTCTGTTTTATCTGTAACATTGTATTTTTCAAGAAAAGGACTACTGCGTTTGAACTCGATTCGGAGTTGTTAGCCGAAGCTTGGTTTGTCAACCATTTCCTTCCCGAGGTCATGCTAATTCGCATGTCGCTGTGTAGACCTGCTCACCCCATGACGGACGAGCTTACTACTAAAAATACTATGTGATCGACGGGCTTCGCAGGGCCGTGGAAAATGGGTTTGCCCAAACAGAGGGGTAACCCGCCTCCTCCAACTCTCTCTCTCTCTCTCTCTCTCTCTCTCTCTCTCTCTCTCTCTCTCTCACCCAAATTTTAAATGAATGAATAAACAGATCTAAATAATTTTTTTTTTCAAATCAACAAACAATTCTGTGCAAGTCATTGTACTTTCCTTGACATGAATCTCTCTCTCTCTCTCTCTCTCTCTCTCTCTCTCTCTCTCTCTCTCTCTCTCTCTCAGAGAACAAAAAATGAATAAATAAGTAAATAGGCCCCAGTACATTCATATCCAAGTCATTGTTAACAGGATGATCCTCTCTCTTTCTCTCTCTCTTTCTCTCTCTCTCTCTCTCTCTGACAACACACACACACTAATAGTAATACACACAGAGATTTAGAATGTCACAAAACAAAATCTTCTGTTCATTGTTATAATATTCTTTATTTAGGTTTTGAAACTGAATAGAAGGCTGAGTTGTATTATTTGTAAAGTAGGCCATCCATTAGCTTACGTAGTTGTTTCAATTTGTAGTCAGTATCTGGAAAGGATATGCCTATTGCCATTAATTTGTTTTAACGGGAAGATTGCATCTTATTTAGTAGTAGCCTATTATTGATTCGTATTAAAGGGCAAGAGTACACTGGAAACACTTAGCAGGATTGCTCTGCTTTGGTGGATTTTTACCAGTAATATGCTAAAAACAAAGTCGCGAGTTTGGGCTTAATGTTAAAGTAATATTGATGTGGAGACTATGCATTATGGTTTCCTTTCCTTTCCAGTCTCTCAATGAATAGTATATATTATGCAGAAATTCATATATTTCTCTATTGTAGGAGTTAAGTGACCTGTTCCTGAATGGCGAGTGGTCCCATATCCTTCCAGAAGTTTTCTTTGGACGCTGGCTGTGCTAAGTGTTCGGGGACTTGACTCATCCACAGTCAGTCAGTCAGTCAGTTTTCTAAACACTGATGAATAAAATAAAAATCAAATGTACTGTGCAAAAATCTTGTCTGATATGTTTTCCTCTGTGTGTGTGTATGTGTATGTGTTGTATGTGTATGTGTGTGTGTTTAGTTTTTTAATAGTAGAATATTGATCAGATGATATTTTTGGATAGCCTGCAGCATAAAAGCATACAGTAATTTTTAATATTTCAACTATCTAAGTGATTCCAGAAGTCATTGATTCTCAGATTTCCTTTTATATGTACAGAAACTGAAGAAATATTACAAATTATTCATAAGACTACTGAAGTAGCGAGTCATGACTTTTTTGGTTTAATTTGCAGTAATAAGACACTTGAACGATGAGCAAAATGATTTTATATCTATCTCATGAAATGATTATATATCCTTGTTTTGTTTCTAGCTTAATTTTTGTCTGTTATTAATACAATATGGGCAATTATTAATGAAAAACAGATAAAACATGCCAAATATCACATGTTTCCTGTAATAAGACAAAAATGGCTCGTCGCAGAGTTACGATAATGGTTTCATTCAATTCGGCATACAAAAATACATCAACGATCAAAATTTTATGACATTTGGTCCTGTCTGTCTCTCACAATTACAAAGTGAATGTCATTTCCAGCAAAATCAGCATACCATGCCATTTGATGGGTTTGTTCTGTGACAGCTGGTCCCACACATCTCTTCTTTGTCCCACTAAAACATGGTACCAAAATTTAAGAAATTTTTGACGCTTCAAATTCGAATATCTCGTGAACTAATAGTCTGATCTGAAAAATTTAAACTGCTTTTTACTCAGAACAACAATATCGTCAAAATCATATAAATCTTTTAACTCAAAACCCATTTTCAATTTTTCATGCAGCATTGCTACACACACACACACACACACACACACTGGTTTCCAGGGGCTGTGTTTTCCATAATGGTAAATGTAGGCAGGTGTTTCTCAATCTCAAGAGAGGGAAATAATAGTAACGTTTTCACTGTTATTTATTCTACTCTTCTATGCTGAAAATAGAATGAACTGTACCCGTAATATCAATATCAGGACAGTTCTGGGTGGAAGTCAGAATGAACAGTGAACACACACCTGTATTGTGTATGTTGTACTTCGGTAGACTGTCACAAAAGCATGGCATACACTTGAAGTGGTATTGTGATTTACTTTCAAATACTCTTTAGAAGAAGAGGGATGGATTGGGAGTCTATGATGTGTGTGTGTGTGTGTGTGTGTGTGTGTGTGTGTGTGTGTGTGTGCTTTACTGTGTGTGTGTGTTTCACTGTGTGTGTGTGTGTGTGTGTGTGTGTGTGCTTCACTCTGTGTGTGTGTGTATGTTTTGCTATGTGTGTGTGTGTGGTGTGTGTGGTGTGTGTGTGTGTGTGTGTGTGTGTGTGTGTGTGTGTGTGTGTGTGCTTTATTCTGTGTCAGTGTGTGTGTGTTTTGCTATGTGTGTGTGTGTGTGTTTGTATGTGTGTGTGTGTGTGTGTGTGTGTGTGTGTGACTTACTCTGTATGTATGTGTATGAGTATGTGTGTGCAAGTGTTTCACTGTGTTTGTGTATGTGTGTGTGTGTGTGTGTGTGTACGTGTGTGTGTGTGTATGTGTGTGTGTGTGTGTGTGTGTGTGTGTGTGTGTGTGTGTGTGTGTGTGTGTGTGTGTGTGTGTGTGTGTGCATTTCTGTTTGTCTTTTATATGTGTGTGAATATGTCCTTGCATGGCTAAATATATAACTTTCTGAAAAATTTGAGGATATATATATATGGGAGTGTAGCGACACACATAACATAGTATTAATTTGACTGCAGTATTAGTCAATATTTTTAGGTTTATCTACTTTCAGATGCTTCATTGATTTACGCTGAAATGTTATCTCAATCAGTCAGTCGACTCAGTGTCTTTAACTTAATAATGTAATTCTATTAATTGGTTAATAATGTTGATAATGGTTTATGTTTCTCAGATCGATGCATCGAACGTGCAGAGTTTTACAGACCTTCCCATTTCAAAGAATACTTTGGACGGTAAGTACTACAGCAACAACACTAGCATTGCAGCATCCACATCATCAACAACATGAATAGCAACAACAACAACATTAATAACAAGTGAATAACACTTCTCAACAATACTTACTGGCAGCAGCAGCAGCAGCAGCAGCAGCAGCAGCAGCAAAAATATCTGCAGTAACAAAATATCAGATGGATTTTGTTCAAGATGGATTCATTATACTCAGACAGTTCCATATGTGCCCCACCCAAATCTGCCAGCAGTTATCTGGCAGACTCTCTGAGCCTGTGCAGAACTCCGAGCACTGGCAAGGTCTTGAAATGGGGGAGGTAGGGGAAGGAACTTCTGAAACGCTAAGTTGACACCACCAGAATGATGGAAATATTAAGATGGACAGCAAACAGATCAGTTTTTAATGTTTCAGACTGGAATTCAGGACTCCCACTTTTCGCAAATTTGCGAATTTCCGCTAAAACCGAGAGTGAGAATCCATGGAAAAATTTTTTTTTTCCGAGAAATAAAAAACATAAAAAAACCCTATAAATTAAGCTCAGATATGTGTCATTGTGCCGTTTTAAACGTTAATTTTCAAAATTGTCCAGGTGGGCAAGCCCCCCCCCCCTCCCCAGACCCCCCCCCCCCCACCCACCACCCCTGATTTTCAGGGATTTTTGCTTTTCCTCAGTGGGAGCCCTGGGAATTGAACTTGAGATATCAGATCTTGAGTCCATTGTTAAGTATTTGTGGAATAAAACTTTTGTAGCCCATTCCCACAGAGACATAGTTTGCACATGAAAGAACTGAGATAGTCATGGATAAGTGATGAGGATCTGTCTCAGTCTGGGTAAAATGGAGATTTTCACTGCAACTTATTCACTGGGCATGTCTTTACATGTGTGGTAAATTTTTGAAGGTGGCTTTCCTCTAAGGACCTTCTACTGTCCAGCTCTTCCCAGAATCGCTTGCCTTTAAGATGGTGAACGATTGAAAGAAAATGGACATTGTTCATTTCCAGGGCTGAAGAAGGCGCATTATGTAACACCCACAGACGTTCAGAAGCAGGCCATCAGTTTGGCCCTGCAAGGAAAGGATGTGCTTGGTGCTGCCAAAACGGGCTCGGGAAAAACATTGGCCTTCTTGATTCCGGTGAGTACTTGCCGCAGATGTGACAATGTGTGAGAAAATCATGGATGTTGTGCAGTTTTGACAGAATGAGGCTTTACTTTGTCAATAAAATGATAATGCTGAACAAAAATCAAAAATCAGAATTCGTTTATCTTTATTGTTTACTGACATATGTAGATTTAAGTCGCACTGTCATCAGCAACTCATTTTGTTGAAATCCACTTTAAAGTCTGGCAATAATCCCACACCTCTGTCATTTTCCCTGAGAAAAAATGGCAAGTGAAAATAAGATTAAGAATGACATTTTCATCACATACTTATATTTTACATCAACATTTGATATTTGGGATTGTTCTCCCAGGCCTTTCATTGTTGATATATCACAATATTTAAACTAAAGTTTGGCAATAATCCCACACCTCTGTCATTTTCCCTGAGAAAAAATGGCAAGTGAAAATAAGATTAATAATGATATTTTCATCACATACTTATATTTTACATCAATATTTGATATTTGGGGTTGTTCTCCCAGGCCTTTCATTGTTTATATCACAATTACTGCTCCTTTAATATGTGCCGTCAATTTTAACAACATATCGTGTGGCATTGTGTATTCATTCCTGTTTATGACCATAAGTACAGTATGTGTATATGTTTAGATATTGTTAGTATAAATGTTTATATACATGTATGAGTGTGTGCATTCATTTATGTATGTGTTTGTGTGTGTGTGTCAGTATGCTTGTGTGTGTGTCTATGCATGTGTGTGTGTGTGTATGTGTGTGTGTGTGCATGCATGCATGTGTGTGTGTGTGTGTGTGTGTATGACATCAGTGATTTTTTTCGGTGTGGGTGTGTTAGCAGTATGTTACTGCTCAGTCTGCATACTTTGTATTGGATGGTATGGGTGCTGGATATTTTCATGTTTCCAAAAACCGCCCACTGACATGACGTATATATATATATGTTATAGAATCTTTAATATGCATATTTGATATATAATGATAATCTGCATGCATACGAAGGGTGTGTAAGCACTATTCGGTCTTCACACATGTTGACCTTGGAGATTGGGAAAAGCTTCCACCTTTCATAAAAGCCTTCACCTTTTATCCTCCAGGCAGAGGTATTTAGGTGGATTGAACTGAGGACTGTCTGACATTTACCCTCTTAACTGTCATGCCTTTCAAACCTGGTACACATATTTTTCAGGTTCTGGAGGTACTGCACAAACAGAAAACATCTGCAGCATTCGGCATGTGTGCCTTGATCATCACACCAACACGAGAGCTGGCCTTTCAGATCTTCGAAGTTCTCAACAAGATCCGCATGTTTCATGACTTCACCGCCAACCTCATCATTGGGGGAAAGGTGAGGATGTGTGTGTTTGCTTGTGTGTGTGCAGTGAGTGTGGTGCATATGTGTGTTGAACTTGGCTGGGACTAGTGATTTTTTTGTCTGGCTAGCAAGTTTGCAAGGCACAGTGACTCTCTTTTTTTTTTTTTTTTCGTCATTTTCATCATTTTTTCTTCTTTTTTTTCCAGTTACTTTTTTGGGGTTTTCTTTGTTTTGAGTTTGTTCAAGAGAGATTCATTGCACTCAGACAATTCCATATGGGTTCCCTCTAAATCTGCCAGCGGTTATCTGGCAGACTTCTTGAGCCTACGGAGAAGGGAAAGGGGGAGAGTGGGACCTGTGATATAGTAAGCGACACCACCAAAATGATGGAACTTTTAGATGGGCAATGAACAGGCCAGTTTTTAATGTTGCGGGCTGGGATTGAACTTGAGATATGAGATCTTGGGTCCATGGCTCCATTGTCAAAGAAAGAGACAATATAGAACCTAGAGTAGTCGTCTGTACACAAGTCTAATATATATTATAATAAGGAAAAGTCACCATCAGTGCACATAACAAGCAATTTGATGAGAGGATAGAGCATAAACTACAGTCTCTTCCTGTCAGTCCATCTGAACTTCATGTTTTTATTTTGTTATTGTTGTTGGGTTTTTGTTTGTTTAGAAAATGTGGCGGGAAGAGCATCTGATGGCTAACACCAACATTGTTGTCTGTACTGTTGGTCGTCTTCTTCATCATCTGGATCAGACTCCGTCTTTCAGCGCTGATGAACTGAAGATTCTGGGTAAGTTCTTTTTCTACATAATTAGTTTATTTTTTGTGTTAAACAGACATGAGGTTCTCCGGTATTTTTATGGAGTTTCGTATTTTTGGAGACTGAAAAGGTAATTTTCATAAATTGTGTAAATCCATTGAGGAAATTTTGGGGTCATCCATCTGTGATGGTGGGTTTTTTCACATTGCAGAGACGTATCATTCCATATATTCCAAACAGTCCCGTGCGAAGCAGGGGAAACAATTTTGAAGTGAACGGTATAAGAATTTCAAACTGTATGGGAATAATAGTCCTTTCTATTCTCCATATTATCCACTGCGCTATCACAGATTCATGTCTTTCATGACTTGAACTGAAATGAAAACTGTGGACACTTTAGCTTGGAAATATCGATGCCATTAACAGTAAGTGTCTATTTTAAGTCATGATTGTATGTATTGGTTGTATGTGACTGTCATAATGATTGAACCTAGTGTACTAATTCCACAGATATATGGTGTATTTCAAGAGCTGCTCTCGAGTTCTTTCCAAAGCTAAATCTTTATATTCAAATACTGAAAAAAGCTTCAGCTTCTGGTGGCTTTGCTCCCCACATCCTGATCAGGAGCATTACCTCTGGACCTCACAAAGTGTGGAGTAGGAGCCTCCTGTGTAACCCTGACACCCTCTTTGTTTTTCTTTCTAAATAGCAATTTTAGAATATACACCACCTCCACGGCATTGATGCCAGCAGCAGAGAGATATTGATAATGCTGACTAGTCCTGTGGGAAATAAAAACCCAGAGATGGGACATTCACATGATAATGTTGTGTGTGTGTGTGTGTGTGTGTGTGTGTGTGTGTGTGTGTGTGTGTGTGTGTGTGTGTGTGTGTGGTGTGTGTGTGAGACACAGAATATGACAACTTGGGGTAAGGGTCATTTGTTGAACAAGTTTGAGTGTACCCCAGCTTAGCATCTTTGTGTGTGTGTGTGTGTGTGTGTGTGTGTGTGTGTGTGTGTGTGTGTGTGTGTGTGTGTGTGTGTGTGTTGTGAGACAGAGGGAGGATGACGCCTTGGGTAACAGGTCACACACCTTGCTCCCCTCCTATCTTTTACCCTCAGATTGCATGTGTTTTGTGCCCGTTGAAGGTTTGGTTGTTGTTGGTGATTCCTTTGGTTAATGATGAACGTGTGATTCTTGATTTGGTTCTTGAATCCAGATTATGCGCCTTATAGATGTCATTATTATTGTTGTTGTTATTATTATTATTATTGTTATTATTATTATTATTATTATTATTATTATTATTATTATTATTATTATTATTGTTATTATTATTATCACCATTATTATTATTTGGGGTCATTTTTGTTGGTTGATTAGTGGGTTAACTGTTGCATGTGTGTTGCAGTGTTGGATGAAGCTGATAGAATCATGGACTCCAAGTTTGCTAAAGACATGGATCACATCATTGGTCATCTGCCCTCAGAGCGACAGACGTTGATGTTTTCTGCAACACAGACAAAGTACGTTGCCTCCAATTTTTTGTTGTGTTTCATTGTTCAGGGCAGACAAACAAGCAAATAAACAAACAAAGAAAAACCAACCAGCAGCAGCGTCTATAGCCTTAATATGTTACCAAAAGTAGAAAATGGAAGCAGTTTAGAGTCAACCCTCCCTTACCCCCCCCCCCAAAAAAAAAAGGGGGGGGGGAGGAGGAGGAAGGAGCATACAGCTATTGTTTGTTGTTCAGCGTGGGAGCAAATTCGATGTTTCAAGTGTCAGATGGGCATGACACAGGGTGGATGCTGACGTGAAGGAGAAACGGCTGGAAAAAACATAAGAAAGAACAAGATGGTTAAGCCTATCAAGCAGTCTCCCTTTTTCTTTGAAATGCATCCAGACAGAATGTTCTTTTCCAACTATTCGTCTAGAAAGGGGTGTGTGAAAAGATGTGTGTGTGTGTTTGTGTGAAAATACATGTGCTTACAAACGTTCACATTTATGTATGTGTATCTGTGTCTTTGTGCAAGTTTGCCTTTGCATGATGTATGTGCTATGTTTGTGTGAGCGCTTGCAAGGTGGGGAGAAGGGATCACATGCACTTCTGTGTTTGTATGAGTATATTCATTTTTATAAAAAGAAATGACAATACTGACTGATCATCTTTTGGGTCTATTCTGTCTGTAATATGTGTGTGTAGGTCTGTGAAAGCCCTTGCCAGGTTGAGTTTGAAGGATCCCAGTTATGTGTCGGTTCATGAACACGCCCAACACGTCACACCCACTGGCCTGGAACAGGTGAGGTATTCACTTTGTCATGGATGTAAATAGTTCTGGAACACTTTGTAATTCTGGTTTAGAAAAATCAACAGGGTTTGATTGTACCTGGATACCTTCTCCAACCTGTATCGCAATTCTGTTTTGTGTGACATGTCCATGTCTGTTGGTGAGAACAGGTCACATCTGTTCATGTTGACTCCTATCACCATGCTGCTGTGGTTAGTGCAGTAGACTAGCAACTGGAAGGTTGTGGGTTCAGATCCCATCAGTCCTGTCAAAATCATTACAGGATTTTTCAGCCCCAACAAGCTCCTTCCCATAGTTGAGAGAGTTATGGGCTCATTGGGAAGAATGGACCACACTATCAGGTTTTTCCACATATAGATGCATCATTGAGGGTATTGCTTAAGTTTTCTAGTAGGCTGAAGTCAGACTACCAGGCCTGCAGATGCCTTCTAACAAAGCATGGTGCCGTGTAGTATGATGCAAATGACCATATAGTCATGTATGTCATGCAAGAGTGGTGTCCGCCCGTTGAGATACCTTCAGGGTGAAACCTCACTGAGTCCTTCAACAGAATCTGTTCTCAGCTGCTTGAGGTCTCTCGTGTCCATCTTGCTTGCATAAGGTGATGCAGGAGGAAAGTTACTGGCCACTACAACTCCTCTGACCACCAAGCTCCATGGCATTCGGGGGGATTTAGAGAAAATGGCCACAGTCATCACCACATGTGAAGTGGATTTGCTTTTGTTCCCCCTCCCTTTTGACCTGCTGGCTTTCCTCATGGTAAAATGACAATCACATATATTACATGATGCTGCATATGATTTCAGTGGCCATTCTTTTGAGCCATTAGGAATTCTGCAAAATCTGAATCACAGTGACTGCCATCATTCAAGAAAAGCAACCAGATACACATGAAAATGGAACAAGAAGGTTATTTGTTTGATGAAACAAGACTGGCACAAATTTTCAGCCAACTGGCCTTTGTCAGGCATACACAGAAGACAGCAAAAAAGTAAAGTATTTAGATGTATGACTACTGAAGTCACATCTGATTAAAATCTGAAGTAAAATGTAGTGTGAGGAAACAGCTATATTTTCATATGTCCTTTATCATGGGAAATGATATAAGCATGTGAATCTTGCCAAACTTTATAGTGGATTTTCCACATGTTGAATTAATGATAACCCAGCAATTCAGATGTACATATCTCAGAACCTAATAAAGACAGATAAGTGGGGATTTTTTTTTCAGTTTTTCGTTCCATTTTCGCAAAAGTAGCAACCTCTTTATTTCCAAAATTGTGCAGTATTCATGACTAGATTTTAGTATGGTGTTTTTTTGTTTTTTGTTTTGTTTTGTTTTTTTGCACAATGGATTTACCTTGTGAAATTTTGGCTTTTTTTCCCCAAAGAGAGCACATTGCTGCATTAGAGAGCCCTACCCCCACCCACATCCCCCTTTTTCATTCCTTTTTATGCACATAAGTATTTCTGTTTTCTTATGAAAGTGAGGGGGGTTTTCCCATAGAATTTTGCCAGGGATAACTTTTCTTTTTGTCATAAGATCTTTGATGTGCTGCGCCTCAGTTCATCATCTTGTCTGATACCCTGCACTTGTCATTTATGTTTTTTTATTGTAATTTTCAGAGCTATATTGTGTGTGAGCTGCATGAGAAGCTGTCCATGCTGTACTCTTTCCTGAAGAATCATCCCAACAACAAAATCATGGTCTTTCTGCAAACCTGCAAACAGGTGAGTACAGTCCTCTGAACAGGTGAGTTCAGTCCTTTAACTGGATGAGTTCAGTCCTTTGACTGGGTGAGTTCAGTCCTTTAATTGGGTGAGTTCAGTCCTTTGACTGGGTGAGTTCAGTCCTCAGAACAGGTGAGTTCAGTCCTTTAACTGGGAGAGTTCAGTCCTTTAACTGGGAGAGTTCAGTCCTTTGGGTGAGTTCAGTCTTCAGAACAGGTGAGTTCAGTCCTTTAACTGGGAGAGTTCAGTCCTTTGACTGGGTGAGTTCAGTCTCAGAACAGGCGAGTTCAGTTGTGTAAACAGGTGAGTTCAGTCCTATAAACAGGTGAGATCAGTTGTGTATATAGATGAGTTCAGTCCTGTGAATAGGTGAGTTCATTCCTTTGAACTGGTGAGTTCAGTCCTGTAAGCAGGTGAGTTCAGTCCTGTAAACATGTGACTTCAGCCCTGCAAATTGGTGATTTCAGACTTGTAAACGGATGAGTTCAGTCCTGTAAACAGGTGAGTTCAGTCCTGTTAACAGGTGAGTCAGTCTTGTTAACAGATGAGGTCAGTCCTGTTAACAGGTGAGTTCAGTCCTGTTAACAGGTGAGTTCAGGCCTGTTAACAGGTGAGTGCAGTCCTGTTAACAGGTGAGTGCAGTCCTGTTAACAGGTGAGTGCAGTCATGTAAACAGATGAGTTCAGTCCTGTATCTGGGCAGATTAATCCTGTAAACTGGCAAGTTCAGTTCAGTAAAATGGTGAGTTAAGTCCTGTAAACTGGTGAGTTAATTTAGTCCTGTCCTTATTTATTTTGTTGAGGAATATATTTCATTTTTATGTCTTTATACTTATGCTATATGTGTAGAGTCCCAAGGACTAGTTGTAAGACAGGTACGGTGGGACCTAATGCTACTATCCTGGAGAAATAAAGTACTTTGAAGTGTTTAGTTTGGAGGTGACTTTAAAGTTATTAGACAATCTTTAGTACTATTTTTTTTTACCTGCAAAGTGGAATCGTTCACATGGTGACTGACACTTGTTTGCAGGTGAGGTTTGTTCACACGGTGATGAGACATGAGCGTCCAGGCATGACGGTGTTGGCCCTGCACGGAGGTCAGGACCAGCTGAGGCGTATCGACATCTACCGCGAGTTCTGCCGCAAACAGCATGTCATCCTCTTCACCACTGACCTGGCCTGTCGAGGACTTGGTGTGTGTGTGTGTGTGTGTGTGTGTGTGTGTGTGTGTGTGTGTGTGTGTGTGTGTGTGTGTGTGTGGTGTGTGTGTGTATGTGTGTGTGTTGTGTGTGTGTGTGTGTGTGTGTTGTGTTGGGTGGTGGTGTGGTTGTTGGGGTGGTGTGTGTTGTGTTGGGTGGTGTGTATGTGTGTTGGGGTGGTGTGTGTGTTTGTTGGGATGGTGTGTGTGTGTGTTTGTTGGGGTGGTGTGTATTGTGTTTGTTGGGTGGTGTGTTGTGTTTGTTGGGGTGGTGTGTATGTGTGTTTGTTGGGGTGGTGTGTGTGTTTGTTGGGTGTGTGTTGTTGGTGGGTGGTGTGTGTGTTTGTTGGGATGGTGTGTGTGTGTGTGTTTGTTGGGTGGTGTGTGTGTGTGTGTTTGTTGGGGTGGTGTGTGTGTTTGTTGGGTGGTGTGTTGTGTGTTTGTTGGGTGGTGGTGTGTTGTGTGTTTGTTGGGTGGTTTGTGTGTGGTGTGTGTGTGTTTGTTGGGTGTGTGTGTGTGTGTTTGTTGGGATGGTGTGTGTGTGTTTGTTTGGGTGGTGGTGTGTTGTGTTTGTTGGGGTGGTGTGTGTGTGGTGGTGTGTTGTTTGTTGGGTGGTGTGTTGTGTGTTTGTTGGGATGGTGTGTGTGTGTTGTTGTGGGTGGTGTGTGTGTGTGTTTGTTGGGGTGGTGTGGTTGTTTGTTGGGTGGTGGTGTGTGTTTGTTGGTGGGGTGTTTTGTTGGGTGGTGTGTGTGTGTTTGTTGGGATGGTGTGTGTGTTTGTTGGGATGGTGTGTGTGTTTGTTGGGATGGTGTGTTGTGTGTTGTTGGGGTGGTGTGTGTGTTTGTTGGGGGTGTGTGTGTTGTTTGTGGTGTGTGTTGTGGATGGTTTTTGGGTGTGTGTGTGTTTGTTGGGTGGTGTGTTGTGTGTTTGTTGGGATGGTGTGTGTGTGTTTGTTGGGGTGGTGTGTGTGTTTGTTGGTGGTGGTGTGTGTGTGTTTGTTGGGATGTGTGTGTGTGTGTTTGTTGGGTGGTGTGTGTGTTGTTGGGTGGTTGTATGTGTGTTGTTGGGTGGTGTGTGTGTGTTTGTTGGGATGGTGTGTGGTGTTTGTTGGGTGGTGTGTTGTGTGTTGTGGTTGGTGTGTGTTGTTGGGTGGTGTGTGTGTTTGTTGGGGTGGTGGTGTGTTTGTTGGGGTGTGTGTGTTTGTTGGGTGGTGTGTATGTGTGTTTGTTGGGATGGTGTGTGTGTTTGTTTGGGTGGTGTGTGTGTTTGTTGGGTGGTGTGTGTGTGATGTGTGCTTGTTGGGGTGGTGTGTGTGTGTGTTTGTTGGGATGGTGTGTGTGTTTGTTGGGGTGGTGTGTAGTGTGTGTTTGTTGGGGTGGTGTGTGTGTTTGTTGGGGTGGTGTGTTGTGTGTTTGTTGGGTGGTTGTGTGTTTGTGGGTGTGTGTTGTTGTTGGGGTGGTGTGTGTGTGTGTGTTTGTTGGGTGGTGTGTGTGTGTGTTTGTTGGGATGGTGTGTTGTTGTGGTGTGTGTGTGTGTGTTGTTGGGGTGGTGTGTGTGTGTTTGTTGGGATGGTGTGTGTGTTTGTTGGTATGGGTGGTGTGTGTGTTTGTTGGGGGTGGTGTGTGTTGTTGGGTGGTGTTGTTTGTTGGGATGGGTGTGTGTGTGTTGTTGGGGTGGTGTGTATGTGTGTTTGTTGGGTGGTGTGTGTGTGTGTTTGGTGGTGTGGTGGTGTTGGTGTGTGTGTGTTTGTTGGGATGGTGTGTTGTGTGTTTGTTGGGATGGTGTGTGTGTGTTGTTTGGGTGGTGTGGTGTGTGTTTGTTGGTGGTGGTGTGTGTTTGTTGGGGGTGGTGTGTGTGTGTTGTTGGGGTGGTGTGTGTGTTTGTTGGGGTGGTGTGTATGTGTGTTTGTTGGGTGGTGGGTGTGTTTGTTGTGGTGGTGTGTTGGGTGGTTGTGTGGGTGGTGTGTTTGTTGGGTGGTGTGTGTTGTGTTTGTTGGGATGGTGTGTATGTGTGTTTGTTGGGATGGTGTGTTGTTGTGTTTGTGGGTGGTGTGTGTGTGTGTTTGTTGGGGTGTGTGTGTGGTGTGTGTTTGTTGGGTGGTTGTGTGTGTTTGTTGGGTGGTGTGTGTGTGTTTGTTGGGATGGTGTGTGTGTTTGTTGGGTGGTGTGGTGTTGTGTGTGTTGTTGGGATGGTGTGTGTGTTTGTTGGGTGGTGTGTGTGTGTGTGTGTGTTGTGGTGGTGTGTGTGTGTGTGTGTGTTGGGGTGGTGTGTGTGTGTTTGTTGGGATGGTGTGTGTGGTTTGTTGGGGTGGTGTGTTGTGTTTGTTGGGATGGTGTGTGTGTTTGTGTGGGTGGGTGGTTGTGTGTGTTGTGTGGTGGTGTGTGTTGTTGGGGTGGTGTGTTGTGTGTTTGTTGGGATGGTGTGTGTGTTTGTTGGGGTGGTGTGTAGTGGTGTTTGTTGGATGGTGTGTGTGTGTGTGTTGTTGGGGTGGTGTGTGTGTGTTTGTTGGGGTGGTGTGGTGTGGGTGTTGTTGGGATGGGTGTGTGTGTGTTGTGTTGGGGTGGTGTGTTTGATGTGGTTTGTGTTGGGATGGTGTGTGTGTGTGTTGGGGTGGTGTGTGTGTGTTTGTTGGTGGGTGGTGTGTGTGTGGTGGTGTGTGGTTGTTGGGTGTGTGTGTATGTTGTTGTTGGGGTGGTGTGTGTTTGTTGGGATGGGTGTTGTGTGGTGTTGAGGGTGTGGTGTGTGTGTTTGTTGGGGTGGTGTGTGTGTTGTTGGATGGTGTGTGTGTTTGTTGGGTGGTGTGTGTGGTTGTTGGGGTGGTGTGTGTGTTTGTTGGGGTGGTGTGTGTGTTTGTTGGGGTGGTGTGTATGTGTGTTGTTGGGATGGTGTGTGTGGTTGTTGTTGGGGTGGTGTATGTGTGTGTTTGTTGGGATGGTGTGTTGTGTGTTTGTTGGGGTGGTGTGATGTGTGTTGTTGGGTGGTGTGTATGTGTGTTTGTTGGGTGGGTGTTGTGTGTGTTTGTGGTTGGGTGAGTGTGTTTGTTGTGGGTGGTGTGTAGTTGTTGGGGGTGGTGTATGGTGTTTGTTGGGGGGTGTGTGTTGTTGGGGTGGTGTGTAGGTTTTTGATGTGTGTTGTGAGTTTTTGGTGGTGTGTTGTTTTTGGGTGAGGTATGTATGTTGTTGGGATGATGTAGTGTGTTGTGTGTGGATGTTGTATGTTTTTTTCTATGGTGGATGGTTGTTGTGGATTTTTGGAGTGATGTTATGTTTGGTTGGGATTAGGATGAGATGTAATTGATTGGTTTGTTAAGAACTTTGCTGTAATGCTGTGTGAGGATGATTGTAGATTTTGTTGGGAGATAGGTGTTAATTGGTGTTGTTGGGTGGAAGTGGTGAGTTGTGAGGGGGTGGTATGGAATGTTGTTGGAGGATCATTACGTTGTTGAATTGTCATTGATTGGTAGTTTGAGGTTTTGAAACGTGTGTTTGTGGGATGGTGGTGTGTTTGTTTGGGGTGGTGTGTTGTGTTTGTTGGGGTGGTGTGTGTGTGTTTGTTGGGGGTGGTGTGGTGTGTGTGGGTGGTGTGTGGTGTGTGTGTTGGGTGGTGTGTGTGTGTGTGTTGTTGTGGGTGGTGGTGTGTGTGTGTGTTGTGTTGGGTTGGTGTGTGTGTGTGTTGTGTGTGTTTGTGTGTGGGTGTGGGTGTGTGTGTGTGTGTGTGTGTGTGTGTGTTGTTGGGGTTGGGTGTGTGTGTGTGTTTGTTGGGGTGGGTGTGTGTGTTTGTTGGGGTGGTGTGTGTGTGTGGTGTGTGTGTGTGTTGTTGGGGTTGGGGTGTGTGTGTGTGTTTGTTGGGGTGGTGTGTGTGTTTGTTGGGGTGGTGGTAGTAGAGTTTATATAATTTGGGGGGAGGGGGGTGTGTTGGGGTGGTGATGAGGGATTTTTAAAAAGATTTGTTTTGTTTGCTTTGAACAGCATTTTCTCAAGTGCGTGTATGCACATTATTGTTTGACCCTCACCCTGCAATAATAAGTTTCTGCACAGTCTGCATGCTTCATCTGTAGTGTGTGTGCATGTGGATGTTGCCATATTTCTATATTTCTATGACCCACCTGAACAATGACTGGCTTGTTTAAGGATATTTTACATGCACATGTTATGTTCTACACGCAGATCCACATAAAAGGGATTTAGGCACTGGCAGATGTAAACCTCTTGATCTGGGATATTGTTAAAAAGAACCCTTTACCCACTTAATGCTGTGCAAGTAGGACTGACATTTTTGAGACCTTTCTGTTGGAAGAAATTCAGTGTCTTAACCACTTGGCTGTTGCACCTGCTGGGGGAAGGGGGAGTGGAAGAGGGGAGTGGGGATGGAATGTTTTGCAAGAGGATTCAATACATACAAACAGTTCTTCACCGAATCTACCAACAATTATCTGGTAGTTTTGACAGGTCTTTGCAAAACCCTGTGATTTGGCAAGGTCTTGAGAAAAGAGGGGAATACAGGACCTATGAGATGAAAGCCTCCGCCAAAGTGATCGGCGTACTGCAATGGGCAGTGCATATACTAGTTTTTATGTTGTAGGCTGGAACTGAAGTTGAGATATTAGACCTGGAGTCCATAGCTCTGTAAGCTGAACCAGTCGACACACAGGGTGACCAGGTCCCTTTTGAGATTTACGCTCGGATCACAGAATTTAGTATCCAGTGTGCTTACTACTACATCATCATGACATGAGACCTTAACCATCTGAGATCATATTCTTGAGTTATCAGTAATTTCCAACTTGACTCTCAGCCAGATTCCCAGCTTATCGGGAATATACATTACCGGAAAATCCTGTTTAGTGTCATATACTTTAGCATATCCAACTTATGCACTACGGGGTACAGTTGCGCTGGTTTTTTGTTGTTTTTTTTGTGCCAGAACTCATCCAAATACAATGTGAAAGTGGTAAGAGGACTCCTCCAGACACATGTTCCCTACCTGCATTGTCAGGTCATGACTTAAACACATAAGTTTCCTCTTCCTCTTCTTTGGTCATGACAGCAATCTAGCAGGTTGCTTTATCTTGGAGCTCCTTGTTTGAGCCAAAAATGTTCTTGTAAATCGTACCCTTTGTGGTTCATGCTTCACTCAGTCACTGAGTTCCTTGTTTGATTTCGCTTCTAGGTTGGGCTCTTTTTTTTTTTTTTTTTTTTTTTTTGTATAGCTCAGGTCAGGAGATAATTTTTCGTATTTATATTCATATTCATATTCATATTCATATTCTTATATATTCATATTCATATTTCTTTCTTTTGTCACACTGGATTTGCCACATGAAACTCAGGCTGCAGTGCCACCCACTTTCTTTTTTTAACCAAGGCTTCTAAAAGGCAGGAAGGCTAATTGGTCTTCAAGGGGAGTTACCTGGGAAACCAGCCTATCTCTCCAATGTTTTTACTGGGACAACCAGGCAATGCACTGCTTTTCTTGACTTTCAATTGCCATGGGATCTTTTGCGTGTGCAGGCCAGAAGGCACCTTTCCAAAGTACTGGACGTTCAGTTCAATTATTCGGTCAGATTGAGGAGAAAAGTCGAAGCCTCAGCAAGGAATGAACCAGTTACATCAAGTTTAGCTATAGGCAGGTGAACGTCTTAACCATTCTGCCACTCTTCTCCCTGTGAGTCAGGGTTAGCAAAGTTAAAGGGGATAGGGGTGAAGTGAGGGGGAGACAGTGACTTTCGAGAAATTTGTTCATCATCATCATCATCATTGTCATCATGATTGTCATCATCACTGTACCATTCAGTGTTGCTCAACCTGTGTGGATTTACTGGCTTTATGAGATCAATTGTTTGAACTGTACAACATGCATCAGAGTTCATGTGATTGAAATTGTTGTTGAAAGGTTTCTATTTGTGTGTGTGTGTGTGTGTGTGTGTGTGTGTGTGTGTGTGTGTGTGTGTGTGTGTGTGTGTATGTGTGTGTGTGTGTGTGTGTGTGTGTGTGTGTGTGTGTGTGTACACAGACTTCCCTGCTGTCAACTGGGTCGTACAACTGGACTGCCCTGTAGATGTTGACACCTATATTCATCGAGCTGGACGAACTGCACGGTCAGTATGTGTGTGTGTGTGTGTGTGTGTGTGTATGTGTGTATGTGTGTGTTTATGTGTGTGTTTATGTGTGTTTGCATGTGAGTGTGTGTGTGTTTGTATGTGTGTGGGTGTGTGTATGTATGTGTATGTGTGTGTGTGTATCATGTATGTGTGTGTGTGTGTGTGTATGTATGTGTGTGTAAGTGTGTGTGTGTGTGTGTGTGTGTTCTCATTTCAGGTTAATGATCAGTAAGAATGGTGATTGTATGAGTATTAGTTTCCAAAGCTAATGTAGAGAAAAGAAATGCAGCACACAGTTAACAGATGTTTTCATTTCTTCTTTTATTGAATTTGGATGTCACAAGAGACTGAATCAGGTAAAAACTAAGGAATAGAAAGCAGAATGTGTCAGTTTTGTGATGACAGTGACTTATGTAATGAATTTCATTTATTTTTTAATGTCTTATATTTAGTCATGACCAGATGAAGTTTGTTCTGCAGAAATATCTTTCTGTTAAATCAGTGCTTTTTCATTGCATTTTCCACTGTATGTGTGCGCAGGTTTGAGCAGAACGGGCAGGCACTACTGGTCCTGGTGCCGTCAGAAGAAGAACACATGGTGGAAGCTCTGCACCGTAGAAAAATTCCCATCAATAAAATCAGGTGGGTCCCTTTTCTTGTTTAACACTTTTCACTCCCTTGTCCTTGTCTATAGCGTCCTATGGCTATCTAGCCTTTTTATTCCCTCACCCTGTCCACCAGCTTCCAGTTAGCTTCCTATTCCATTCACTCACTCACCCTGTCCACACATTCACTAGTTTCCTAACCCTTTCACTCTTGCACTCTATCTACCAGTTTCCTGTAGGTTCCTAACCCTTTAACTCCCTCACCCTGTCCAGAGATTCCTGTGGCTTCTTAACCTTTTATTCCCTCACCCTCTGGAAATTCTCTCAACAGATACTGTAGACAAAGGTATTGGTAGCAAAGGTGTTAATAGTCAAGAAAAAACACAAACAAAAATATAACAACAGGAAAACAGTAGCAGTATATCATAGAGGCTGAAAAGTTTAGTTCACAGTTTGGAGTTTGTTCAAGAGGAATTAATTGTGCTTGTACAATGCCATATGCAATTCTCCCAAATTTTCCAACAATTATCTGGCAAACTCCTTGATCTTGTGCAAAAGCCCTATGCGCTAGCAAGGTCTTGAAATGTCAGGATGGGGATGGGACATTTTCATACTTTGACACCATTGTGTTTTGATAAAGAAAACCTATATACTGTATATAAAGTAGTAATGTGTATTGATAAAGAAAGCCTGTATATATAAAGTAGCTGTGTGTATTGATAAGGAAAGCCTGTGTATAGTATAAAGTAGCAGCATGTACTGATTAGGAAAGCCTATATATTTATAAACAAGCTGTGTGTATTGATAAGGAAAGCCTGTATATAAAACAGCTGTGTGTATTGATAAGGAAAGCCTGTATATAAAACAGCAGTGTGTATTGATAAGGAAAGCCTGTATATAAAACAGCAGTGTGTATTGATAAGGAAAGCCTGTATATAAAGTAGCAGTGTGTATTGATAAGGAAAGCCTGTATATAAAACAGCAGTGTGTATTGATAAGGAAAGCCTATATATAAAGTAGCAGTGTGTATTGATAAGGAAAGCCTGTATATAAAACAGCTGTGTGTATTGATAAGGAAAGCCTATATATAAAGTAGCAGTGTGTATTGATAAGGAAAGCCTGTATATAAAGCAGCAGTGTGTATTGATAAGGAAAGCCTGTATATAAAACAGCAGTGTGTATTGATAAGGAAAGCCTATATATAAAGCAGCAGTGTGTATTGATAAGGAAAGCCTGTATATAAAACAGCAGTGTGTATTGATAAGGAAAGCCTGTATATAAAACAGCAGTGTGTATTGATAAGGAAAGCCTATATATAAAGTAGCAGTGTGTATTGATAAGGAAAGCCTGTATATAAAGTAAAGTGTACATTGATTAGGAAAGCATGTAGAAAGTAGCAGTGTGTACTGATAAGGAAAGCCCATGTTGAATAAACACGCGTTTACTGTTTTGTGCCTTCTGTTATTCGGACAGTGTCAACACAAAGAAACTGCGTGACATCACCGGCAGTGTGTCTTCTTTGTGTGTCTCCTGCAAGGACACAAAGGACATGGCTGAGAGAGTGAGTTTCTTTTTTGTTACTTTCCCACTTCATTTTAGAATATTTTCAGTATGTGAATATGTGTGAATTGCTGGCATATTCAGAGGAGAAAAAATAGGGGAGTGGGTGGGGTAGGGATGGAATTTGTTGCAATTTTTATCTGAATCAAAGAAATGGAAGATTATTTTATGGAGATCCTTACTGTGCAATTGTTTGATTTATTCATACACTTTTGAAAATGGGTATGTAAGCTGCATTGATTTCATTTTATCTGTTTTTGTATAACTTTTTTTTTCCTTTTGTTAACAAACCATGGTCATCTTCTATACGTAAAATATATATAAACTATACATCAGGGAATAGAAAAGATTATATGCTTGCTCCTTTAAGTATTTTTATACATAAAATATATAAAAACTATATATCAGGGAGTAGGAAAAGATTGTATGCCTGCTCCTTACTTATTTTTATACATGAAATATGTAAATACTGTATATCAGAGAAGAGGAAAAGATTACATGCCAGTTCCTTACTTTAACCCTTGACTCTCACACCCTGTCTACTAGCTGCAAAAACTGAACCCTCTGACTTCCTCACTGTCCACCAGCTTCCTGCAGGAAGGGGGTGAAAGGGTTAAATTTTTGCTTTTTTTTTTTTTTTTTTTATCGTTGATGACAATGCAGGATGCTAATAATTAATTTTTTTTAATTTTTAATTAATTATTTTTTTAATTACAATATTTATATAGCGCAAAATCTCGATAAAAATCAAATCTAAGCGCTGAACATACACTTACGCACGCGCGCACACACACGCACACACACACTTACACATGGCTATAAATGGGGAAAAAGAATAAAAGCAATGGAAAATTATAGAGAGCATATTATATACAAATATATTTTACAATGTGATTCCCCTCCGAGTGGAGACAGGCTACAGAGGGGGGATGAGTGAGGTCAGGATTTTATGCAGAGGAGAAAAGGTGAGTTTTGAGAGCGGACTTGAAGGAGACAAAAGTAGGTTGCTGACGGACAGAGAGAGGAAGTTTGTTCCAGGAAAGTGGACCAGAAACAGAGAAGGCTCGTGGACCATAGGTATTGAGCTTAGTGCATGGAAAGCGAAAAGTCAGAGGATCGGAGGCAGAGCGGAGGGTACGTGAGGGAAGATAGATCTCAAGTAGGCTTGACAGGTAATCGGGGGCTGCGTTATTGAGGCTTTTGTAGCACATGGTGTCTAGTTTGTACTGTATGCGCTTTGATACAGGGAGCCAGTGAAGTAGTGCCAGGAGAGGAGATATGTGGTAAGCTTTTTTCTTTTTGAGTACAAAGCGTGCAGCATTGTTTTGAATGCGCTGTAGGATGTGAATGGTGGAGGCAGGAAGACCAGACAGGAGTGAATTGCAATAGTCAATGCGAGACATTATGAAGGAGAGAACGAGTTTTGCAGTTGTTTCGACAGAGAGATACTTCCTGATCAGCCTTATACGATGGAGATGATAGTAGCAAGATCTGGCAGTTTGAGAAACATAGTTGTTCATGGAGAGGGTAGAGTCAATGCAGACAGCAAGGTTTTTAGCTGAATCAGAAATTGGGACTGATGTGTTACATAATGGGAGAGAAAGAGGAGGCAGCTGAGAAAGTTTCTGACGGGTGCCAATGAGGACAGCTTCTGTCTTGTCATTAAGCTGAAGTTTGTTGATAGATAGGGTGAGGGAGTCAAAGGGTTAATCGTTCCCTGTGCTGGTCAGGCATACAAACAAACTGAATCAAAGTGACATTCAGTCACCACTACGACAAAAACCTGCAGCCGTGGAGATGGGGACTGGCAGAAGATACTGTTGAAAGTCTTTAGTTATGATTCTGCATGTAGGTAGTTTTAGGGCGATGGTTATTCACAGTAGATCTGAATGCAGTGTATGTATCCTCCCATTGTGACTGAGCAGCACGTTCCAAGGACAGTATTATTCCTCCCAAATGGGAGGAAATATCCATGTCACTAGCAGTAGCACATGCTGGATTATGCCACTGTGCATGGATTATGCCACTGTACGACAGAAAGGCAGATGAGATGTATGTATCATATGCTGCTTGACAGGAGCTGACCGCTAGTCTGATCACTGACTACTATGCAGTAAGACAAATATCCTGTTACCTTAATACAAGTCAGCCAGGGATAAACCTATACAGAAGTTTGATATTGCCCATCTGCATAACAGCAAAGATGCCTTTCAGGAGGAGCTCAAGAAGAGATTATCCAATGTAGAGCTTGAGGGAAAGAAAGTAGAGGCACATTGGAAATCCTCCATAGAAGCTATCTTCAGTACTTTGGCCGAACTGTGGATTTTGTATAACATAAATGCACGCGTTAGTTTGATGAATGTGATGAAAAAGTTTGATGAATGTGATGAAAAAGTTGGATGAATGTGATGAAAAAGTCAGCAAGCTTATTGACAGATTCCATGCTACTGACAAGGCACACCTCAGTAAGAAGACCTGTGAGAAGAGGAAGTAAAAAAAATAGTAGCATATATAGCAGCTTGTCAACAAACAAACAAAAACGACAAAAAAGTTTGACAGATGCTGAACCTATGGTTTGAGACGAAAACTGCAGAACTCCAGGCTGAGGCTGATACGTATGAGTGAAGTCACTACATGGTGGCCTACATGCAGTGTGCGAACAAAATGCTTCTAGATGAACACTGATTTTCACCTCTAACCGATTCATTCTGCTGACACTAGCTGACATCTTATCATGCTGGGGTGAGCACTTTAACACACTGCTGAGAAGGGAGTCGTAAGTATTTGAGGACGCCTTTGCACTCCTTCAACTGTTTATAAAGAAATCTCTTGCATATCCACCCTCAAATGCTGAGATTACCAAAGCCCAAAGCAAGCCATCCTTGGAGTAGCACCAGGAGCCCTGATGGTTTTACTACAGGAATAGGGGCAAAGAGCTTATGCAGGTGACAACCCTGTACCAGCTTATATGGCAGAAGAAAGAGGTTCCTCAAGACTTTGAAAATGTTATGATCATCCACATTTACAAGAGGTTGGGCAGTAAGAGGCAATAAGGCCTTATGCTGTAATCACGTAGCTGGGCCCATCATTCCTGAGTCTCATTGTGGTTTTCATGATGCCTGAGGCATGAGAGACATGGTGTTTGCCATGCCAGATGCAAAAGATATGTCACAAATAAAACCAGGAGTTTCACATGGTGATGGGATCTGACCAAAGCATTTGATACTGTTAGCCAGAAAGAGATACTGAAAAGGCTGGTTATCTTCAGAAGTTTGCCTTGTTGATTGCTGCCTTCCACAATGGCTTGCTGGACAGGGTGTAAGAGAATGGGGAGGAATCCAAACCCCTCTTAATGCGGAACAGATTGCAAGAGGGATGCATTCTAGTGCACACACTCTTCTCCATCCTGTTTGTTTCATTCTCTGATTTATTCAGAGGCTGACTGGGAGATGGACATCCAGTTGTGCTCAGATGGAAACTTCTTCAACCTGGGGAGACACCAAACCAAGACCAAAGTGCTCAAAGCCATTCTTCAGAAATTTCTCTTTGCAGATAACTGTGCACTGGCCGTACACTCATATGAGGACATCCAGTACATCACTGACCAATTTTCTGCAGCCTGTAAATGCTTAAGCTTCACAATTACCCTCAGCAAGGCTGAAGCTACATTTTACCTAGTGTTATTACAGACTTCTCTCACTTTACCACTGATTGGCATCAACAAACAGGAGATTAAAATTGTAGACAGATTTTGCTACTTGGGCAGTACAGTGAACAGCAGTGGATCTTATGATGCTGAGGTGCTTCTGTGTGTTTTGGAGGACTAGTTTTGCCTTTGGAAGACTGAACAAGAGATCATTGCAGGACCATGGCATCAGTCTCACCAAAAAGATTACTTTGTTGTGGGCAGTAGTCCTGAGAGCCCTGCTATACTGCTGCAAGACTTGGGCTACTACACATTCAACAGCTGGGACAGTTTCTCCAGAGATGTCTGCACAAGATCTACAATATCACATGACAACATTGAGTGATAATGACTACTGGGCTAAACTTGCGTAGCTTTCATTGGCAATCCAGCCGACTTCTTCAGTGTGAGTGTCCAACATCCAAGTTGTGAAGAAGTGTGGCTTGTCAAGTACAAAGTATCTGTTCATCAAATGTCAGCTTTTTTGACAGGACACATTGTCCGTATAAGAGACAATTGCATCACCAAAATGCTTCTGTACCGAGAGTGAAGCGAGGACCATAAGTAGGAGAGACCACTAATGTGATTCAAGGATATTTTGAATGCTAACCTCATCAGCAGTGACATCGACACCATCAGTTGGGAAGACGTTATCCACATGAGTAAGCTGGCAACAGCAGTGCTTGCAGGGCACAGTTACATTTGAACAGTGCACAATAGTTGCCATTCAACAAAAAAAGAGACCAGCGAAAGCAGAACCCCAAAAATGAGAGCTCCTTTGCATGCAATTCCTGTACCTTGTGATGGAGACCAGTATTCCAACTCATCTGTCAGACTGACAGGAGAATCCCATCACCGTCATCAGGGTGTTCTATATTTTAAAGCTGTATTTCAGGGACTTTGTATATTTAACCACAGGCTGTTTGGACCCGGCAGTAGTACATAGTCTCCTTCCGGGTTGGTTTCACTGTGACTTGATAGCTCCCATGGACTGCCTGGACTTTGGGACTGTGACAAAATGAACTTGGATAGTTGTGAAAACATCTGACAGTAATGGCACAGAAGCGAAAAGGAAAACAAAACAGTTTAAAACCCTTTCAGCTCTGTGAGTTTACAGCCTGAATAATCTTTCCCAGCCTGCCAGGTTTTGGCTGTTCTTCATGAACATGAAGGGGTGTTTGACTTAAACTCTAATAATGTTTGCAAAATCATGTAACCAAGAGATTTGAAATGCTATTAGCACTTCGTCAAAAACTTGAAGTGTAGTCAGTCTCAGATGCTTGGTTTTACTGATGCAAAAATTAAAACTAACAAAACAACAAAACAAAACAAAACAAAACAAAACAACAACACAACACAACACAACACAACACAACACAACACAACACAAACAACAACACAACACAACACAACAAAATAATAGAGGTGCAGAAAAAATACCCACTTATTGTTAGAAGTATGCAGCAATGTTGATGTCTGTTGATACAAAAGGAGATGTTGTACAAATCAGTTCCCTTTAGGTGTAGTTTATGCCTATGAGCTTGGAAATTAGTTTAATGAAATGAGATTAGATGCTTGTGCATTGCAAAGGAGCTAGTTGGTAAAACTGGTCTGTGGCATCAGTGGATTGCATGGGCGTAAGTTTAGTAATTTTAATGTATTAAAAAAAAGTTCAGTCAGTTCAGACTGTTATCAAGGTCACACCTATTTTGAACCTGTTTTAATTTTTGCCATGAAAATATCTTTTGTTTGACATTCTGTACTCATAAAGGAAAATGACAAAAGTCTTAAAAGAAAAATGTTGAATTTGCATTCAGCACATTAAAGTGCATAAACATGCACATGAGGTAATGTTGCATATGCAAGGATTTTTAATATACATATGGCATCATTTGTTTTTTGTATTAGGTAGCTTGGTTGATATGTACAAAATCTTGACCCTGTGTGTGTGTGTGTGTGTGTGTGTGTGTGTGTGTGTGTGTGTGTGTGTGTGTGTGTGTGTGTGTATGCTTGTGTGTGTGTGTGTATGTGTGTGTGTTTGTGTGTGTGTTTGTGTGTATGTGTATGTACATGCATGTGTGTGTGTATGTGCATGCATGTGTGTGTGCTTATGTGTGTGAATGCATGTGCGTGTGCGCGTACATGCCTGCTTTGTGTATATGTGTATTGCAGGCGTTCAGAACATACGTGTACAGCCTACATGTAATGAAAAACAAGCAAGTTTTTGACATCAGCAAGTTGGATCTGGCAAAATTTGCCCAGTGAGTTGTGTGAAATACTTTATTAAGCTTTTCTCTGCCTGAACAATAAGATCGTTAAGTTTTTGTAGTGTAATGTCGGGCCATCTTGTAGGGTTTTTTCCCTCCCCTTGAACAAAATCAGTGATATTGTTGCTGTTTCAATATTCATGATTTCTCAGATGAGTTGGGGAGTTAAAGAACAAAATCCAGGGACAAGAAGTGGAAGATGATTACTTAACTCTAACATAACTGCACAGTTTGCATGTTTGCCCCGTCGAAACTTTGTGCATCTGACCTCCAGGCGACCCAGCCTTGAATGGGCACATGATCCTTCCACCACCCGCCTCCTCCCCAAAGCCATGGAAGGCAAAGCAGCAAAGGAGAGAAAATGGGCACCATGCTTACACAGCTGGTCCCAAGAAAAGCCAAAGTCTCCGCCATCCTACTGACCTGTAGTACAGGGGCCTTGAGACATACTTTTCTTGTCATGGCGTGGATGTCATTTTTTGTGTCTGCCATTCACAGTATGGAAACTGTAATTGTGCAGAATTTGTTTACCAAACTTTTGCCAAAGGTGTAGACTATCGAGGTGTCGCAAATGCATGTTTGTAAGATATGGTATCAAGGTCAAGGTCAGTGGCCCAAAAAGTGCTGAAAATCGGCGCTTTTTGAGGGAAGTGTATGAAGAGCACATTCTTAGGAAATTCTGACGATATTTAAAATCGTTCCATGGTTGTGATAGTCTACAATTTTTATTGCTTCATGTGAACTTCTATTTCAGCTGAAGGTTTCTTCATAGTTGTAGTGACATCGAAAAGTGTAAAATCTGGATTTTTTGTGATAATGTTTGCATCAAAAGAAAGAATATTGGAATTGCTTGACCATTTTGTTTTTTTCTTCTTGTTTTTTGTTGTTGTTGTTTTTATTTGTTTTTTGACCTCACATTGTGTGATTTGTGCTGTTTTTTATTCCGCAGATCTTTAGGTCTGTTCATCACACCCAGATTACGCTTTTTGGAAAAAGCAGAAAAGAGGAAAAAAGGCGGGAAAGAAGGAAGCAAGGACAAAGATGAGGAAAGAGAAGAGAAAATGGGTAAGAAAGCAGAGATGAAGAAGAAGAAACAAGTGGAGCAGAAAAAAGTGGAGGAGAAAGTGGATGACAGTAGTGATGACGATAGTGATGACGATCTGCTGAAACCCAGAAGCTTTCAGGGAATGGAGGTATGTAGATTTTTTTCCTGTTTTCTCTGTAATGATGTTTCTGTAAAGAATTCTGTCCAACAGTCATGGGGGAGGGGGAAGGCTACTCATCCATCCATTCTCCCCTTTTCCCCTGCATTGCAAACTTAAAATGTTAAACTTTAGTGAAATAGCACTGTAATGTTTTGTTTGTCATTGTTGTTGTTATTGTCATTCTAAATAATGTTTTCGGTTTCTTGGGTGCATGCATACACTTTGTTTTGTTTTGTTTTGTTTTGTGGTATGTTGCTGTCATCATCATCAGGTGCCCTGCCGCATGGCGTTGGCGATCATGGACTTCCATCTGTCGTTGCCCCTAGCATTTTCCCCCACCCTCCTCGTCCCCAGCCACACTGCAAGTCCGTCCAGCATTTTCTCTCTGGGTCTACCTGGTGCTGTCTTTCCCTCCAGCTTTCCCATTGTGACCAGGTGCTCCAAATCCCCCTTCCTCATAAAATGGCCTATAAATGTTGCCTGTCTTTTCCTAATCTTCCTTATGAGTGATCTACTTGTGTCTGCCTCCATCAAGACTGTCTCATTTGTTTTCTTTGCTGTCCATGGAACCCTCAACATTTTTCTTAGAAACCACATCTTGGCTGCCTCAATCTTGTTTTGGCTTTGTTTGTTGACTGTCCACGCCTCGCATCCATACAACAGTATTGGTTCTATAAAACATTCAAGAACTCTCTTCCTGATAATTGATAGGCATTTGTTGGTAAGAATGCTTGTCATCTTCTTGAATGCTGTTTTGGCTTGGCCGATTCTGCCGGCTATTTCTGATGTGCATCTGCCGTCTGATGAAATGATCGTTCCCAGGTATTTGAATTTATTAACCTGTGTCAAGGTTGTGCTATTTGCTGTTATTTTGCATGAGGGGATTTCATGTTTTTTACTGATCACCATGACTTCAGTCTTCCTGCTGTTTAGTTCCAGCCCCTTACCCTTGCTTTCTATTTCTAGTATATTCACAAGGTTTTGTAGGTCCCTTTCACTTTCTGCAATTAGCATGGTGTCATCTGCGTATCGAATGTTGTTTATCATTTTCCCTCCAAACTTTAATCCAGGGTCTTCTTCTAGGTTTCTCATGATGTTTTCGCTGTGTTGCTGTACAGTATGTATACTCTGTCCTCAGTGGGCATGCATGTTGGGTGTTTTCATGTGTCATAAGCCAGCAGACAGTGATAAGGCTTGCTGGGTCTTTAAGTGTGTATTTGATGTTCTGTGTGCTTATATATATTAACGGGGGACATGCTCTTGCACCCCCATTGGGTTGCCAGGGGCTCTTTCAGTATAAATAGTATTCCCACCTTCTGGAAATTCTGTGCTAGAAATTTCCTCTTTTCAGTCACTCGCTGTGTTTCTGCCTTGTTGCCTTGCTTTCTGTCATTTCTACTTATTTTCTGCCTTAATGGTCCATTCATCTGTATTTTTTCAATAAAGTCTTATGTACTTTTTCTTCGGATTTATAATTGGGTACATGTATTAAGTGCATTTTTGGCTCTAAGGAGGTGAGATATGTGGAAGCAATTTGAGGTAATTTATGCCTGTTTTTATATATACGTTTTGGTGTCCTTATGTATGCTTATACTTGTATTCAGGTGTGTTTTTTTAGATCTGCCCTGTGCGATAAATCAGACGGAATGGTCCTATGCCGGGGGCATGTCCTTAGATTACGTGCGCGAATGCATTGATATGTGTACTTAATTTTTTTTTTTTTCCTTTTGAAGTTTTGTGTTTTGAAGCAGTTATAGCCCTGATATGGCTCTGCACAGTCGGCTAGGCTTTAAACAACAATAAAAGTAAAGTAAAAAGGCTCTTGCCTGTCTCCATATACATGACCCATTCTCGCCACTAGGGACCCAAGTCACAAAGAAGGGAACTAAGACACAGCCTCAGAAAGATGATATGGGTGTGGATTGGGTGGTCGTTTTGATAGAGTTGTGGACTCCACATCCTTTACAAAAACACATGACCATCCATGCCCGTCCTTGTCCAAACATTGTAATGTACATACAATGCTGAGAAACAAATTCAAGAAAGGTATAAGAAAGGTGTAAAAAAATATTTTGTCATTTCTTATTGTTGTTATTTTTGTTGTTTTAGCATTCCGTTTTTTTTCTCAGATGCGTACATGCATGGGTTTTTTTTGCCCGCATGCATGTTGTTTTACCCATACTATAAACAGTACATTGCTGCGCAGTCTGCATACTCCATCTTTGGTGAGCATGCATACTGGTTGTTTTCATGTTTCTATAAACTGTCGGATACTGTTAAGACTTCCAGGATCTTTAATGTGCATATTTGATGAACTGTTGGTTTATGTGTATATGTATATATGCATGAAGATAGTTCAGGCATTAACAGGTCTGCATAAATATTGACTTTGGAAAAATCTTCACCCTTTATCCACCCAGCAGGGAGGTACCCAGGCAGGATAGAACCTTAGATCTTCTGAATGGAAATTTGATATCTTACCCACTCATTTATCACGGGGATTTTGATTTGATGAACGTGTTACGATGATGATGGCAGCGATGACATTGATAATGTTGATGATGACATATGGAGAATCTCTGTCAGCAGAATGATGATGATGATGATGACGATGAGGATGAGAGCGATGAAGAGGAGGAAACAAGGACGGGGAAGATGCTGACCAAGGCAGCGGCAGCCAAACGGTTGCTGAAGAAAGGCATCATCCCCAACACCCGTGTCCAGTTTGATGAAGATGGCAATGTGAGTGTTTCTTTTTCCTTTCAGCCTTTTCCTTTCTAGGCAGGCGTGTAGCTGTAGCAAAGGCAAGTTTGGAAAATGGTTGTCAGCCAGTAACTTCTTCCACTGGAAAAGAACCTGCCATCGTCATTGATAGTGTTCTGTGTGTTGTGCAGTTTGATGTTTGTGTGTGCTTATCTGTATGTGGATAGGAATTTGTGTATGTGTGTGTGTGTGTATGTGTGTGTATGTGTGTGTGTGTGTGTGTGTGTGTGTGTGTGTGTGTGTGTGTGAGTGTGTGTGTGTGTGTGTGTGTGTGTGTGTGTGTGTGTGTGTGTGTGTGTGTGTGTGTGGAAAGGTTAAAGGTGTAATGATTGTGAGAGGAAGTCTGCCAGTTGTGTGTGTGTGTGTGTGTGTGTGTGTTATGTGTGTGTGTGTGTGTGTGTGTGGAAAGGTTAAAGGTGTAATGATTGTGAGAGGAAGTCTGCCAGTTATGTGTGTGTGTGTGTGTGTGTGTGTTTGTGTGTGTGTGTGTGTGTGTGTGGAAAGGTTAAAGGTGTAATGATTGTGAGAGGAAGTCTGCCAGATTATTGCTGGCAGATTTGGGTGGTCACCTGTCACCTGTCACCTGTCACCTGTCGGCGTCACTGGGTTCAGTGTTGGCTGTTGCACTCTGTGACTCACCTACTCACCTCCAAATGGCTCTGTCTTGACTTCTGTGGACAACTCCTTGTATATTTAAACCACTGATGTTAGTTACATTCTCGATGTATGAGATTGGAGATCAGCCTTTCTTCCTTTTTTGCCTCATGTTTTTTCCTTGAAAAATGGTTGCCATGAGGTCTGTGTTCTTGCTGCATGACACATGGCCAATGTATTTTAGTCTTCTCTTGTTGATGTCTGCTACTAGTTTTCTGGTGGTATCAAGTTCTTCCAGCTTCCAGGACACTTTTGTTAGTAGTTCTATCTGCCCATTTGACAGGTAATAGTCTCCTATAAAACCACATGTCTGCTTCCTCAATTCTTTTGCAGTCAGCGTTACTGAGGGTCTAGGCTTCACAGCCATAACTCATGATGATTTGGGTGGAGTGCGCATAAACTTGTCTAATCATTGAATCCTTTTTAAACAAACTCCAAACTCCAGGCAGACAGCGATTTTCTAACTGTTTCAGTGGATCTTGGAGTGGTGGTCAGCAGAGTGCTAGTCTTTTTAATGAGACAATAAAGCGAAGTCTCTTTGTACAGAATGCACTTGTACTAAACATGCGTAAAAAAAAAATCTAGTGGCAAACAGCAGAGTTCTTCTTCTTTCTTTTGTTTGTCTGTTTGTGCGGGGAGATAGAGTTGACGTCAGCAGCAATGCAGAAGGCCTGAAAAGTGCTGCATGACGTCAAAGCTGAGATAGAGTTGATGTCAGCAGCAATGCAGAAGGCCTGAAAAGTGTTGCATGACGTCAAAGCTGAGATAGAGTTGACGTCAGCAGCAAGGCAGAAGGCCTGAAAAGTGCTGCATGACGTCAAAGCTGAGATAGAGTTGACGTCAGCAGCAAGGCAGAAGGCCTGAAAAGTGTTGTATGACGTCAAAGCTGAGATAGAGTTGACATCAACAGCAAGCTGGTAGGCCTAAAAAGTGCTGTATGACGAAAAACCTGAGATAGAGTTGACATCAACAGCAAGCCGGTAGGCCTAAAAAGTGCTGTATGACATCAAACCTGAGATAGAGTTGACATCAACAGCAAGCCGGTAGGCCTAAAAAGTGCTGTATGACGAAAAACCTGAGATTATGTTGACATCAGCAGCAAGCCGGTAGGCCTAAAAAGTGCTGTATGACATCAAACCTGAGATAGAGTTGACATCAGCAGCAAGCCGGTAGGCCTAAAAAGTGCTGTATGACGTCAAACCTGAGATTATGTTGACGTCAGCAGCAAGCCAGTAGGCCTAAAAAGTGCTGTATGACATCATACAGCACTTCTCCTTTTCCGGCCTTCTGGACTTCCTGGTACTGGGTCTTTGACTGAATGAACTTGGTGTTGGTGGTATGTTGAGGGGCTGGAATGAGCAGTGGGATGAATGCTACTATGGCAGAACATAATCCGAATAGGAAAAAAGTTGCTGATTTTTCTTGAAAATATAATTGGTACTGGCAGGCAATGTAAGTACTTGACATCTTTTTCAGCCAATACGAGACGCTCTCAAACGCCGACACTCAGATGAGGAGGAAGACAACGATGAAGGAGGGATTGATGTTCAGGTAGCCGCCAAACGTCTTCGGGTGGAAGACGCGGTGGACAAGAAGCTGGAGAAGGAGCGTATAAAACAGAAACACAGGGTAAGTTCTTTTCTTTTACTTTTTTTTAATAGTATTTTTTAAACTGACCAAGATTTCACTAGTCAAATCCTTTCTGAGATTTGTAGAACTGCACATAACTGTCATTGTTTTTCCCTGTCTCCCAGCTTTTTGATCAAGGTTGTGTAGGCTTTCTCCACTGGAAGCTACATGCTCTGATTTGAGTCAGACTCAGTTGGTGATAAGCGTGATAGTGGATTGTTGAATGGTTAGGACGTGTGTGTATTCATCATGACTATTAGCATCAACTTGACTATGGAGAGAGAAGGAGAGCTATAGCAGTGACCACCCAGCCACAGCCATCAGCCTTCATGTGTGTTAGCTGTGCCAAGGAGTGCTACTCAAGAACCAGCTTGCTCAGCCACAGCTCACACTGTTCCAGATCCAGTCAAATGCTCTTGTGGGCACATCCATTATCTAATCAGACAGATGCAGCCGTGAGACTGGCTCTTGGTGCCTGTTTTTGACATTATGTCATTATTTATTATTATTCTTGGTGAAATGACTGTGCACGCTGTATTAGTAGTATGTATATGTACTATATGTTTACTTTCTGTTTTAAGATTAGGCTTGCTATTTATTATCATTACAGTAAATTTGGTAATGATCCACCACTGTCTTAAGTGCACCAAGTATGCTTTCGACATGGACTGTTTGCAGTATACAGATGAAATCATCATTGTTATTACTGGAATGTTGCCTTATGAAAATTGTTTTTTTATCTCCCACATTTCCAAAAGGGGCAAGAGAAACATGAGAAAGAAGTGATAAGAATGGCGGATTTATCATTAGGACCATGGATTTGTCATTAGGATCACGAATTTGTCTTTAGAACGATGAATTTGTTATTGCAACCATAGATTTGTTGGAAGAACCTTGATTTTATCATTGAAACCTTCAGTTTATCACTGAGACTTTGGATCTGTCATTAGAATCTTGCAGTTGGTGTAACTGTGAATTTGTGCCTGATACAAATTATTATCATCATTAGTATTGTGATTAAAATGTTGCCTGATGTGAATTATTATCATCATTAGTATTATGTTTAAAATGTTGCCTGATGTGAATTATTATCATCATTAGTATTATGATTAAAATGTTGCCTGAGGTAAATTATCATAAATAGTATTGGGATTAAAATGTTGCCTGATGTAAACTAGTATTATCAGGGTTTGAATTATTATGATTATTTTAATGTTTTTAAAATGCCATATGATGAAAATTATTATCATCATTATGATTAAGATTAAAATGTTGCCTGATGAAAATTTATATCATCAAGGCCTCCCAAACTGTCCACCAGCATCATGCATTGCCAGCCATGCTGGCAAAGCAAAAATGAACACTTTGACTCATCATCCTACCCGGTGATGCCAACAGGTGAGACAGGTGCAGGAAGCTGGTGAATAGGGTGGGGGAGTCAAAAGGTTAAGTTTTTGTTGTTGGTGGATAGGGTGTGGGAGTCAAAGGGCTAAGTGTCATGGTTATTATGATGATTAAATTGTTCCTGATGTAAATTATCGTTATGATTAAAATGGTGCCTTGGCCTGTCCACTGTGTGTGTGCAGGAAGAAAGACTGAAAAAGAAGGAGAAAAAACGAGGAGCTCAACAACAGCGAAGGGTGAGTATTGACTGGGGATGCTGATGGTGCTGGTAGTAGTGGGTTGATTTGTTACTGTGGTTATTTCCATTTTTCTCTCTTGTTGACTTGTTTGTGAGGGACTCTGTGTGTGTGTGTGTGTGTGTGTGTGTATGTGTGTGTGTGTGTGTGTGTGTGTGTGTGTGTGTGTGTGTGTGTGTGTGTGTGCGTGTGTGCGTGTGTGCATGTGTGTGTATGGTGAGAGAGTGTGTGTGTGTATGCAGACCTGCCAACCAGTACGATTTTGGCGTATTATTTTACGATCATAATTAAATAATACTAAATTACGATCGAGTAAAAAATGATACGATGCAAAAAAACAAAAACAAAAAAAAAAACGATTATAGGTCTAGTAGTGACTTTGAGCCGAGAGCGCCACTGAGAAGACAATCACGATCGGTAAACAAGTGGACTATGGGCGCAGCCATGTTTGTTATTATAAATGAGAATCTCGTCAAACGAGAGTCTCGTACTGGGTCAAACGAAAGTCTCGTACCGACTGTGAGACTTCCGTTTTTGCAAAAAGAAAATGGCGACACGAGGTAGACCGCGTGGTAGTGGCAAAGGAAAACGTGGTGGTGAAGCTGCTTTGGGCACCGGCAGTGAAAGTGTACAGAAAAAGGCAAAAAGAGAACAAAAGTTCATCCAGTCGTACTCACAAGAGTACCCATGCATCACTGCATCGAAAGTGGGAAGCACATATGCAAGGTGCAGTGCTTGTGAGTTCGATTTTCTAGTTTCGCATGGCGGGATCGACGATGTAAAAAAGCACGTGACTTCGTTGAGGCACATTGCAAAGGCATCAGCCTTAAGAAACACCTCTTCTCTTGTTGATTATATTCAAAGAACTGAAGATACTGATCTCCAGCCCATTCGTGCAGAGGCATATTTCACGGCGTTTTTGGTGGAACACAATGTGCCACTTTCAGCCTCTGACCATGCTGGACAGTTGTTTAAGAAGATGTTTCCTGACAGCAACATAGCAGATACCTACAGTTCTGCAAGAACAAAAACCACATCCATTGTGAAGGAATGTGCTGAAGATAGTAAGGCTGAACTTGTGCAGTGCATGAAGGGACCCTTTGTGTTAGGTACTGATGGTAGTCAGGAGGGGGAAGACAAGTTCTTTCCCATTGTTGTGAGAGCTGTGGATCCCCATGGAACTATCAAAACTGAACTGCTCAGTGTCCCTCATGTGAGACGTCAGCCACTGGAGAACACATCTTTCAGTTGTTGGACTCTGAGCTAAGGGCTTACCAGATAGACTGGAGGAACTGCCTGGCATTTGTAACCGACAATGCCAATGTCATGATTGGGGTCAACAAAGGTGTCATCTCGTTCATCAGAGACAAGCATCCAGAGACCTTCTTGGCCAGATGTGTATGCCATCTCCTTAGTCTGACTGTGAAGAAAGCCATGAAGGAGTCTAGCAAGTTTGACCTTGATGACACAATGCGTCAACTGGCCTGGTATTTCTCCAAGAGCACTGGCAGACAGCAACGCCTGAAGCAGATCCAGAAGGAACTAGGCTTGCCAGAGCACAAGGTTGTTGAGCATGTTCCCACCCGATGGCTCTCTCTTGGGGCTGCCTTGGACAGAGCAGTTGAGCAGTGGAACGCTTTGGACAAATTCTTCAAGGAAGAATGCAGTGTGAAGACATCACATGCTTCAAGTACATCTAGTTCTGACCCACCTATGAGGCAAAAACTCGGGGATTTCTTCCGGCGCAAGACCACCAAATTGTATGTCTTGTTCTATGCAACAGTCTTGGAGGTGTTCAACCAAGTCAACAAACTTGAACAGACCGACAGCGCCAGAATCCATCTGATCAAGAGAGACATGGAACGACTGTACAGACGCCTGCTTGTCAGTTATCTGAAGCCAGCTGCTCTGAACAATGGGGCCCTGATGGATGTGGACTTCAAATCCTCATACAACATGAAGCGTGATGAAGACATCTTCATTGGTAGCACCACCCGAGAACACCTGGACTGTGTGGAAAGTAAGCAGCAGCAGATCTTCATGGAGAATGTGAAGACATTCTACAAGGAGGCATGCAAGTACATGAAAGAGAAGCTGAACCCGGCCGAGGAAACTCTATGGAAACATGCAGAGCTTGCGGATGTGAACCTGCAGAAGTCAGTTCAAGCATCTTCTTTGAAATACTTCTTGAAGAAGTTCCCATGCACTCTGCCACCTAACACAACCCCTGATGAGCTGGAGGGAGAGTTTCTGGAGTACCAGGCAGCAGAACTTCCACCTGTGGTGTTGAACCAGCCATCAGCAGAACTGCAGTGGAAGGAGATTGGTGCCATGAAAGATCACAATGGTGCCACTAGACTGAAACATCTGTCCCAGTTCATGCTGTCAATTCTCCTCATCCCTGTGTCCAACTGTGGGTATGAGAGAATCTTCAGTCAAGTGCGAAGAAACAAGACTTGACTTTCGGGGATCCATAGGGGCAAAGACATTGGATGCTCTCATGGTTCTGAAGTCCAAGAAAGGGGGCCACAAAGCAGTGTTCTCTGATGAGCTCTTGAAAAAGTGCAAGTCAGCTACCAAAAGGCAGCACACTGAGCACAGTGCAACAAGCTCTACCGACACAACTCAGTAACTTTCAAAGTGTGCCTTGTTGGCTTCAAATTGTCATTTTGACAATGCAGTTTGTAGCGAAGCAGACATTAGAATTTATGTTTTTTGAGTGAATCATATGTGATTGTGCCTCAGTGGAGACAGACACTGGAACTCATAGTGATCAATATATGTGGAAAACAGACACTTGAACTCAGAATTTGTGATGCATGTGAAAAAAGACATTAGAAGTGATACATGTGAAAATATGTGTTCCTGGAGCCACAAATGACGAGACGAATCTACTTTATAATGAGGTATATAATTCTTTGTATACTTGGAATACTACTGTTTTTGAAAAAATACTATAAAAAATTTATAAAGGTACTATTGCAGGCTTAGAGGGGTTGGCAGGTCTGTGTATGTGTATGTGCGCGTGTGTGTATGTGTGTGTGTATGGTGAGTGTGTGTGTATGGTGTGTGTGTGTGTGTGTGTTCGTTCGTTCGTTCTTTAATTTAACGTCTTTTCACTATAAGTGATATTAGACGGTGTGTGTGTGTGTGTGTGTGTGTGTGTGTGTGTGTGTGTGTGTGTGTGTGTATGTGTGTGTGTGTGTGTGTGTGTTGTGTGTTTGAAGTTTATTCAAGAGGGATTCATCGCGCTTAGACAACTTGATATATGTTCATCCAGTCTGCTATCTGTTAAATGGCAGACTCCTTCAGCCTGTGCAAAACCCTGTGTGATGACAGGGTTTTGAAATGGAAGGGGGAACATGGGGACAAAACAAAACAAAACAATACAAAACAAAATAAAATTTGTACATAATTGGTTTTTATACAATGCATTATTTGACATGTAGATTTTTGGTGATGAATTGCCAGATGATAAAATGTATATGCTGGGGATTTTCAGTTTTCATTGTCACTGATATTTCTGGAATGTGCTTTGAAATTGTTTCGTTCATGCAGCGCATGTGAACATGACCTATCGTGTCTTTGTTTCAATTGTCTGTGTTTGTTTTCCTGTTGAGTGTGTCGTTTGATTTGTTTGTTTGTGTTGATCAGCTGAATTTGTCTGTTTTCATGAAATGAGAGTAAAGATTTTTTTGTGTTGATCAGCTGATTTTGTTTGTTTTCGTGAAATGAGAGTAAAGATTTTTTTGTGTTGATCAGCTGATTTTGTTTGTTTTCGTGAAATGCAAGAAAAGACAACAAAAATTGGACTGACAACATTGTGAAATGAACAGATGAAGCATTCGCAGAGCTAGAGACCCAGTCTTTGGCACACAACCAACAGAGCTGGGAGAGTCTGCTGAACAGTAGGCCTACTTTACTGTGGCACCCTAATAACTCTTCATGGAGTTCAGGGAAAAGAAAAAGATGTAAAAGAAATGAGTAATAAGAATTGATGTTTTGTGTGCTGGCTGTTTTCAGGCAGAAGATGAGGAGGAGGAGGACGAGGAACCGGAGGTGTTGCTGGATGGTGTTGACAGTGACGACGATCCATTCAAGTACATCCCTGACCCTGACAAACTGGCCGCCAGGTGAGCCCTGTGATTCCCGCACCATATCCACCAGCTGCAAGAACTTAATTCTTTGACTCCCTCACCCTATCCACCAGCTTCCTGACTCTTTGACTCCCTCACCCTATCCACCAGCTTCCTGCAGGAAGCTTGGGGATAAGTTGAGGAAATCAACGGGTTAAATTTTTGCTTTGCTAGCATGGTTGGCAATGCGGGATGCTGGTAGACAGTGTGGAGGAGTTAGGGGAAAGGGAGCTTGAGGCAGGGAACAGAGCGTTGTGTGTATTGTTTTACTCAGGATACTGGTGGACAGTGTGCAGAAGTTAGGGGAAAGGGAGGTTGAGGCAGGGGACGGGGTTATGTGTATTGTTTTACTCAGGATACTGGTGGACAGGGTGTGACAGTCAAATAGTGAGGGGAAAGGGGAGTGTGGGACAGGAAACAGCGTTGTGTGTATTGCTTTACTCAGGATACTGGTGGACAGGGTGTGAGAGTCAAAAAGTGAGGGGAAAGGGGAGTGTGGGACAGGGAACAGTGCTGTGTGTATTGTTTTACTCAGGATGATTGTGGACAGGGTGTGACAGTCAAATAGTGAGGGGAAAGGGGAGTGTGGGACAGGAAACAGAGCTGTGTGTATTGTTTTACTCAGGATACTGGTGGACAGGGTGTGACAGTCAAATAGTGAGGGGAAAGGGGAGTGTGGGACAGGAAACAGCGTTGTGTGCATTTTTTGTTTTGCTTTGTTTTTTTTTTATTTCTGTTTGTGTTTATTGTTTGTTTTGCTTTGTTTTTTTTAATTTCTGTTTGTGTTTATTGTTTGTCTTACTTTGTTTTTTTTTTAATTTCTGTTTGTGTTTATTGTTTGTCTTACTTTGTTGTTTTTTAAATTTCTGTTTGTGTTTATTGTTTGTCTTACTTTGTTTTGTTTTTTATTTCTGTTTGTGTTTATTGTTTGTCTTACTTTGTTGTTTTTTTAATTTCTGTTTGTGTTTATTGTTTGTCTTACTTGTTTTTTTAATTTCTGTTTGTGTTTATTGTTTGTTTTGGTTTGTTTTTTTAATTTCTGTTTGTGTTTATTGTTTGTTTTACTTTGTTTTTTTCTGTTTGTGTTTATTGTTTTTTTGTTTGTTTTTATTTCTGTTTGTGTTTATTGTTTGTTTGTTTGTTTTTTATTTCTGTTTGTGTTTATTGTTTGTTTTGTTTTCATTTTTTTTAAATTTCTGTTTGTGTTTATTGTTTGTTTTGCTTTGTTTTTTTTATTTCTGTTTGTGTTTATTGATTATTTTGCTTTGTTTTGTTTTTTTCATTTCTGTTTGTGTTTATTGTTTTGGTGTTTTATTTCTGTTTGTGTTTATTGTTTGTTTTGGTGTTTTATTTCTGTTTGTGTTTATTGTTTGTTTTGGTGTTTTATTTCTGTTTGTGTTTATTGTTTGTTTTGCTTTGTTTTTTTTATTTCTGTTTGTGTTTATTGATTATTTTGCTTTGTTTTGTTTTTTTCATTTCTGTTTGTGTTTATTGTTTTGGTGTTTTATTTCTGTTTGTGTTTATTGTTTGTTTTGCTTTGGGTTTTTTTTATTTCTGTTTGTGTTTATTGTTTATTTTGCTTTGTTTTTTATTCCTGTTTTCTCGTTTTTATACAGTATACATCAACCTAGTATGATGTCAACCTTTTAATTGTCTTCTGACTGGAGTGGGGTTTTTTGTTTTTGTTTTTGTTTTTTACTTGTGAGTGTGTGGGTGTGTGTACATATGTGTATGGGCACTTTCTTGATGTTGAGTTTGAGATTTAGTGAAAAATTTCATCATTAGCGTTTTCGATTTTGGATTTGAAGGCTGTGAGTGTGGGCATGCATACATATGTGTATAGGCACTTTCTTGATGTTGTTTTTGAGATTTATTGAGTTTTTTTCATGAGAGTTTTTGACTTAGGTTTGAAGGGCAGAGCTGAAGTTAGGTTTTATTCTCTCACACTGTTCCCACCCTGTAATATGATTGTGCTGGTTCAAGGAAAATTTAACTTGTTTTTTTCATGTTGTCTGGTCTTGCCTTTTTTTTTTTTTTTTTTTTTTTTTTTTTTGTCTGAAAGATGAAAAGATGAATTACCCAGACCAGCTTCTGCCAATATCAGCCATGATAGCGAAGCAAAATCTTAACCTTTGACTCACTCGCCTGTCCACCAGCTTCTTGCATTGTCAGCCAATACAACAAAGGAAAAACATAACCCTTTCATTCCGTGGTGAATTGGGAATGGGGGGAGGAGGAGGGGAGGGGAGATAAACTGAGATCATGTATTCAGCATGCATGTAGGACATACTAAAGATCCCACTTTTACTGTCATAGGTAAACATAAATACCTCCATATAAGACAAAAAAAGTGGTGTTGGACTACAGCAAAGGGTATGGGTATAGCAGCCTGCAGTTCACACAGAAAAAATACATTGTGACACAGAAAGAAGAAGAAAAATCAAACCCAATGCCATCTGAAACTCCCTGTCCAGTTTGAGAATCGAACCTGGTACTTCTCATGTCCTCATGCACTCTTTAACCACTCAGCCACCATTCTAAGATGATAGGCAAGATTAGGAATCACAGGGCTGTTGTGTCTGTCTGTGAAGTGTTGGTATAAAATATTGGAGAGATATGTTGATTTCCCAGTTCCCACCCCGTGAAGACCAATTGGTCTTCTTACCTTTATTAAGTCTTGGTTTAAAAAGAAAAGTGAATATGACTATGAATTTTAAGTGAGGGAGAGGAGATGGGCGCCACCCTTGTGGTGCTGGCCCTGGGAAAAGTTGAGGGCTCTGCCACCTTACTCCCCTACGATCCCCAGAGTTATGGAACTGTCTAGGTAGGACCTCAGGTCCTGGCCAGCTCATGGATTAATGTGCAGGCTTAAAGCTTGTGCCGAGATCATTCTGGATTTTCTCCATCACATGGCACCTATGACGTTAGTGCATGTGGAATTCATTCCGAGTGCAGAGACGTCATCTCGAGAAATTGAAACTGAAATTGAAACTGAAACTGTGAAGTGTGCAGTGTGTGTGCTGTGCGACCTGTTGTCACTGAGACGCGAAACTAGAACTTGCTAGTTCTGTTGTTCATGTTCCTGAGCTGTAAAGCCACAACTTAATTTTCATTTCATTTTTTTTTTTTTATTGTCAGTGACATACCTGCGGTGGCTTGCTGTTTGGTTGATTTGCTTTTGTAGTCATTATTATCATCATGTTATTGTTGTTATTGATGATGATGATGATGATGATGATGATATTGATGATAGTAATTATGATAAGTTTCAATTATTATGATAACAATTATGACAATAAGTGTGATTCTCATTATTTTGTTATGATAATAAGTATAATTCTCATTATTTTGTTATTACAGGTCAGAAAGCGATGACGATGTCCGTAGTGATGATGCAGCAGAGGATAATAGCGAAAACAATGAAGACGAAAGTGATGATGATGATGATGATGATGATGATGAAGATGATGACAATGACAGTGATGATGATAGTGATGACGATGATGACAGCAGTGAAGAAAATGATGACAGTTGGGAACATCGCAGGTATGTGTACATTCTGTTCTATGTGTCATTGTCATCCACTTATATATAACCAGTTTTCTTAGGAAGACTCACAACACACACACACACGCACGCATGCACATACGCACGCACACGCGTCACACTCACACACACACACACACACACACACACACACACACACACACACACACACACACACACACACACACACACACACACACACACACACACACACACACACACACACACACACGCGCGCGCGCACACAACAAACGCACACACACAAACACACACGCACACACACACACACACACATACACATCTATATCTTTATCATTATGTATATCTATATATCAATATATATATCTACTTATTTTTAGATAGACAAACAGATAGATAGATCAATAGACAGATCATAGAGAATAGATAGGTAGATAGTGGATAGACAGACTTTCTTGCTGCAGTGCAGCATGTGACCACGAGCCAGCATGGAGTCATATTCTGTCTTTGAGATGTCTTACTGTGGTATCACAATTGCAGATTGAGAGTTTGGAGTTTAGTCAAGAGGATTCTCCTGTGGGGATGCTGGGGGCTCTTTCAGTATAGATAGTATCCCCACCTTTTGGAATTTTTTGCTAGAAATTTCCTCTTTTCTGTCGATTTGCAGTAGTACAGTACAATACAACACAGTACAGTACAGTATGTGAGAATGTGATACAATGCAATGCAGTACAGTGAATACAATACAATGTTGTACAGTACAATACAGTACTACACAATAGAGTGCAGCAGTACAGTATAGTACAACACAGTACTGTACATTGCAGTTTAATGCGGTGCAGTACAATGCAATACAATACAGTACAATACAGCACAGCACAACAATACAACAGAATACAGTACAATATTATATTCAATACTGTACACAATACAATACAATATGATACTATACAATACAGTGATTTGTGTGTCAGTAGCAATGGGGGAGGGGATCAGTTAGAAACAAGATTTTGTGATATGTTTATAATTGATCAGGTTTCTGTTCATAGTTGAATTGATTTATTTATTTTAACAATCTTTTTCCAGATCTTTGCAAGATGCAGCAGTCAAACTTCTACAGAGTGGCAGATTAAAGAAGTGAGAGAGTCTTCAGACCTCAGACAGTGTATTCATTTAGGCCATAGTCCCTTGTGAAGACTGCTTTGAACCATAAGTTTGGTGAAATCGTAAATATTACTTACCAGTGAAACTGAGGCAGGCACATCACATTGAGATAGAAATGAGGGACAGGAAAATTATACAAAAGTGTAAGAGTGTGTGTGTGTGTGTGTGTGTGTGTGTGTGTGTGTGTGTGTGTGTGTGTGTGTGTGTGTGTGTGTGTGTCTGTATGTGTGTGTGTGTGTGTGTGAGCGTGTGTATGTGTGCATGTGTGTGTCTGTATGCGTACATGCGCACACGCTCGCGCGCGCACGTGTGTGTGTGTGTATGTGTGTGTAAGTTGATGCGTTGTGAGAAGTGATTATCCACTTCTGTTATGTTTTTATCAGTGATTCAATATCCTTTTTCCCACTGAAACAGAAAGAAAAAATCAGTAAAAATACTATTGAAAATACTATTACACTCTTACAGTCTTTGTGTGTGTGTGTATTTATGCGTGTATGCATGTGTTTGCATGCATGTTTGTGTGTGTGTATGTGTGTGCGTGCATGTGTGTGTGCATGCATGTGTGTGTGTGTTTCAAACACATCAGGCAAACACCTGCATCACAATTACATGAGCAAAAGAGAATCAACTGGACCAAAGATTTTGAGTGACGGTAACAAGGTAAGTTCGAGTGAGATCAGCCAGTGCTACATGTCACAGTCTGTGTGGTTTAAGTTCCTGACTATAGAGGACCTGGGTTTGATTCCTCTTTGAACAGAGATGCCAACAGCTCTGACTTTATTGGGGCAACTTCGATTATAGAGCCTTTGCTCCCATCTCCACTTTTTCATTGTAGTGCTCTGATTTTTGGTTTTCTGGGGGGGGGGGGGGGAGGCACAGAAAAAAACACCTGCCAAGAATGCTTCAGACTGCGTCACAGATCCCTCCAAAACTTGGAGCAGAAAAGTTGTTCAGTAATTCTTTGCCCAGACTACTGTCTCATTATTGCAGTAAAACATGAAACAAATTGCATCTGGAAACGTCCATTAGAACACAAACGCTGCCCTATAAGCCTTGCTTTTCCAGTATTACTGTGACACACACACAGCTTTTCTAGAGTGTCAACACAAGTTCTCCTGTATGTTGTAAAAAATTCATCTGGTTTTGTGTAAAAAAGATATAACTTATGCTGTTCTCACACTCAAGATCACATCTCTAATGAAAACTATATTGCTTACATCAGAAAAATGACTCGAAGCTCAAAAAGAGAAAAACGTGACAAAATGGTTACAAAAGATAACAAAGAAACACCAGTTATTACTATGGATCTTCAGGTTGTGTTGCTGACTGCAGAACTCTATGCAAACACAAGTTATTTAACACAAAACTTGCCTGTCATAACTTCACTTTGTATAATCTGACCACCAAAAATTCTGGGTTTTTTTTTTCTGGCATGAAGATCAAGAGGACTTTTTCAGCAACAATTTTGCAAGTTGTATCTGGAATTATCTAATGCAGTTTCAGTTTTTCAAGATGACGTCTCCGCACTGGGAATGAATTCTACATGCACTAACGTCACAGGTGCTGTGTGATGGAGAAGACCCAGAATGATCATGGCACAAGACTGCACATAAACCCATGAGCAGACCGGGTCTTGAGGTTCTACCTAACGTTTTCTTTTTGTTTTTATCTTATACTAATATTCTGTCAGTCTATCACTCAAACAGTCTTGGTTACATTACATTGTAGAGACAGAAGTTCTGTCCCTATAAAAACAATCATTCTGCAATCTGACGGCTGTTAAAATGGAAATATTTCTCTCGCAAAATGTCTTCTTTTGTTTTCTGTACATACTGGTGTCACAGTGACTGAAACATTCTAGGAATCAAGCCATACATGGATGGAGGTCAACAGTATTCATGTTACAACTGAGAGAAAACTTCAGGACAGACAAATGCTGAATATTCTGAACTAATTAGTTCTGCTTCTACACAACACACACCAAAGCCACATATCGTAAAGAACGTTGACTATATTTCTATAACAGGAAGGTTTTTGGGTGGAGTCATATGTAACAGGGAGGTGAATTGGGGATGTATAGGAAGAATTGTTTCTCTACTTAGAAGTCACTCGCACAACAAGGAAGGAGAGTGACGAGAAGAAGTGCACTAACCACACTAGACATGATTCTCATAAGCAGTCCACACATAGATTAATAACTACAACGTATTTATTTAATCAGTCAACTTCAGCATAAACATGATTCACCAGTCCTACTGTCCGGGGTCCTAATATTCCTGAAATCCTAAGATGCACTACGAATCATCAGAACTTGCATATCACTAGAATGCTGAACACTTTCTTATGTCCTACTCTATTCCCTCTCTCTTCGCTTCATGGAAAATCAAACATACTACCTATTCCTATCCCTACCCTAACAAAGGTTTAAAATGAAACGTGGGATTACATACCTGTAAGATAGTTTGGACGCTGAAACGTCTCTTGCAAGGTTCTCTCTGTCTAGGTTCTCCGATCCACCCTGGGTGGCAATCGAATGGGTGAATTCCTATAGTGATTGACTTTCTGGCTTTTATACAGTGCGTTTCTGTCACAAAACCTTCCCATCTGTCTTTCATTGGACATCGAAATTTGAATAACTAACCTGTCTTTCATTGGACATCGAAATTTGAATAACCAAGCAACCTTTGGCACCTGGCGGCCCTGGACTTTTCGCTTGGACGTTGGTATTTGCTGAAACCTTTTGTGTACTAGATAACCTACCCTCTGTAGTTGGATAAGACCAATGTGAGCGTTAGATCCTGCTCGGTGGAAAATGTTGAGTACCCAGTTAATTCATGGATGGCGTGCTCTTCATTACGCAAACCTTACGTACCCGGGTAAGATAGGGCTTGAATATTCTTCCCCCCCCCCCCCCCCCCCCCTCCTTTGGAGATCGGTGGAAAACGCCGAGTAACCAGTTAAATCATGGATGGCGTGATCTTCATTACGTAAACCCGCGTAACGATACGGTCTGAGGGGGACTAGGTCGGTGGAAAATGTTGAGTAACCAGTCCAATCATGGATGGCGTGATCTTCATTACGCAAACCTTACTTACCCGTCTAACAATGCGGTCTGAGGGGCACCCTGTGATAATATGTCCCCTCCCCCGCAAAAAATGTCCTCATTTTTTTTTTTTGTAACAGTATAGGGGGAATGGGAACGTAATGAAATAAGGTACAATGCAACACATGTTCTCGTACATGATTGACAGGCGATAGGAAGGTTTGGGAATAAGGGATTTTATCAAAGATGATTTATGGGAAATGGGATGAATCCGAACACCCATGTGCATGCTGGCGGCAGCACTGTAGCAGCCGGGCTGGGCAGGTCAGTTTCCAGGAAGATGTCATTCACCAGTTGTGGTAGGCAAAGTTCGGTTTACACAGTCAAGACTCTCACACGTGTACATATGTCGTATTTGCACCTCGAGAAACACCATGCACACATAGTTCATGTCCATATGACGTATGCAGAAGGACGTCCAAAGAAACGTGAATGAAGGAGGTGAACTGGTTTTTTCAGCAAGCAGTCAGGCTGAAGACAAAGAGGAAACGCAGACTGCCTGATGACGGAAGACGTGAAGTTGGCGATACATGTGGCAAAGAAATGTGTCTCGTATGCAAATTGTGGATGAAGCGGTGAATACCACAGTGAAGATGAAGGTGTGTGAAAGGAGTCCACTTACGTTGGAGTCAAATGAAGGATGGCTTCAGTTGTTGAGCTGAGATGACTGGAGCAGAGACCAGCCGCAGGACACTGGGATGATGAGCAGAAGTATTTGCGTGGAATCATCCCAATAATAAAGACCAGTAGCTTCTTGCACAATGTGTTCTGATTCATGGGACTTTTAGGGAATGGGATGGGAAAACATAGCGTTCAAATAAAGCAATCGCTTGTCATCCATGTCAAGAATAAGTTGACTTGGCAATGTATATGAAAAGAAACCACAACTACAATATAACGGAAGTTTTCTGTCGCAGCATACATGGTCATATTTGTCGTACTATAGAATAAGGATATGTAACGCATAAAAGAAGGCATAAAAGAAGGCATGGCATGAAAAATGCAAAATAAGAATACAAGGAAAATGCTATTCCAGAAAAAAAACAATGTAGTTTGAAAACACAATGCATGTATGGAGAAATGTCCTGGAAACACAAGATACACACAGAAATGCAGGTTGAAAAAGAAACTTAATCATGAAAATGACCAATACCTGAAAACCACATCATACATGTAAGCAACCATAATAATCATTTCAGAAGAATAAATGACAAGCAGCAATAGATCATTGACAGGCTGATACTTGATATCCTTACAAGATTGCAAGACAAGCAGTGGTAAGCTGCACTGCACTATGAAGTAATTATGACAATTTAAAGTCATTGCAAGGAAATGAAAAGCTTTCATCAAAGAGAAGTGCCACATTAACTATCAACAGAAGCACGAATACACATTGTTGAGTCTCATGAATAAACAAGGGCGAAGAAGTGAGTGCACTTGTAGCACGTATAATGTTCATCACACAGGAAGAAGCTGTGACTCAATGTTTCATGTTGCCAATGTTCATTTTGCAAATTGTGAAGATCATCAGAACTGGTGTACACACAATAATTAGCTTATAGCATTTGAATACATATGTTCGAAGCATCTTGAGAAAAAATGAAGTAACCTAAAGTGGCATGTCTCCTTGGTACGGGATAGGGTATAAGAAGTCTTGCAAACTTGTAACAGAGCTCAAATGAGGTTCATCGTACCAATTGTTTTTAATCGCATATAATTACATGATCAGCAAATGAATGATAATGAAACAGAACATGTTGGTCTCATGAAGCTAAAACTCAAAATCAACTGAACAATAATCGTTAGTAGGATTAGTACGGATTAGGAAAAAAATTCAACACATGTGTTGGTGTATGCAGTAGACACCAGTGTAGTTCTCAGAAGCATAAGAAAAAAACACATGGAGACAACAATGATATGGTGCCGTATGACGTGAAATAACATGAACTGATACCTTGGATAAAAGATAACACGATGCGATACGAAATGATACAAGATGATGTTGTATGATTAGATTATAACATACGACACGTACTGATACCAGAGGATGAGAGGACAACATATGATACGCAATGATAAAAATGATACCCAGTGATACGCACTGATGTGCAATGATACACAATGACACACGATGATAACGTATGATGTATGAGAGGACGACATATGGTATACAATGATACACCCCGGGGTTGCATGAACATAAATGAGTAAAAGAGTAACGTGGTGAACATCTACTGAACACAGGTATAATTGATGCTGACGAACGTGTAATGAACGCAGGATTGGAGAGCGTGGATGAACGCAGGGTACGCAGTCTGCAGATGAACGCATGTGAGCATGATAATGAAATTATGCAAAGGTATGGGAAAGTGTGCACACAAAATAAATGGGCTGTAGCATGCGAGCAATCATTCTGAGGACGGTGTGGCCATACATGTAGTAACGACTGTGTAACGTAACGAATAAGAATAACGCAAGGGGGGACGATACGGGCAGTAGGGCACTGGCCCTTGCAATGGGTTTCCATCGGGATATTGCTCGGAACAGTAGGGAAACGTTGAAAATACCATGTAACGGTTGATTAAATATCTCGGAATATTTAATCATGAACAATTGACGGTCTGGATTTAAAGGCGGTAAGAACGATAGGACCAGTGAAATGATTGATAGCCGTCATGTAATCGAACATTAACATTTGGAGTCAGACCGTGATGGTTCTGTATTGTGAAGAATATTTGCCTGCAACAAAACAAACACATTAGTACCACAACATACACAACACAAATAAGAAGGTAGGTCCTAAAATGTAATGTTCATTAATAACTTTAATACATAGGTATCATAGCCATGTTGAGAACTTTTCCTTTGAGCTGTAAACAGTAGTATTGTTAATACCATATATCCTACTCGATAAACTGAATCACTGTTAAGGAGCACAAGAAAAGAAGGCTTTGTGTATAATCATAGTGTCGTTTTCTCAGTGGTAATCATTCGCGTCACTGTACATACTTTTATCAGTCTTTGATTATGTGTGCCATATCATGTGAATTGAAAAAAATCCTCTGAACGAAGGATCTACACATATGCACTGTAAGGCCCTTAAGCACGGCACCTTGTGACGAGTGTCACTCAATACACACACCAAAATAAAATGGAAAAAAAAGGTTGGGCAATACCGAGGGCGGCACCAACGTGCGTTTAAGTCCCTATGGTGGTATGAAAATAAAAAGGGCAATACCGAGGCGTCAACCAACCTACGAGAAATGACTCAGTACGGAAGTGAACATAGAAGATGAACTCACTACGCAGCTAATCTATGTGCTGCTTCACTATTTATATCTATGTTAACTCCGATCAGGCAGTAGGCCTTCGCTTGGCTATCAACTTGTGTTGAGTGGCAGTGCCGAAAGTTGTATGCGGAACACTAACACATCTAGGTGCACGGCTATCTTTGACTTACACTCCAACTTTCACTAAGATTCTATCTAGAATTTTTTTTTTTTGAATGGGGAATACTCGAAGGCTGCGATTTTGAGGTAAAGGGGAAAGGCTGCATCTGCATTTTGTATAACAGGAAGGTTTTTGGGTGGAGTCATATGTAACAGGGAGGTGAATTGGGGATGTATAGGAAGAATTGTTTCTCTGCTTAGAAGTCACTCACACAACAAGGAAAGAGAGTGACGAGAAGAAATGCACTAACCACACTAGGCATGATTCTCATAAGCAGTCCACACATAGATTAATAACTACAACGTATTTATTTAATCAGTCAACTTCAACATAAACATGATTCACCAGTCCTACTGTCCGGTGGCCTAATATTCCTGAAATCCTAAGATGCACTACGAATCATCAGAACTTGCATATCACTAGAATGCTGAACACTTTCTTATGTCCTACTCTATTCCCTCTCTCTTCGCTTCATGGAAAATCAAACATACTACCTATTCCTATCCCTACCCTAACAAAGGTTTAAAATGAAACGTGGGATTACACACCTGTAAGATAGTTTGGACGCTGAAACGTCTCTCGCAAGGTTCTCTCTCTCTAGGTTCTCTCTAGGTTCTCCGATCCACCCTGGGTGGCAATCGAATGGGTGAATTCCTATAGTGATTGACTTTCTGGCTTTTATACAGTGCGTTTCTGTTGTTTCTGTCACAAAACCTTCCCATCTGTCTTTCATTGGACATCGAAATTTGAATAACTAGCCTGTCTTTCATTGGACATCGAAATTTGAATAACCAAGCAATCTTTGGCACCTGGCGGCCCTGGACTTTTCGCTTGGACGTTGGTATTTGCTGAAACCTTTTGTGTACTAGAAACCTACCCTCTGTAGTTGGATAAGACCAATGTGAGCGTTAGATCCTGCTCGGTGGAAAATGTTGAGTACCCAGTTAATTCATGGATGGCGTGCTCTTCATTAAGCAAACCTTACGTACCGGTAAGATAGGGCTTGAATATTCTTCCTCCCCCCCTCCCCCCCCCCCACTCCTTTGGAGGTCGGTGGAAAACGCCGAGTAACCAGTTAAATCATGGATGGCGAGATCTTCATTACGCAAACCTTACTTACCCGTCTAACAATGCGGTCTGAGGGGCACCCTGTGATAATATGTCCCGTACCCCGCAAAAAATGTCCTCATTTTTTTTTTGGTAACAGTATAGGGGGAATGGGAACGTAATGAAATAAGGTACAATGCAACACATATTCTCGTACATGATTGACAGGCGATAGGAAGGTTTGGGAATAAGGGATTTTATCAAAGAAGATTTATGGGAAATGGGATGAATCCGACACCCATGTGCATGCTGGCGGCAGCACTGTAGCAGCCGGGCTGGGCAGGTCAGTTTCCAGGAAGATGTCATTCACCAGTTGTGGTAGGCAAAGTTCGGTTTACACAGTCAAGACTCTCACACGTGTACATATGTCGTATTTGCACCTCGAGAAACACCATGCACACATAGTTCATGTCCATATGACGTATGCAGAAGGACGTCCAAAGAAACGTGAATGTGGGAGGTGAACTGGTTTTTCAGCAAGCAGTCAGGCTGAAGACAAAGAAGAAACGCAGACTGCCTGATGACGGAAGACGTGAAGTTGGCGATACATGTGGCAAAGAAATGTGTCTCGTATGCAAACTGTGGATGAAGCGGTGAATACCACAGTGAAGATGAAGGTGTGTGAAAGGAGTCCACTTACGTTGGAGTCAAATGAATGATGGCTTCAGTTGTTGAGCTGAGATGACTGGAGCAGAGACCAGCCGCAGGACACTGGGATGATGAGCAGAAGTAGTTGCGTGGAATCATCCCAATAATAAAGACCAGTAGCTTCTTGCACAATGTGTTCTGATTCATGGGACTTTGAGGGAATGGATGGGAAAACATAGCGTTCAAATAAAGCAATCGCTTGTCATCCATGTCAAGAATAAGTTGACTTGGCAATGTATATGAAAAGAAACCACAACTACAATATAACGGAAGTTTTCTGTAGTAGCATACAAGGTCATACTATGTCGTACTATAGAATAAGGATATGTAACACATAAAAGAAGGCATAAAAGAAGGCATGGCATGAAAAATGCAAAATAAGAATACAAGGAAAATGCTATTCCTGAAAAAAAACAATGTAGTTTGAAAACACAATGCATGTATGAAGAAATGTCCTGGAAACACAAGATACACCAGAAATGTAGGCTGAAAAAGAAACGTAATCATGTAAATGACCAATACCTGAAAACCACATCATACATGTAAGCAACCATAATAATCATTTCAGAAGAATAAATGACAAGCAGCAATAGATCATTGACAGGCTGATACTTGATATCCTTACAAGATTGCAAGACAAGCAGTGGTAAGCTGCACTGCACTATGAAGTCATTATGACAATTTAAAGTCATTGCAAGGAAGTGAAAAGCTTTCATCAAAGAGAAGTGCCACATTAACTATCAACAGAAGCACGAATACACATTGTTGAGTCTCATGAATAAACAAGGGCGAAGAAGTGAGTGCACTTGTAGCACGTATAATGTTCATCACATAGGAAGAAGCTGTGACTCAATGTTTCATGTTGCCAATGTTCCTTTTGCAAATTGTGAAGATCATCAGAAATGGTGTACACACAATAATTAGCTTATAGCACTTGAATACATATGTTCGAAGCATCTTGAGAAAAAAATGAAGTAACCTAAAGTGGCATGTCTCCTTGGTACGGGATAGGGTATAAGAAGTCTTGCAAACTTGTAACAGAGCTCAAATGAGGTTCATCGTACCAATTGGTTTTAATCGCATATAATTACATGATCAGCAAATGAATGATAATGAAACAGAACATGTTGGTCTCATGAAGCTAAAACTCAAAATCAACTGAACAACAATCGTTAGTAGGATTAGTACGGATTAGGAAAAAAATTCAACACATGTGTTGTATGCAGTAGACACCAGTGTAGTTCTCAGAAGCATAAGAAAAAAACACATGGAGACAACAATGATATGGTGCTGTATGGCGTGAAATAACATGAACTGATACCTTGGATAAAAGATAACACGATGCGATACGAAATGATACAAGATGCTGCTGTATGATTAGATTATAACATACGACACGTACTGATACCAGAGGATGAGAGGACAACATATGATACGCAATGATAAAAATGATACCCAGTGATACGCACTGATGTGCAATGATACACAATGATACACGATGATATACCCCGGGGTTGCATGAACATAAATGAGTAAAAGAGTAACGTGGTGAACATCTACTGAACACAGGTATAATTGATGCTGACGAACGTGTAATGAACGCAGGATTGGAGAGCGTGGATGAACGCAGGGTACGCAGTCTGCAGATGAACGCATGTGAGCATGATAATGAAATTATGCAAAGGTATGGGAAAGTGTGCACACAAAATAAATGGGCTGTAGCATGCGAGCAATCATTCTGAGGACGGTGTGGCCATACATGTAGTAACGACTGTGTAACGTAACGAATAAGAATAACGCAAGGGGGGACGATACGGGCAGTAGGGCACTGGCCCTTGCAATGGGTTTCCATCGCGATATTGCTCGGAACAGTAGGGAAACGTTGAAAATACCATGTAACGGTTGATTAAATATCTCGGAATATTTAATCATGAACAATTGACGGTCTGGATTTAAAGGCGGTAAGAACGATAGGACCAGTGAAATGATTGATAGCCGTCATGTAACCGAACATTAACATTTGGAGTCAGACCGTGATGGTTCCTGTATTGTGAAGAATATTTGCCTGCAACAAAACAAACACATTAGTACCACAACATACACAACACAAATAAGAAGGTAGGTCCTAAAATGTAATGTTCATTAATAACTTTAATACATAGGTATCATAGCCATGTTGAGAACATTTCCTTTGAGCTGTAAACAGTAGTATTGTTAATACCATATATCCTACTCGATAAACTGAATCACTGTTAAGGAGCACAAGAAAAGAAGGCTTTGTGTATAATCATAGTGTCGTTTTCTCAATGGTAATCATTCGCGTCACTGTACATACTTTTATCAGTCTTTGATTATGTGTGCCATATCATGTGAATTGAAAAAAAATCCTCTGAACGAAGGATCTACACATATGCACTGTAAGGCCCTAAAGCACGGCACCTTGTGACGAGTGTCACTCAATACACACACCAAAATAAATGGAAAAAAAAGGTTGGGCAATACCGAGGGCGGCACCAACGGCGTTTAAGTCCCTATGGTGGTATGAAAAAAAAGTTGGGCAATACCGAGGGCGGCACCAACGTGCGTTTAAGTCCCTATGGCGGTATGAAAAAAAAGTTGGCAATACCGAGGGCGGCACCAACGTGCGTTTAAGTCCCTATGGTGGTATGAAAAAAAGTTGGGCAATACCGAGGCGGCACCAACGTGCGTTTAAGTCCCTATGGTGGTATGAAAAAAATTGGGCAATACCGAGGGCGGCACCAACGTGCGTTTAAGTCCCTATGGTGGTATGAAAAAAAGTTGGGCAATACCGAGGGCGGCACAACGTGCGTTTAAGTCCCTATGGTGGTATGAAAAAAAGTTGGGCAATACCGAGGGCGGCACCAACGTGCGTTTAAGTCCCTATGGTGGTATGAAAAAAAAAGTTGGGCAATACGAGGGCGACACCAACGTGCGTTTAAGTCCCTATGGTGGTATGAAAAAAAAGTTGGGCAATACCGAGGGCGGCACCAACGTGCGTTTAAGTCCCTATGGTGGTATGAAAAAAAAGTTGGGCAATACCGAGGGCGGCACCAACGTGCGTTTAAGTCCCTATGGTGGTATGAAAAAAAAGTTGGGCAATACCGAGGGCGGCACCAACGTGCGTTTAAGTCCCTATGGTGGTATGAAAAAAAAAAGGGCAATACCGAGGCGTCAACCAACCTACGGAAATGACTCAGTACGGAAGTGAACATAGAAGATGAACTCACTACGCAGCTAATCTATGTGCTGCTTCACTATTTATATCTTGTTAACTCCGATCAGGCAGTAGGCCTACGCTTGGCTATCAACTTGTGTTGAGTGGCAGTGCCGAAAGTTGAATGCGGAACACTAACACATCTAGGTGCACGGCTATCTTTGACTTACACTCCAACTTTCACTAAGATTCTATCTAGAATTTTTTTTTTTTGAATGGGGAATACTCGAAGGCTGCGATTTTGAGGTAAAGGGAAAGGCTGCATCTGCATTTTGTATAACAGGAAGATTTTTGGGTGGAGTCATATGTAACAGGGAGGTGAATTGGGGATGTATAGGAAGAATTGTTTCTCTACTTAGAAGTCACTCACACAACAAGGAAAGAGAGTGACGAGAAGAAATGCACTAACCACACTGACATGATTCTCATAAGCAGTCCACACATAGATTAATAACTACAACGTATTTATTTAATCAGCCAATTTCAGCATAAACATGATTCACCAGTCCTACTGTCCGGTGGCCTAATATTCCTGAAATCCTAAGATGCACTACGAATCATCAGAACTTGCATATCACTAGAATGCTGAACACTTTCTTATGTCCTACTCTATTCCCTCTCTCTTCGCTTCATGGAAAATCAAACATACTACCTATTCCTATCCTTACCCTAACAAAGGTTTAAAATGAAACGTGGGATTACATACCTGTAAGATAGTTTGGACGCTGAAACGTCTCTCGCAAGGTTCTCTCTCTCTAGGTTTTCTCTAGGTTCTCCGATCCACCCTGGGTGGCAATCGAATGGGTGAATTCCTATAGTGATTGACTTTCTGGCTTTTATACAGTGCGTTTCTGTTGTTTCTGTCACAAAACCTTCCCATCTGTCTTTCATTGGACATCGAAATTTGAATAACTAACCTGTCTTTCATTGGACATCGAAATTTGAATAACCAAGCAATCTTTGGCACCTGGCGGCCCTGGACTTTTCGCTTGGACGTTGGTATTTGCTGAAACCTTTTGTGTACTAGATAACCTACCCTCTATAGTTGGATAAGACCAATGTGAGCGTTAGATCCTGCTCGGTGGAAAATGTTGAGTACCCAGTTAATTCATGGATGGCGTGCTCTTCATTACGCAAACCTTACGTACCCGGGTAAGATAGGGCTTGAATATTCTTCCCCCCCCCCCCCCCCAACTCCTTTGGAGGTCGGTGGAAAACGCCGAGTAACCAGTTAAATCATGGATGGCGTGATCTTCATTACGTAAACCCGCGTAACGATACGGTCTGAGGGGGACTAGGTCGGGTGGAAAATGTTGAGTAACCAGTCCAATCATGGATGGCGTGATCTTCATTACGCAAACCTTACTTACCCGTCTAACAATGCGGTCTGAGGGGCACCCTGTGATATTTCTTTCAGGATTTTTCAAACATAACAGTATCCGTCCAGGCAATGGTGTGGATTGATGCTCAGGTCATAGTGGACTTCAGAGCTCTGCATTATAACATTTTTTACAAGCTGACGCACTCTCAGAAGTAGTAGGCCTTGCCTCGCAGACCAGCAAGACGCCTCGCTACTCAGTGAGTCATCTTAAGACTTTACAGCCAACCGTTACTAATTAAAAATGCAAATGGCAAACACATACAACAGCTGAAAATAAAAACTCAGCTCCCTAAGGACTATCACAGTAGTAAGAAACTCTGGGGAGAGCCGCACAACAGAAGGTCCTCAGAGGAGAAACCCCCGTCAAGCAAGTGTTTCAGCCCTTAACACCTGACACTCCAAGGGGGCCGGCCGTATCAAAGTCATGACTCCTGGATGCCCCTCTGCTGTCGCCATTTTTATTTCATTTATTTATTTTTTGTTTGTTTGTTACAGTCAAGCATTACCAATTAAAAAGCAAATCGCAAATACCCACAACAGCTGGGGAAAACCCCCAGCTCCCTAAAGACTATCACAGTTTTTGCAACACTCTTCCTTACAAATAGTTGTAGGCCTATATTCTGTTCTCCTCTGTTGCATGGACACTAACACGACAGCCCGCACAAATTGTAAGATTTTTTTTAAAACTATTTTTTTCCCAGCATGGTATGGTAAACCTATAACTAAAAACGAGTGGAAGAAGCAAAAGGATCTGACACAGATCTTCAGAAAAGAAAAACGTTATTTTCAAGATGATAATGATGACAAAACAGATGGCTTGTCATATGCCGTTCTAATCGTTAATAGAGAAAAGCTGTTAATTCCAATACCTAACTGTGATTTGTTACACCCATTTGTGAGGGGAGAGTTATGTCAATGTTTTCATGTCTGCTCTTATAAATTCTTATGATATCGAAGTTTTGCTTGTTTGTATGTGACTTTACTTGATTTGATTTATGTTCGCGATCATAATTTTGTGTTGGAGAACAGTATCACTAAATATTTTGGAATCCAAAACAAGTGTAAATATTTTTTTATTAAGTCAGTATAACCAAACACGTGAAAAAACAATATTTTTTCTCAGCACACAGAAAAACGAGATTAAACGATTATACCAACGATAAGTGACTAGACACGAAGGAATACAGAAAGCGTGTGTTGACGTCATGATTGTATGTCGTCATAGCCTTGGTGACGATTATTTGTGGGACAGGGTTTCAGTTGAGTGGGACAGATCTTTGTGCTTTTCTTTTTTGTTTCGTTCTGTTACTTTCACCCTGCTGGCAGCGGACAGGAGCGGTCAGAGTCCAGACGTCATTCCGGCTTCTTCTTCCTGTTGTCTGAGGTGCAGAGAAAAAGTGAGTATCTGAGAACAGCCTTCTCCTGCTTTTGTTTTATTGTTATTATTTTATTGTTGTTGTTTATAGCCCAGCCGACTGCATAGAGCCATGTTAGGGCTATAACCGCTTCAAAATATACAAAACTTCAACAGGAAAAAAAGAAGAAAATTCTTCAAAATAGGCTATACAAAACTTCAACAGAAAATAAAAAATTAATTACACATATCAGTGCATTCGCGCACATAATCCAAAGACATGCCCCTGGCGTCGATCACTCCGTCCAGTTTGTCGCACATGGGGGTTTAAAAAAGACACCGGAATACAATTTAAGCACACCAATGGACTCCACAACATATATGAAAATGGGCATAAATTACCTAAAATTGCTTCCGCATATCTCACATCCCAGAGCCAAAAGTGCACGTAATACATGTACCCAATTATCAATTTTAAGAAAACATACGTAAGACTTTATCTAACATATACAGGTGAATGGACCAGCAGGCAGAAAGTGATAGGAAGAAATGACAGAAAGCAAAGGAGGAAGAAAGAAACAAAGACAGTGACAGAAAAGAGGAAATTTCTAGCACGTAATTTCCAGAAGGTGGGGATATTATTTATACTGAAAGAGCCTCCGGCATCTCCACGGACGGGGGGAGGGGTGGAGGAGATCATGATATTACACACAACTGGCTTCATGGTTCATAGTAGAACTAGTAGTAGTTATAGTAGATCTAGCAAGGAGAGGAGGAAGTGTGTGCAGTTAGGTCTCTCACGATCATGCAGATTTTGTATGCAAACACACCGCTAGACAAATATTTTTAATGCCAGTCTGTGTGACCTCCACGAAGGCCGTGGCCAGTCTGGTAATGGGGCAGTTTAATTTTCCCACGGATTTCGTGCTGGGGCACTCAGTAGCGGATTAATGGTCATGCTAGAGGGACAGGAAGGTCTAAGAAACCTTGGGGTTTCCGGGGGTATACTTCCCCGGGGGAAAAAATGTCTTGAGGGGTCCGCATGGGCCTACAGATATTCACTCACGTTTAATTAAGGCATTGTAAACTGAAGAGAGATTTCATATTGCGGTTTTCTTGTTTGTTTTGTTGTTGTTGTTGTTTTTGGGGGGGTTATTTCAGGGGGGTAAGTGGAAATGTTGTATGCGTGTGTGTGTGTGTGTGTGTGTGTGTGTGTGTGTGTGTGTGTGTGTTGGGGGGTGTTCCGGAAACCCTGGAACGCCACTTCCCCCCCCCCCCCCCCCCTCCAGTAATCCGCCCCTGACACGTGGTAATTGGTCCTAGTTCTAATACTAGTCTCATCCTAACCCTCAGGATCGGTTTTCTCCGGGAATCGCTCGCTGACCCCGAAAATTAGGGAGTAGGGCTAGGTTTAGAGTTAGGGTTGAATTCGCACTAGTATTATCAGAAGTAGCGTACCAGAACTGTGTGGCGAAGCAAGACAGATCTAAACTGTTCCATCCAAACACTACCCTAAATCCTATCCCTCGGGGGTGGTGATCTATTCACGGGAAAAAAAAAAGATTCTGAAGATGAGTGCTTGGGGTAGGGTTAGGGTAACGGACCAGACCGATTACGCCATATCCCTACGCAAAAACCAAGAGTCCTTCAAAGTTTCATGTTAGTCCAACTTCCACCGTAGGGGATGCCGGAGGCTCTTTCAGTATAAACAGTATCCCCACCTTCTGGAAATTCTGAGCTAGAAATTTTTCCTCTTTTCTGTCACTCTCTTTGTTTCTGTCTTATTCTTTTGCTTTCTGTCATTTCTTCCTATCATTTTCTGCTTGCTGGTCCATTCACCTGTATGTGCTGATAACGTCTTACGTACACTCTCTTGGGATTGATAATTGGGTACATGTATTACGTGCATTTTTGGCTCTAGGGAAATGAGATATGCGGAAGCAATTTAAGGTAATTTAGGCCCGTTTTTATGTTTTAGTGTCCTTAGTTAGGCTTAAATTTGTATTCAGGCGTGTTTTTTAAATCCCCTGTGTGATAAATTGGACGGAGTAGTCAACTCTGGGGGCATCTCCTTAGATTATGTGCGCGAATACATTGAAAGGTGTACTTAATTTTCTTTTCCCCCTTTTTTATTTTCCTGTTGAAGTATTGTGTATGTTTTGAAACGGTTATAGCCATGAAATGGCCCTACGCAGTCGGTTGGGTTTTAAACAAGAATAACAGTAACAGTATGTGAGTCCAACTGTCCAGGAGTAAAGTTCATATAAAATCATACCATACACATACATTTTTATCTTTTCTTGGAAAGCTTGTACATCTGCCTCTTTTCCATTTGGAGGCCAGGTGCATTCACCGAGATTCCGTCTGCTTAATGCTTTTCTGAGTTCAGATTTAGACTGTGAGTGAGCGCATTGCCAAAGACAGAGGAATAAAATGCATCTATGTTTTTACAGCCCCAAAGAAAGCGTAACAGCAGGGTTGTCTCTTTTACAGATTTAAGAACAATCAGGAAGACTAAAAGAAACTTCAGTTTCAGTTTCTCAAAATGACGACTCTGCGCTCGGAGCGATTTCCATAAGCACTAACGTCGCAGGCGCCATGTGCACAAGCCTTAAAACCTGCACACAAACCATGGCTGGCCTGTACTGAGGCAGACAGAGTAAACCATTTGTCAGTATTTAGGTCTTTCGAAGGAAAAACCCTTAGGCTGTCTGGATAGAAGCTATCGCAGGCAGTAGGTCCGTCGAATTCTACTACACATAATGAAACAAAGCAAAGCCAGAACAAGATTGAGGCAGACGAGATGTGTTTCTAAGAAGAATGTTGAGAGTTCCATGGACAGCAAAGAAAACAAACGAGACAGTTCTGATGGATGCAGACACAAGAAGATCATTCATTAGGAAGATTAGGAAAAGACAGGCAACATTTATAAGCCATTTATGAGGAAAATGGAATTAGAGCACTTGGTCACAATAGGAAAGATGGAGAGAAAGAGAGCACCAGGTGGACCCAGGGAGAAAATATTGGACGGTCCTTTGGGTGGCTGAGGGTGGAGAGAGTGGAAGATTTGCTTGCGGCAGCAAGGGACAGGTACATATGGAGGGCCATGATCGCCAACCCATGCGGAAGAGCATTTGATAATAATGATAATGAAACGATCGTCATCTGTTTTTGGAGTATAAGGACCTTCTCTTTGAAGGACCTGAATATTGACAGTGCTGCGCTCTAGGAGGGTCACCTGGGCTTGCTCTCCACACCTAACATATTTTTAACCTTTGATTCCCGCATCCTGTCCACCATCAACCTGTATTGTTCAACCATGCTAGCAAAGCAAAAACGTAACCCTTTGACTCCCTCCCATATCCACCATCTTCCTGCACGAAGCTGGTGGATAGGATGAGGGAGTCAAAGGGTTAATCTTTTGCTGTTGGTGGATAGGTTGCGGGATCCAAGGGTTAAGATCGATTACAGCGTTGTCTTCCTCAAAGATTTCTGCTTCGTTATGTGTTTCAGATCAGACAGTTTATTCTGTCGAGCGAAAGGTTTCCTTTGTTTGCTGGTTTTTATATTTCTGCTAGGGTTTACCATTGCAAGGTGGTAAGGTTACTTTTCCTTGTCTGGGACTTTCCTTTGACTCCCTCACCTATCTGCCAGCATCTTGCATTGTCAATCTGACAGCGAAGAAAAAAAATTAACCCTCCCTTACGCTATCACACACACACACACACACACACACACCACACACACACACACACACACACACACACACACACACACACACACACACACACACACACACACACACACACACATACACACACGCCCTCGCGCGCCTGCACACAGAGAGAGAGAGAGAGAGAGAGAGAGAAGAGAGAAGAAGAGAGAGAGAGAGAGAGAGAGAGAGAGAGAGAGATTCAGACTTCAGATGGTTTATTCATATAGGCCACAGCCCTTAGAAGGGGGATACACATAATTATGCATTCTCACAATCATATAAACATTAACAAAGCAATAACCATATTTCTAATCTGAAATATTTGTACAAAAGCATACCAAATAAGCGAAAAGAACATAAGATACAAACATTCTATTCATGTTCGAGCCTTGCTTCCGTTGGGTAGAACTAATTCTAAAAAGACTCAAGAAATTGCTGTCTCTCTAAATTTAAAAGCTTTGTATAGAAATAAAGCTAAATTTCGAACAACTTTAGTAGAAGTTGATGACATCAATAAAGTAAATTTAAATAAGGAAGGTTGTCTATAATATTTTGAGCTTATGTATTTCTCACGAATAGAATGGAGTGCTGGGCAACATAATACAAAATGTACTTCATCTTCTTTTGATATTTTGCACAATGGACATAATAGATCACGATCACTATGTGCTCTGTATCTAAAATAATGAACTGTGATTTCTGATATAAATCGTGTCATTGTATATTTTAGATGTCTATCCATATCTATCTTTAAGTAGGGTTTCAAATCATGCATACCAGAAAAAGTACTGTATATGTTATACCTCTCACTATTTTGAGTATGTTCGTTCCATTCCTGCCACCTACAATCAGTTAAACGTTGACGAAAAACGCGAATGAATTGATTCAGTCTGCCAACACCTTGACAAAACCATACAACACCAAAACCATATTTAAACAAGCAAATACATACATTGGATGCCCAGTTTTACTTACCTTTAGCATCTAAATCGTATAACATATATGCTTTTCGTGGAATTCTATGGTCTTTCATATGCAACAATTTAAGCCAGTTGCGAACACAATTAACTGCAGAGTTTATGTATATGGGATGGCGATTTGTTTCACCATATACAAGATCATTAGGTGTTGGCATATTAATTCCTAGAAATTTTTTCAAAGCAAAAGTAAGAACTGCTTCACAATGAATTGCAGCTTTACGTAATCCCCATGGTTCAGACCCATATTGTGCAATAGGTTGTACCTGAGAATCAAATAATTTAACAAACACATCGAAAGAATTAATATTAAAAAGGTACATCTTATGCATAATGAAAAGCAAAACATTTTTAGCTCTGCTGGATAAATCTTTGCATGTTGCAACAAAACTCAGACGAGTAGAGAACAGTATTCCAAGATACTTGTACACATTTACCACAGGCATTGCATATCCGCCATATACCCATCGTTCCCTTGCACCTAAATACCCACCCTTTCTAAATACTATGATATTACTTTTTGACATATTGACCTTTAAATGAAGCGCAGCTGCTGCGCGTTGCAGACTGTTTAACTGTATTTGAAGTCCAGTGACTGCTTTTGCCATCAAAACAACATCATCTGCCAGCAAAAGAATGAATAATTCAAAAGCATTACGAGATAGAACAGCACCGTGTCTTCCATTATTAATCACCTCAATCGCCAATTCGTTTATAAAAAGAGAAAATAACACTGGACTGCGTGGATCACCTTGTTTCACTCCTGCAGTGCATTTAATTTAAAATAGTCTGTAAGTTTAACACCACATCGAACCCTGGATTTTACCTGATCATACATGCTTCTGATACATCGATACAGTTTACCTTTTATATTGTTTTTGAGAGAGAGAGAGAGAGAGAACTCAGAACTCAGAACTCAGAAAATGTTTATTGTACATCGGCCTTAGGCCACAATACATGCATGGGGAAGGGGAGGGGAGGAGATCAGGTTTTCTTATACATTCATACAAGTTATACTTTCAAACTGCAGTGAACTCTGTCACATTGTCCCCTTCTATCGTTTACCGTCACATAAGCTGGGATACATTCATCTTTGCATTTACAGTGGTCTTTTCATTTGTATTCTAGTCCATATTCCTTAACTGGCCAGCTAAGAATATTTGTCATTAACCGCATCTATATCATTCATCCAACTGTCAATTTTACAATAACTGGCTATCAGACAAACAAACCATTCAATTAGTGCACAGATCTGACATTTCTTGTACCCTTCGGAGATCATACAGTTGATCAATATATTCAACCACAGGTACTTGACATAAACACTCAATCCATCAATCGATCAACCAAACAACCAATCAATCAAACAGTCAACCAATCAATTAACCAATCAATCAACTGATTTACCAGTTGATCAATCAAAGAATCCGCCATTCAGCCCGTGATTCAACTGACAAATCAGCTTTCAATTGACTGGGTCAGATGCATCATCCAACTGTACAATCGATATCACTTCAGTAACAATCACTTAACGTAATCAGTCCCCTCTCTAATCAATCAATCGATCAATCATTTAACCAGTTAATCAGTCATCCAGTGACTTAATCGACCAGATAACCTAGAATTTAACTGAGTTCAATATATCAATTTGCAATCGTTACTTCAAATAACGCGAATCAATCATCCATACATTCCATAATTCAATCACTGATCGATCAATAGCTAAAACCATCAATCTATAAATCGATCGGTCGGTGAGCCACCCATCGCCATCAATTAACAAATCATATAATCATTCCGTTGTCAGCTAATCATGCGTTCAGTTTATCAATTTATTCACCAGTGAATCTAAACCAATCAATGGAATTAATGTACAATGAAGTGAAACAAGAAATATATGACATAAGAGCAATTCGACCCCAAAACAGTCGGTTAATTGGCAAAAACAGACATTCATAATGCCAATCCATTAATCAGACTAATCGCAGATCAGTCACTCATTTACCAAAACAATTGACATTGAGACAATACCAAATGATCATTCAACGCATATTTAGCATTTCGTGCATCTTTTAGTTCAGAGATAACTCAATCTTCGGCGGTCAGCAATGGTTCAGGCCATAGACTGAATTGAAGGTTATGTATAAACGCACATACACACATACACATCTATATACACGCACACATACATAATCACTCATACATATATACATACATAGATATATATACATATGTACCCACACATATACATAATGTAGATACTATCACCTATATATGCACATAAGTACACCAACGTCAATGTGAATACACAGGCACCTATGCACATGTGTCTCTATATGAGCACCCCTTTCATATTCAAATAAACATTTTTTTTTCTTTACAATTGAAATTAATTATTGTCTGAAATTCTAGTGCTAGTATCTACATAACTATTTACTTTTCTTCTCCTTTTAACAATTTTTTTCTCCTATTCATGGCGTGGAAAACGTATCTGGATACGCTGTGGCTTCGGTGGCTATTTGTTGATTGGAGCAGTATGCACATAGGCATGCTGACTAAATCCTTTAAAAATTTCGCCCTGAGATCAGCGTAAGTGGAACATCTAAATAATAAGTGTTCTTCGTTTTCAGATTCTGTCCTGCAAAATGGACACACCTTTTCTTGATCAGATTCACTGTATCTATTTATATTATTGTTTAGTGGTAAAACGTTCAACCTTGTTTGTGAAAGGGCAACTCTGAAACAGTATATATCAATAGAGTCAATGTACTTCTCTTTTCAAAGATAGTCTTAAATGATCTGTAGCTTTCATACCTATCTCTGTCTCTGAGTGACCCAGACCATTCTTGAATATATAAGTCTACAAGTCTCCGTTTAAATACACGCAAAAAGGCTTTTACATCACCAACACCTTGTTGCAGCCACACGATATTAAATCCCGTTTCACACAAAATTTCCCTTATTTTTGAAGCCCAGCATTCTTTCCCAGCCCTGTCAAGTTCCACTAACATTTGGTAAGCCTTATAAGGTAACCTATTTGGATTCATTTCCAGTAATTTAAACCAATATCTAAGACAGGTAGTTGAGGAGTTGACATAAAGAGGATATCTTCCCAAATCCCCATATACCATCTTGTTAGGTGTCCTGACTGGAACACCCAACAGTCTTTTGCACGATACCAAATGTACTTTCTCTATATGCTCGAGTCTGTTAAGTCCCCATATCTCAGAAGAATACAACAAAATAGGTTGAATTTTTGCATCAAACAACTTGAAGAAAGTTTCTATAGTCATGTCTTTATATTTTTGAAAAGTCCTGTTTAATAGCAAAGTTGCTTTTTTACCTTTTGTCACCAAATGTTCTGTGCCGGCCTTGGTGCTAATCATTGTCGTGAAACTGAACCCCAGATAACAATATTTACTAACTACTTCCAATTTTGTCCCTTTGTAAAACCATTGTTCATGTCGTCCTAAGAAGCCCCCTCTTCTGAAAACCATAACCTTAGTTTTTTCAAGATTAACTTCCAGTTTCATGCTGGCACAGTATGTCTGCAAGACTCTTAACTGGTTTTGCAAACCATTTGGTGTTGTTGACAGAAGGGCTACATCATCTGCAAAAAGAAGAATGAATATTTCCATTGAACCTGGCATCAGCTGGATGCCATGTCGCCCCTTTTCATCCATACAATTGGCTAATTGATTTATTAATACCGAAAATAAAGTAGGGCTTAAGACACATCCTTGTCTCACGCCTATGGAGTTATCGAATATTTCGGATAATTCCCGGTTTGCCCGAATACATGAGCATAATGATTCATACATTGCTTTTAGCGAAACCAAAAACTTCCCTTTTACTCCTTGATTTTGAATACACTTTAAGAGTTTGTCATGCTGAACCGAATCAAAGGCTTTCTTAAAGTCTACAAAAGCAACATAGAGTTTTCTACCTTTCTTGCACATAGTTTTCTGAACCATAGCGTACAGACTGAAAATTTGATCCACTGTAGAATATTTTTTCCTAAAACCTGCCTGACTTTCTGATATTAAATTATTGTTTTCTAACCAAGCATACAATCTAGTATTCAGTATTGATGTGTAACATTTTGAAACAATGCTTAATAACGACACACCCCTGTAATTGTCCACTTTATCAGGATCTCCTTTCTTAAATATTGGTATGATAATAGCTTTTGACCAGTCTTGAGGATAAATTCCTCGGTCGAATAAAGTGTTAAACAGCTTCCAAAGAAAATTATGGATATTTGTGTTACCATTTTTTAACATCTCGGCTGTAACACCGTCCATTCCACTGGCTTTACCTATCCTCAATTTTCTGATGGATTCTCTGACTTCTTCTATAGTTATCTTAGAATTTAATGGGTGTTCTGATGATTCATTTAAATCTACTTCGACAATGCAGCGCTCATCATTTGTTGATCTGTTATCTTGAAATACGTTTTTAAAATGACTGAACCATTCATCAATACTTATATTGTTAGTGAGTTTGTTTTTGGTACCATACCCTATATTTCTTAACTCAGTCCAAAACTGCGATGAATTTGAAATATTTCTGGCTAAGCATTCTGCTTTTTGTTTATTATACTGCTGTTTTTTATTCTTTAATAATTTTTTATACTTCTTCCGTGCTTCACAAAACACAACTCTATCATCCTCATCTTTTGTTTTTCTGTAGTGTTTGAGAGTTTTTCTGCTTTCTGCTTTTGCTTTCTCACATTCACCATCAAACCAATCAGATCTTTTTCTCTTCTCTGTACATTTCTTACGGTACATACAAGCACCAGCTTCTTTGAGACATTCAACAAATATGGTTAAAGCCTTATCTACATTAGTGTCTAGAGTATTCGAAGCCAATGTAAGTCTTCTCTGAATGTGCTCACTTTGTAATTTGTTTGTATAATCGTCTTTCTTATTTTCTTGCCATATGAACTTTTGTGTGATGTTATTTTTTGATACTTTTCCCTCCGCTTTTATTCCTGTTTCAAGCTTTCGCTCCACTTTCATTATAACCGGTAAATGATCTGATTCTGTGAGACTGTCAACATCTAATGCAGCAATTTTAATTGATGAAAACAGATCACATGATACGATGAAATAGTCAACTACACTCGACCCTGAAACCCCAATGTATGTATAACTACCATCAAAGTCCAGTTTACACAGACCATTTAAAATGATACAGTCAAACATACTGCATAGCTCGAGCAGTTGGTTTCCAAAAACATTTGTGCGGCAATCATGAGACTGTCTCAAAAAATCACTGTATACCGAAAGGTCAGTTAAAACACTGCCACTGTCATATCCAAATGAACAGTAGTTACCATCAGCTGTTCTTGCATTTAAATCACCAGTCAGCAAAACATAAAAGTCGTCGTGCGAAACTTGTAAATCTAACAAACATTGTTCCAACACTTCCATACCAAACCCATCATGCTGATTTTTCCAGTATGTGGAATCATGAGGGGGAATATATGTACATACAAACATTATAGGTTTATTTGTTGAAAACAAATCTTTGTTGATTTCAACAATAATAGCATTTTCGTTTCCAACCTCAATTCGTTTAACAAACGATTTTAAAGTCTTTCTTACCATAACTATTATTCCACCGGAATACCTTCCTTGATGAGACAGTTTCTTTGCTTTTAGTGTAAATACAACAAACTCTTGAAACAAAGATGAATCAAAATCATTCGCTATAAAGGTCTCAGTGAGACAAATGAAATCATGCTGCGAAATGAAATTAATGAAATCCTCATCATCCAGTTTCGGTAATAATCCATTCACATTATAAGTGAGAAATTTAATCTGTGGATTATTAACATTATGAACATGTAAATTCACCACTGATGGACACGATCTCATTTGGGATTCGTCCACATTTTGGGCTCCTGGTAAAGAACTTATTCTTTTGTTTTTACTACTTGCTGTAGTGGCCCGGCCGATGTCCTATTTATCAGTGCCCGAGGCACCACTAGAGCTAGCTTTGGACTTACATTTCATACTTTTATCGCCTTTTGAACTATCAGCAGCTGTTCTTTTCATAGAGTCCAGAATACTGGTCTGACTGCCTGACCTGCCTGTTGTACTGCGCATCTGTCTGCTTCTCTTTTTAGGAGGGGCAGTACGTTTTGGCCGCTGCTGCTTCGGTGAACATGAACCACTGTCCTGTTCTTTCTCTGCAGAATCCTGCTGGGATTCTACAGGTGCTGCTTGCGTGTGCCTAGTGGACTCGTCAATGTGTCCATCTGACTCTCTGTCTGTGTCAGCCCTAAGTGCTGTTCTGACTTGTGTCATTGTTTTGTCAGTGTCTTCACGACTAACATCATCAAGGTCACTATCATTTTGCGCATCACTTTGTGAGACACTAACATCGTCTCTTACATCTGTAATACCATTTGGTGCTTCAGTTTCAGTATTGTCGTTTTCTACTATCTTCTGTCCCTGAACCTCGTCTGTGACAACTGATAAGTCATCATCAGTCACATCGATTTTATTATCGTCTTTCTCGCCATGATTATCGTCCGTGTACGAAACACTAGCGTTATTGTCATCACTGTCTCTATCAGTATGATCATGTGCGCACTCCTCTCTGGTTATTTTTCTGCCAACATCTTTAACGTGGGTCATTTGGGTATTGACTCGTGCTCGTCGTGAAACATTTTCATGGGTGACGGCAGTGCCTTCTTGGCGGTAACTGTTGGTATCATTTTGTCGGTGTCTGCCTGTATTAATAGTGAGTCGTCTGTTGTCACTGTCTTTAAGGAACACCACTCTCCTGTGTCCTGTAATGACCGGTTCTCGCTGACATCCCTTCTGTGTCACTTCACTATAAGAAAAGTCTCCAGGAACAACAGGTGTGGCGGTATCCTGGTTGGAACCGTAACGAAACGGGCTCTTCCAACTTCTGTGACTTTCGATGTCTCTGTTATAGGTAGGGTTTGTATGTGAATGTCCTCTCCTCTCTGACACGTCCCTGGGATGTTGATATTGGTGTTCGTTGTCAGTAAGGGAGATCCTGGTGTTTTGTCTCTTCTTCCTTCGGTTCGTGACCATTTCCTGAACGAAATCGTCGTAATGGTTGGTGGGGTGGTCTCTGTTATAATGTCCATAGTTGAGCCTTGCCGGGTGTGTATTTACGGGCCGTGGATCTCTACTGTTTTTGTATTCTTCACGTCCAATGTCATGGGCCTGAGGCCAGTCTTCCATGCACTGTGTAGTATCTGGTGGGAAGTATTGGCCATTTTTGTACTTCTGGTGGTATGTGTCCTGGCTGTTCCTCACATGGAGCTTTCCCCTGTGAATGTACGCTGTTTTGCCAAGCCCACGATGAAATGCGAGCATTTCCCTTTGGTAGGTAGTGAGGTCGGAGGCCACTCTGATTCCGTTGTACCTCATGCTGTCTCTTAATTCTGGATCTCTCAATATGGCCATTTTGTCAGCCCAGCGACAAAACTGCACCAGGACAGGACGAGGACCGCTTCCGTGGGTGCGCGGTTTTCCAATGCGAAATGCATGTACAATGTCTTCTTTGTACCAGTCTGGTTTCCTTGTGTGACCGTTGAGGACTTCTACGATAATTTCGGTTGTGACGTAGTCGTCCTCCCATTCTTGCTCCGCTACATTGATGAATATCAAGTTACATGCTTTTGCTTCTTTTTCAGTTGCTTCCAGTTTTCTTTCGAGTTTTTCAATTCTGTCCATCATTATTGTGCTATTTTCTTGGAGATCGTCAATTGATTCTCTATTTGTAAAAACACATTCCTTCAGCTTCCTGACTTCAGTAAAGAACTGTGAAAGTTTGTCGTCTAAGTTGCTGAACTTTTCTTCCATGGTTCTCTGTACTGCTGCTGAATGCAATTGTAGTGCATGTTGTATCTGTGCAAATCGCTAGTCAATCAAGTTAGGGTAAGGGGGTGGGTCACAATTTCCCTGAGCCATAATGTCGTTAAAGACAAGCTTCTTTTCACGCTCAGCGAA
>CM060311.1:18280898-18288398 GCA_030674185.1 Monoplex corrugatus
GTAAGCTCAGATACGTGTCAGATTGCGCCATTTTAAACGTAAATTTTCAAAATTTTCCGGAACCCCCCCCCCCCCCCCCTGATTTTCAGGGATTTTTGCTTTTCCTCAGTGGGAGCCCCGGGGTGGGGACATCGAATTGACACACCAGAACGATTGAAACATAAAGATGGGCAGTAAACAGGCGGGTTTTTTTTATGTTGCGGGCAGGAAATGGACTCTAAATATCAGATCCAGAGTCCACGGCTTTTACATAAGAGCTGGCCAGCTTGCGAATTAGCCAGACGTAAACACGTGTCAGTACATTGCAATGTTTAACCCTTTGACTCCTGCACCCTATTCCCCAACTGCAAAAAACTTGACCCTTTGATTCCATCACCCCCTATCTACCAGCTTCCTGCAGGAAGCTGGTTGGTGGATAGGGTGAGGGAGTCAAAGGGTTAAATTTTTGTTTGTTTTGCTAACGTTGTTGATAATGCAGAATACTGGTGGACAGGATGCAGGAATCAAAGGATGAAAGCTCCCATCACCCCAGCCATTGCACGTGTTTGTGCAAGTCCAAGATAATGATTTAGTTCTTTGGGGTTTGCTATCTACATCAGATCCCAGTCCTGCGGGTTTCCCAGTTTAAAGCGCACAACTCGGTGCTTCTCCACTCCGACGAGGACCTCAGTGAACGAGAGCCGTGCTCGTTAGATGTAGATGGCCGTGAAGATTATAAATATTTGATAACAATAATGACTACGTGCACAGCGCCTTATCTCGCAAGAGCCGTAAGCGCTTCACAAAGCACGAAAGACAGGCAAATACACGTAAAGCAGATACTCTTACGTGTCAGTTCCAACCGTTGTGATGAAAGCAGTTGAACCATCATGATACAATGTTAAGGAAGCAATAAAAAGAGTTCTAAAACATTATATGGCATGGTAAGACGTACCATGGTTTGTTAGAAGGTGCCTTGCAACCTGGTACCTCCGACTTCAGCCCTAGATTTACGAGGATCATAATGGACATTTATATAGCGTAGCATCCGGGAGGCAAACACAATGCATTTTACACAAAATGTTCCACAGTTAAAAGAAAACAATAACTGAAGTCAGCCATAAGTTACGTTATACAAGTATGACTTGACACAGAACAAGGACAGAAAACAAAAATTGTCAGTTCATTCGCAGAAAAGATCATACGCGTACGCATACAAACAAAAACAAAAACGCTGCCATATCTGAACGTGCGCGCGCGCGCACACACACACACAGACACACACACACACACACACACACACACAAACACACACACACACACACACACACACACACACACACACACACACACACACACACACACACCACACACATGCATGCATGCAGACACACAGAGACACACAGGCAGGCGGGCAAGCAGTCACGCACGTACACACCCACACATACACAGGAACGTACACAGGGGAACGCAGTGTACGTTGAAGCAAGGCACGCGAACCGGTCAATGAAGCATACATAACTAACATTATCTCACACAACCAATCATACGAGTACACTATGAACAGTAGGGGGATGAGGAGACAGGAGAAAGAGGTGAGACTAACAGTACTGTCTGAAGAGATGAGATTTTACAACTCTTCTAAAGACACATCGATGAAACACAAAATAACGTTTTCTCACATAACCGATCACACGAGTACACACTCTGATCAGTGTCATTTCTGTGGAGTGTTGGCTGCCTTGGATATCTTATTTTGCCATTCGTCTCGCTTCTTCAGGATGTCGGCCATTTCTGGACTATTCAGGCCGGTCCATTCTTTCATGTTTTCTATATAGCTGGTTTTTGGTCCTCCACGCTTTCTCCTGCCCACCATCTTTCCTTGAATGACATCTTTCATTAGGGAGCACCTCGTGCCCAGCTCATCTGTCGCCGTCACCGGGTTCGGTGTTGGCCGCTGCACTCTTTGACACCACCATTTCCTTCCAAGCCGCTACATGTCTGAAAAAAAGGTCATTTTCTTCTTCATGATGAAGCCAAGTAGTTACCTTTCTACTGCTAGATACTTTTGTTTGTTCTTTTTGTCTTTCCAGCTGATTCTCAACATTCTTCTGTAAAAACACAATTCGGCAGCATCGATCGTTTTAGTATCACTTTTTCCTTAGTGACCATCTCTCTGCTCCGTACATGACCGTCCATATCAGACAACTCGTTATTTTCATCTCCCAAGTCTATTTTTTTGTTTTTTTGTTTTCTAGTCAACTTATCTTTATACAGATATTGACCCGTTCCAGCATTCTTATCTTCAACCATGGTCATTTTTGTGTTTGTGTCGGTTGCACGTTCACCACTGTCTGATTTCACTGAACTCAGGTATTTGAATTGATGTGCTTGTTCTAGTTCTTTGCTTTTTGTTTCTGTTTGTTCCGCGGTGCCTCCCGCAGTATGCATCGCTTTTAGTTCTCAGCATTAAGTTTTAGACATTAGAGGAGCGCACTGCTGAACGGCAGTGGGAATGACAGTGACAAATATATTTAAATTTCCATCGATAGAAGTTTATATTTAAATTTCCATCGATAGAAGTTATCAGCTAAAAGGCCGTTTTTTAAACTTACCCTCGCTAATTCAAGAGGAATTTGGTAAAGAGGTGAGGTGATGGCTAGCGTGGCAGTGGAAGTCCCACCTTCCTTCTAATCAGAACTGACGTGGAGGTAGAACTCCCACCTTCCTTCCAATCAGAACTGACGTGGAAGTAGAACTCCCACCTTCCATCCAATCAGAACTGATGTGGAAGTAGGACTCCCACCTTCCAATCAGAACTGACGTGGAAGTGGAACTCCCATTTCCTTCCAATCAGAACTGACGTGGAAGTAGAACTCCCACCTTCCTTCCAATCAGAACTGACGTGGAAGTAGAACTCCCACCTTCCTTCTAATCAGAACTGACGTGAAAGTGAAACTCCCACCCACCTTCCAATCAGAATTGACGTGGAAGTGGAACTCCCACCCACCTTCCAATCAGAATTGACGTGGAAGTGGAACTCCCACCCACCTTCCAATCAGAATTGACGTGGAAGTGGAACTTCTACTTTCCTTCCAGTCAGAACTGACGTGGAAGTAGAACTCCCATCTTCCTTCTAGCTAGAACTGGCGTGGAGGTAGAACTCCCACCTTCCTTCCAATCAGAACTGACATGGAGGTAGAACTCCCACCTTCCAGTCACAAAATTTCAGGTCTCGACCACCTCTTTCCCTTACGGGTATACGGGATAGCCTTTACCTTCTGCTTCACGTTGCGATGTTCTTAATGTTTAGTCACAAGAACAAATTCACGCACTGGTGTTCTGGTTAGTATCAACACGTGATACGCAATCCAAATGGAAAAAGTCTTGAGAGTGACGAATGGTTCTTGAACAAATTCAGATTCTAATGTAGACTGACTGTTTATGGGGTGACTGCCATGTGTGGGCAGGGCTTGCAAGCCGAAGGGCAATGCAGCTGGAGTGCAGCCGACCCACAGCACCACACAAGCGAGACTTGCTTGCGCCGGGCGGAGGCGGCTGCTGCGTGGGCGTCTTCTACCTGGGCCAACAAGACAAGCAGCGGCTCACCTGGGAGCACCTGGAGACCGTCCGCCTCAAGAGGCTGGGCATCCCCAATCGCTACTCCCGCCACCTGGGCAAGGACTTCTCCATGCCTCAAGAGACGCACCCGTCGAGCGGACCCAACTGGAAAACGGGTCTGAAGGGCAAGCAGAACACTGGCCTGGTGGACAAGAAGGAGGATGGCAAGGCGGTGTCGACCAACAACTCCCTGGCCCCCTTCTACACGCTGACCAAGCCCACCTGTGGCTACTTCTTCTCCCGCCAGACGGACAACAAGAAGAGGAAGTTCGGGATCCCGCCCTCTGACCTGGTCAAGTGGCGATCGTTCGCTCAGTGACCTGCTTGCTTGTCTGTCTGTCTGTCCTCCCCCACCTGTTGTCCGTCCGTCTGTCTGTTTGTTTGTCTGTGTGACTTGGGTAGTTTTTCTTTTTTTTTTTTTCTGTCTTCTTCTGTGTCCCTTGCCTTGTTGCTTTTTTCGTCTCCTGCTTATTACTGGCGTCACTTTGTCGTTTATCTTACTCTGGTGTCGTCAGGTCGTCCTTACGTCGGCGTCATCGCTCTATGACATCATTGTCATATTTGTTCCCCTATTATGAATATGTTAGGACATGTGATGTCACTGTCTTCTTCCTATGACGTCATGCCATGTCATCGTATCGTGACGTCATCCACACGATGTGATGTCTGTGGGTGATTCCAGTAAGTCAATGTGTTATAATGAAGGAAGGGGAGAAGGGAGGGGAGAAGGGAGGGGAGAAGGTTCGTGCCTGGTTATATCTGATTGTGAGGTAGAGGGGGGGGGGGGGGTTATAGGTGGGTGATGGTGATATTCGTTTTTTTTCTGTCTGTCTGTCTACGTGTGTGCTCTTTGTGTATGTGTGTGTGTGTGTATGTATGCATGCGTGTGTGTGCGCGCTTGTGTGAATACGTAGCACACAGAAAGTTTTCCCATCAAAATGGGGAAGTTTCTGCCGAACACTGATCCGAAACTGTGATAGTCTGACTGGCGCTTTCATCTTCATGAGCGGTATGTAAACCATTTCATTCCCTCCCACCTTGCTCACCACATTCTCCTGCAAGGAGCTAGTGGACAGGGTGAGGGAATGAGAGGGCTGATGACTCTTTTTGATGTAACATGCTCGTTCATTGGTACCTCATGATAGTGTGACTTCTTTTTTTTTAAAATCCAAGATGGAATGAGTTGTTTTTTGCGGCAGTATTGGTTTTCTACACTACACCGGCACCTTCTTGTCTCAGCTCTGTCTGTTCTTGCCTGTTCTTCTCGCAAACGTAGACAAGAGGATGATATGTTTCTTAGTCCAGTCGATTTTTTTGTTTTGTGGTCATTCTAATGAAGTAGGGGCTTTTTTTGTGCAAACCTAGGGGATTATTGTTGTTTTTGATTAGACTGCACTGTGTGTATGTATCGACTAGTGTATTAAATTAATTTAACTCTCTCTGGAGTTCGTATCATGTAGAACACAGCATCGAAGCTTGTGACTTTCGTTTTTCTTTCGTTGGATGCTTGTTCTTGGGTATCTGTAGTCTGTGCACTTCACACACGGGGCGACTTCTAGGGGCGTCGTTTGTGATCTCATTTTGCTTTTCTGTATTTGTTTGTGTGTGTGTGTGTGTGTGTATGGATAGGTTTTTAATTGTTTTTGTTTGCTTTTGTGTTTCTGTTGTATTTGTTGATTTTGTTTTTGCGTGGCATACATACAAGTCATGTTGACAATGATCATAAAGTATACGATGGTGTCTTTACAAGAGGCACATGAAAAACTTCCTGTGTTAACTCTTGCAAACTCTCACCCTGTCCACCAGCTCCCAGCAGTGGGTCGGGTGATGGAATTGAGGGGGTTAAGTCTGTTCTCGGACAAGAGATGGCGTTGTTGTAAAGTATCTAGCACCCCTAGGATTTGAACACTAGCCTCTTGTTTAGCTCATGACTAACCAATTGCACAAGACCAAATGTGTCAATGGTTTGAGTTCGGTGCGGTTATCCTTGGAGTGTGCGGCGACATGATGCTATGAGATGTTGAAATGGTCAGATCTTTTTTAACAGTTCTGATTGTTCTAAAGCACTCGATTTTTTTTCTTCAGTACAAAAAGTATCTGATCATTAATTTGAAAAAGAGAGTTTTGATCTTGATATGTATGTCGCAGAAACGACGATCGGCATAAATGTGATGGAACTGGTCCGTTTTCTTTTGTATTTGTATTTCAAGCTGACAAAATTTCATTGATCAAAATTTGTACTGAAATCTCAAACTCTTTATTTCCTTCTCAGAATTGTTGAACATCAGAACTTTAGGGGGTGACGTTATCCGATATAAACATTTGAATGCGCCAGCACTGCTACCGGTAACGTACATATCTTATCAAAACCTTTTCAAATCTCCCTTTTTTTAAGTGAAGGTTATTCCATCTCGACCAGAGATAGGTGTGTGGGTGTGTGTATGTCTATGAAAAAAGTATATGAACAGGATTTTTCTCAGCTTTTATGGGTGGATCTTTCAGATTTTTGGTGAAAAGTGTATACTTGCAAAGAGTTGCAAATGTGTAAGTTTGGAGGACCAGGTGTCAAGGTCTAGGTGAAACTGACCTAAAAGGTGCCTAAAATCAGCACTTTTTCTTAGTGGTGTGTCGTTCTGTCACGAGTAGAGATAATGATCTGTGTTTTGCTTTTTGTTTGAAATAAGCAGACTGAGTGTGTGCGACTTACGTAATAATTCACCGTTATATAGACTTGTAAAAATATACTGTATGCGACACAATCCATTTACATTTAAACGTCTTGTTGGCGTCAAATATCTGATCTTTTGCAACGTTATGTGGCATCAAATGTCTGATCTTTTGTGACGTTATGTGGTGTCAAATGTCTGACCTTTTGTGACATGTGACGTCAAATGTATGATCTTTTGCAACGTTTTGTGGCGTCAGATGTCTGTTCTTTACAGTTCAGCTCTGCGCATTTTTCTTTTCTTTTTGTCTACCTTTTTTTGCGTGGTTTTATATTGCTTGTTCCGTTTCTTGAAGCTATTGCATAGAGCACACAGTATTATGTCTGTTGATGCAGTATTCTGCTTGTTGTGTTCGTAAACGAAAACACAGTATTCCATATCCATGCAGTATTATCTCCCCCTTTTACACGCTCATATTGCAACTTAGTTTTACATATTTTGCTTTGAGAAATATTTTCATTGCCCTGCACGTACGCACAGACACAAGACACACAAACACACACACCACGCACACACACACACACACACACACACACACACACACACACACACACACACACACACACACACACACAACACACACCTCTGTCTGTCTGTCTCTGTCTCTCTCGCTCTCTCTCTCTCTCTCTCACACACACACTCTCTCTCCCTCCCTCCTGCAATTTAGTCTCGCATCTGCGATTGTGTTGAGAGATATATATGTACACATATACGTATAAACATATTCCCAATGATCAGCATACCTTTTTTTCATTTGTACACGTTGTTTGTCGAGAAAGCACCGAACTCTGTATTTTGTTTATCTCTTATATTTAAAGTGTGGAACACAACATCAATAAATTTGTTTGCTTCTCAATTTACTCTTGCTTCTCTGTGTATGTGTGGGTATTCGTGTGTGTGTGTGTGTGTTTACGTGTGTGTGTGTGTTTACGTGTGTGTGTGTTTACGCGTGTGTGTGTACGAGGGAGAGAAACACGGAAAGGATTTCTCAGTTTCCTGAGAATGAATGAATGGTTTGTAAAATATATGCATACATATTTGAATTTTTCGCCACTATTTGTATCTTTACATTGGGTTATTATGTTTTAGGAAGTGCGCGACGCCAGAATATTCATACATACATACATAATACATGCATACACGCATGCATACATACATTCATACATACACACAC
>CM060311.1:18293398-18295898 GCA_030674185.1 Monoplex corrugatus
CTCACAAACAGCTTTAAGACAACACCTCACACACAGCTTTAAGATAACACTCACACACAGCTTTAAGACAACACATCACACAACAGCTTTAAGACAACACATCACAAACAGCTTTAAGACAACACATCACAACAGCTTTAAAACAACACATCACACACAGCTTTAAGACAACACCTCACACACAGCTTTAAGAAACACATCACAACAGCTTTAAGACAACACATCACAAACACAGCTTTAAGACAACACATCACAAACAGCTTTAAGACAACACATCACACACAGCTTTAAGACAACACTCACAACAGCTTTAAGACAACACATCACAAACAGCTTTAAGACAACACCTCACAACAGCTTTAAGATAACACCTCACAACAGCTTTAAGACAACACATCACAAACAGCTTTAAGAAACACATCACACACAGCTTTAAGACAACACTCACAAACAGCTTTAAGACAACACTCACAAACAGCTTTAAGACAACACCTCACAAACAGCTTTAAGATAACACCTCACACACAGCTTTAAGACAACACCTCACACACAGCTTTAAGATAACACTCACAAACAGCTTTAAGAAACACCTCACACACAGCTTTAAGAAACACCTCACAAACAGCTTTAAGACAACACCTCACAAACAGCTTTAAGACAACACCTCACAAACAGCTTTAAGATAACAACACTCACACACAGCTTTAAGATAACACCTCACACAACAGCTTTAAGATAACACTCACACACAGCTTTAAGATAACACCTCACAACAGCTTTAAGATAACACCTCACAACAGCTTTAAGTAACACCTCACACACAGCTTTAAGATAACACCTCACAACAGCTTTAAGATAACACCTCACACACAGCTTTAAGATAACACCTCACACACAGCTTTAAGATAACACCTCACACACAGCTTTAAGATAAACCCTCACACACAGCTTTAAGATAACACTCACACACAGCTTTAAGATAACACCTCACACACAGCTTTAAGATAACAACACACTCAAACACACAGCTTTAAGATAACACCTCACACACAGCTTTAAGATAACACCTCACACACAGCTTTAAGATAACACCTCACACACAGCTTTAAGATAAACACTCACACACAGCTTTAAGATAACACATCCACACACGCTTTAAGATAACACTCACACACAGCTTTAAGATAAACACTCACACACAGCTTTAAGATAACACATCACACACAGCTTTAAGATAACACATCACACACAGCTTTAAGATAACACATCACACACAGCTTTAAGATAACACCTCACACACAGCTTTAAGATAAACACACTCCAAACAACAACAGCTTTAAGATAACACTCTCACACACAGCTTTAAGATAACACCTCACACACAGCTTTAAGACAACACCTCACACACAGCTTTAAGAAACACCTCACACACAGCTTTAAGATAACACCTCACACACAGCTTTAAGATAACACCTCACACACAGCTTTAAGATAATACCTCACACACAAGCTTAAGATAAACCTCACACACAGCTTTAAGATAAACCTCACACACAAGCTTTAAGAATACACACCTCTACACACAGCTTTAAGATAAAACCTCACACACAGCTTTAAGATAATACCTCACAGAAAGCTCTAAGATAACACCTCACACACAGCTTTAAGATAACACCTCACACACAGCTTTAAGATAACACCTCACACACAGCTTTAAGATAAAACCTCACACACAGCTTTAAGATAAAACCTCACACAGAAGGCGTTAAGATAACACCTCACACACACAGCTTTGTCTGTCTGTCTGTCTCTGTCTCTGTCTCTTTCTCTCTCTCTCTCTCTCACTCTCTCTCTCTGTCTCTCTCTCTCTCTCTTTCTCTCTCTGTTTGTCCTTGTCTGTCTCTCTGGATATCTCTGTCTGTGTTTGTCTGTCTGAATCTCTCTCTCTCTCTCTCTTTGTTTCTGTTTGTCTATATCTCTTTCTGTATCTCTCAGTCTCTCTCTGTCTGCCTGCCTGCCTGTCTGTCTGTCTGTCTGTCTGTTTTTCTCCGTGTCTGTGTCTGTGTCTGTCTCTGTCTCTGACTCTGTGTCTCTATGCCGTCTCTGCTCCGTCTCTGTCTGTCTGTCTGTCTGTCTGTCTGAATCTGTCTCTCTCTGTTTCTCTCTGTCCCTGTATGTCTGTCTGTCTCTCTGTCTGTCTGTGTCTGTCTGTCTGTCTGTGTCTCTCTGTGTCTCTGTCTCTGTCTCTCATTGTGTCTCTGTCTCTCTCTGTCTCTCTCTCTCTCTCTCTCACACACACACACACACACACACACACACACACACACACACACACACACAGAGCACACTTATCAATACTGTTAAGCTTTCCGGTTGACTGAATCGGGTTCACACATGCGTGACGAAAAATCAATCACGCACGGAATGAGAGATCGATAATGAACGAGTGCCTTTTTCTCTGTCTCTCTCAATTGTGTGCCTCTCCCAGCAATACGCCCAG
>CM060311.1:18300898-18303398 GCA_030674185.1 Monoplex corrugatus
GTTTACATCTACAACATAACTATGCCAGGTTTTATGTCTACCTGCAGACTACCTCCTTCATCTCCCTGTTATACATCCTGGTACAGACGGACAGACCAGTCTGAAGTTTGTTCAAGAGGAATTCATCGCACTCGGACGATTCCATATGCGCTCCACCCTAAATCTGCCAGCAATTATCTGGCAGACTTCCTGAGCCCGCGCAAAAGCCTATGCGTTGGCAAGGTCTTGAACTGAGGAGAGGAAAGGGGAAAGATCTATGAAACACTAAGCTGACAACACCAGAATGGCGGAAACATTAAGATGGGCAGCAAACAGGCCAACGTTTAATGTTGCGGGCTGGGATTGAACTCAAGATATCGGATCCTGAATCAACGGCTCTATCAAAAGAACCAACCAGCCCATAGGACGAAAAAAGCAAACGAAAAAAAAAAACGAACCGAGGTTTTCGCAGGTCCTGTATCACCTATCCATTTCAAGACTGCCAGGGCATGAGTTTTTGAGCAGCCTGAAGAACTCTGCCATATTTGCTGAAAGATTTTTGGGTGGAGCGCATATGGAATTGTCCGAGTACGACGAAACTCTCTTGAAGAGAATCCAGATTCCAGATGTCACTTGTATTTGTGTCCCAACGAGCTTCCATTATTACGTAGGTCACCGTTAGACAACATGTGAATTTTAACCATAAAAGAGAGAACTTATTTCAACAACGGGCCTGACCAGTTTGTTTTGACTGCTTTTTAATCACGCCCCCCTCCCCTCACACACACACCTGACAAGGTTAAAGGTTGGATGGAAAGGTTAAGGGTGGGGAAAGGGTAAGGAGTTGGAAAGGGGGTGGTGGTGGCGGCGGGCCGCAGTTTATTCAGCGGAGACTTAATCAAGAAGTACTTAACGTAGCCACCAGCTAGAGACACCTGTCGATTACGTAGCCCCCTGGTCATGAGTCCTGCCATAGATATAAATACATGTACACAGAGATTGCCCTTTCTACAACAACAACAACAACACCACAACAACTGCTACTACTACAACTACTATTACTATTACTACTGTTGCTACCACCATACTACTACTACTACTACTACTGCTGCTGCTACTGCTGCTGCTTCTGAGGCTGATGATGATGATATCAAAGAAGATTTATATAACGCGAGATCGGCTGGGATAATGATAACAATCATGAAGAATGTGACAGCCAAACATCCTGGGAAGCAAGATGACGACGACGACGACGACGACGACGACGACGACGACGATGATGATGATGATGATGATATGTTTGAAGATTTATATAGCGCAAGATCGGCTAGGGTAAAGCTAATAATCATGAAGAATTATACAGCGAAACATCCTCGAAGGCAAGCACGCTCTAACGTGCTTGCTTTTTTTTACAGAAAATGTTATATATTATGATATACGACAATACTAAAGCAGTGATAAAAGCATGATATGACATACAACAAGACAAAAAAAACAACAAAAAAACTATTGTACGCGTACGTTACGTGAACACGCTTCTATGTAAAACCATACGATGCACTCACAGACAGACAAATAGACGCACACGCACGAAGAAACAGAGAGAGAGAAGAGACAGACAGACAGACAGACAGAGACAGAGAGAGACAGAGAGAGACAGAGAGACAGAGAGAGAGAGACAGAGAGAGAGAGAGCAGGGAGAGAGACAGAGACAGAGAGACAGAGACAGAGGCAGAGACACAGAGACACGAGAAGAGAGAGAGAGAGAGGAGAGAGAGAGAGGGGAGAGAGAGAGAGAGAGAGAGAGAGAAGCATATACACACATACATACAAAAATATGGGTGAAACTATGATTGCACGGACACACAGACATACACAAAGACACACACAGAAACTCATACAAATACAAACATATACACATGATCGCACATACACTGAAGCAAGGCAGAGTCATGAGACTTACATATATAGTTAACAAGAAACAACAGAGGAATGTGGATGGGACCCAGATCACCAATGCCTCACCACTTTCCGGACGATTATTTCCCACTTCCCTAACGCCACACGGGTAGCCATTTCACCAAACAAAGTGGCGTCAATTTCCATACGTTGTATGATCCAGTCATCAGTTACCATATTTACACACAACCAGTTATTTAAGCCAGTGTGCAAACATTAGGGCGAAGAGGAGAGAGAGAAGAAAGCGATGAGATTAATACCAGTAACAGTTTTGTTTGCTCGCTATCAAGCAAACTGACGACCATTTGATAAACTGAACATCGATATGCATATCTTTTGTCAATGAGTTTCAATTCCAGTTTTTTTTAGATGACATCTCCTCGTCGGAATAAATTCCATATGCAGTAATGTCACTGATGCCATGTGATGGAGAAGATCCAAAATGATTATGGTATAATCTGCATAATAAGCCCTCTGCGTTGGCAAAGGCTTTACTTCAGTCCGTCATTAGAACAGTCTCGACTATAATTATTGTAATGGAATGTGTAATCTTCTGTGTGCC
>CM060311.1:18308398-18310898 GCA_030674185.1 Monoplex corrugatus
CCATGGTGACACTTATGGGTTTCCTTTTCCATCTCGAACACAATTCTGTTAAAAACAGGTGTAATGCTATACCTGTGGTCAAATTAAACTGGCAATTGGAGGAGCCCGAGAAGAACAACAAGACACCATCATCACGTGCCCTGCCGCATGGCGTTGCCGATCATGGCCCTCCACACGAATCTATCCTTGTCGCCGCAAGTACATATTCCACCCTCTCTGTCCTCAGCCACCCTGCAAATCCATCCAATATTTTCTCCGTGGGTCTACCTGGTGTTCTCTTTCTCTCCAGCTTTCCTGTTGTGACCAGGTGTTCTAATTCCCCTTTCCTCATACAATGTCCAATAAATGTTGCTTGTCTTTTCCTGATCTTCTTTGTTAATGATCTTCTTGTGTCTGCCTCCATCAAGACTGTCTCGTTTGTTTTCTTTGCTGGTCCATGGAACTCTCAACATTCTTCTTAGAAACGACATTTCGACTGCCTAAATCTTGTTCTGGCTTTTGCGTGTTGGCTGTCCACGCCTCATAACCGTATAACAGTATCGGTTCTATTAACGTTCAAGAACTCTCTTCCTGATGTTAACTGACAGACAACAAACGTCAATTATAGCGAGAAGAAGAAGCATAATCAGATCGCTCCCTTAATGCCACGGACAAAAAGAGACGACGACTACATTCTGTCCAGAGAGCAAGTGATCTTTGATGAGCCTTTACAGCGGTCACAACAGGCTCAACACCCTTTCGAACCGCAAGTTCTAGCTTGGGCCATCACCAGTCTGCCCCTGCGGACATGGAGACCAAACAGCTGAACACGTATCAGAGCGATGTCGCCTCTATCAAGTGGAACAACAGGAGACATGGCCAACTACAACTCCTCTGACCAACCAGTTCCACGGCAGCCAGCAGGAACTGGAAAAAAAACAAACGGCCACATTCATCGCCAGACTAACAACTCTTCCCCAGGAACACTGAGCATTGGCAACTGGGTCTCTTACATGTATCAGGATAGGTAGGTCAAACCGTACCGAGAAAGTTCAAGTAAATGTATTTACAACCTAACCATGCTGAATCGTTAAGCTTTAGATTTTGTCAATATCGCTGTGTATGCTGTTTTCAACGAAATTATACTGATAAGGCTAAATATACTGACAAGGCGTTAACAGATCCATGTCGTTCAAAACCTGCGAACTGGATCCTCTTCCAGGTTCTCTCTACTCCGATTGTCTCCCTACTCTCCTCCCATTCATCACTGACATCATCAACACTTCTCTTCAAACTGGAACTGTCCCAGATTCTTTCAAGTCTGCTATTGTTCACCCTCTCCTCAAGAAACACAATTTAGACCCAAATGAACTGAAAAATTACAGGCCTATCTCTAATCTCTCTTTCTTGTCAAAACTCCTTGAAAAAGTCGTCCTCAACCAGCTGAACTCTCACCTGTCTGCCAACAATCTCCTCAATCCTTTCCAGTCAGCCTACCGCCAGTGCCATAGCACTGAAACTGCCCTACTACACATTCTCAACAATCTCCTCCTTGCAACTGATACTGGCAAAGTCTCTCTCCTCACACTCCTTGATCTGTCTGCAGCTTTCGATACCATTGACCATGGTATTCTCCTTTCTAGACTTCATCATACTTTTGGCATCTCTGACATTGCTCTCTCCTTTTTCACTTCGTATTTATCAAACAGAAAACAAACTGTTCTCATCAATGGCACTTACTCTCAACCTGCATACCTGACCTGTGGTGTTCCACAAGGATCTGTCCTTGGCCCTGTTCTTTTCACTCTTTATACCTCCCCCCTGTCCACCATCATCAACTCCCACTCTATAAAACACCACTTCTATGCTGATGACACCCAACTTCAAGATAGTGACTCACCTGATAATATACAGCGCCTGTTGACTCGCACCACTGAGTGTTACTCGGACATTAAGAACTGGATGACACACAATAGACTTCAGCTTAATGACGACAAGACAGAAGCTATCCTCATTGGCACCCGTCAGAAACTTTCCCAGCTGCCTCCTCTTTCTCTCCCATTATGTAACACATCAGTCCCAATTTCTGATTCAGCTAAAAACCTTGGTGTCTGCATTGACTCTACCCTGTCCATGAACAACTTTGTTTCTCAAACTGCCAGATCTTGCTACTATCATCTCCATCGTATAAGCCTGATCAGGAAGTATCTCTCTGTCGAAACAACTGCAAAACTCGTTCTCTCCTTCATAATGTCTCGCATTGACTATTGCAATTCACTCCTGTCTGGTCTTCCTGCCTCCACCATTCACATCCTACAGCGCATTCAAAACAATGCTGTACGCCTTGTACTCAAAAAGAAAAAAAGCTGACCACATATCTCCTCTCCTGGCACAACTTCACTGGCTCCCTGTATCAAAGCGCATACAGTACAAACTAGACACCATGTGCTACAAAAGCCTCAATAACGCAGCCCCCGATTACCTGTCAAGCCTACTTGAGATCTATGTTCCCTCACGTACC
>CM060311.1:18323398-18360898 GCA_030674185.1 Monoplex corrugatus
ACACACACACACATGCATATAAAAATTCTTTTGAGGCATTTGAATAGTTTCTATTGTTACATATATATATAAGCAGAAGTACAACACACACACACACCACACACACACACACAACACACACACAATCAAGTGGTAACGTGTGACTTCTGATTAGAAGTCCCTATTCGATCAGCCTAGACACCTCAACCTGGTGGATAAAGAGTGGAGATTTATCCTAAGAGTGGAGATTATCTAATGTCCCTTGGTTGGTAAAGAGTGGAGATTTATCCATTCCCCGTGTGTAAAGAGTGGAAATTTATCCAATGTCCCTGGTGAGTAAAGAGTGGAAATTTATCCAATGTCCCCTGGTGTGTAAAGAGTGGAAATTTATCCAATGTCCCCTGGTGAGTAAAGAGTGGAAATTTATCCAATGTCCCCTGGTGTGTAAAGAGTGGAAATTTATCCAATGTCCCCTGGTGGTAAAGAGTGGAAATTTATCCAATGTCCCCTGGTGAGTAAAGAGTGGAAATTTATCCAATGTCCCCTGGTGAGTAAAGAGTGGAAATTTATCCAATGTCCCCTGGTGTGTAAAGAGTGGAAATTTGATCCAATCTCTCCTGGTGGTAAAGAGTGGAATTGATCCAATCTCTCCTGGTGTGTAAAGAGTGGAGATTGATCCAATCTCTCCTGGTGTGTAAAGAGTGGAGATTGATCCAATCTCTCCTGGTGTGTAAAGAGTGGAGATTGATCCAATCTCTCCTGGTGTGTAAAGAGTGGAGATTGATCCAATCTCTCCTGGTGGTAAAGAGTGGAGATTTAATCCAATCTCTCCTTGGGTAAAGAGTGGAGATTATCCAATCTCTCCTGGTGGGTAAAGAGTGGAGATTTATCCAATCTCCCTGGTGGTAAAGAGTGGAGATTTATCCAATCTCTCCTGGTGGGTAAAGAGTGGAAATTTATCCAATCTCCCTTGTTGGTAAAGAGTGGAGATTTATCCAATCTCTCCTGGTGGGTAAAGAGTGGAAATTTATCCAATCTCCCTGGTGGTAAAGAGTGGAGATTTATCCAATCTCTCCTGGTGGGTAAAGAATGGAGATTTATCCATCTCCCTGGTGGGTAAGAATGGAGATTTATCCAATCTCTCCTGGTGGTACAGAATGGAGATTTATCCAGTCTCCCCTGGTGGGTACAGAATGGAGATTTATCCAGTCTCCCCTGGTGGGTACTGAATGGAGATTTATCCAGTCTCCCCTGGTGGGTACAGAATGGAGATTTATCCAGTCTCCCCTGGTGGGTACAGAATGGAGATTTATCCAGTCTCCCCTGGTGGGTACAGAATGGAGATTTATCCAGTCTCCCCTGGTGGTACAGAATGGAGATTTATCCAGTCTCCCCTGGTGGGTACAGAGTGGAGATTTATCCATCTCCCCTGGTGGGTACAGAATGGAGATTTATCCATCTCCCCTGTGGGTAAGAATGGAGATTTATCCAATCTCCCCTGGTGGGTAAAGAGTGGAGATTTATCCAATCTCCCCTAGTGGGTAAGGAATGGAGATTTATCCAATCTCCCTGGTGGGTAAAGAGTGGAGATTTATCCAATACTCCCCTGGTGGGTAAAGAGTGGAGATTTACAAACCTCCTGGTGGGTAAAGAGTGGGATTATCCTCCCGGTGGGTAAAGAGTGGACTGGTGGGTAAAGATGACCTGGTGGGCAAAGAGTGGACCTGGTGGGTAAAGAATGGAGATTTATCCATCTCCCCTGGTGGCAAAGAGTGACTGGTGGAAGAGTGAGATTTATCCAATCTCCCTATGGTGGGTAAAGAGTGGACATTTATCCAATCTCCCCTGGTGGGTAAAGAGTGGACATTTATCCAATCTCCCCTGGTGGGTAAAGAGTGGACATTTATCCAATCTCCCCTGGTGGGTAAAGAGTGGACATTTATCCAATCTCCCCTGGTGGGTAAAGAGTGGACATTTATCCAATGTCCCATGTAAAATGTTTACCGACCGGTCAGTGTCTAAACCCTCTTTCTTGCAGAACACCAAATGCGCATGCTAAAGATCTTTTCAGTCATGTTAGTGTCTGACTTACAGAAACTTAACGTTAAAACATTCTGCACGCAAACTCACCTAAGATGCAGACTGTACCACAATATAATGGAATATAGTTAGTTAATGCACACTGAGTCCATTTGAGTTTGGAGAAAAGCTATACAAGAACAATTTTTCTAATTATTATTATTTTCATATATTTCTGTCTCTGTACGCACATACACATGATGAATGACGTATACATGCATACAAAATACATCAGTACGCTCTTTGTGTCATGCAGAACAAACACCTGCTCCTCCCTCCCCCCCTGCCCCCACCATATCTGTCATGTGTGTCAGAATACTAACTGACACTATACAGGATTACAGTATAAAAATATATTATATGTCAACATGTTTTGACCAGAAAGAATCGTGTGTCAACTCTAACACACTGCATGCTTCAAGATCCATCATATCTTGTGCCCGTGTCGAAACGACACACAGCACACCACACCCAGATCTCATGATGCGTCAAACAGATGAACAGCCCATGTCACACACATCTTATTGCATGACACACTGTTCATCACATCCGGTACCAGAACACATACAAAATGACACACTACACGCAGTATGCAGAATTCACAATGTACATGTCAAAAAGATAGTACTGTATAACAATAAGTCATGACACAATGTACATGTCAAAAAGATAGTACTGTATAACAATAAGTCATGACACAATGCACACTTCATCCCACACACCTGGTGCCAGTATGCATAAAAATTACAATTCCGTTTCAGCTTCACTTTCTCAAAGATAAAACACCTCCGCACTTGAGGAAATTCCAAAAGCACTGATGCTACTAAAAATGTGCCCTGTCTGATGGTTGAACTCACAACCCCTGCCTCGTGAGCACAGTGCTCTAACAAATGAACTACTGGGCCACATGAAAATCATGCCCTGCACTACGTTATTGTTATTTTTGTTTAAAGCTCAGCCGACTGCATAGAGCCATATCAGGGCTACAACCGCTTCAAAACATACGCAATATTTCAAATACGCAATATTTCAACAGGAAAAAAATAAAGGAACAGACAATTAAGTACACATATCAATGCATTTGTAGAAATAATCCAAGGAGATGCCCCTGGTACCCACCACTCCATCCAATTTATCACACAGGGGATTTAAAAAACATACCTGAACACAAATTTAAACATAACTAAGGACACTAAAACATATATAAAAATGGGCCTAAATTACCTACAATTGCTCTCATATATCTCATTTCCCTAGAGCCAAAAAATGCACTTAATACATGTACCCAATTATCAATCCTAAGACAAAGTAAGTAAGACTGTATTGAACACATACAGGTGAATGAATTGACCAGCAAGGCAGCAAATGATAGCAAGAAATGACAGAAAGCAAAGGAACAAGGCAGAAATAAAGACAGTGACAGAAAAGAGGAAATTTCTAGCACAGAATTTCCAGACAGTGGGGATACTATTAAAACTGAAAGAGCCCCTGGCATCCCCAAGGGGGACAACTGAGCCAACTGGCCACTTGACAATCATGTGGTTCACCTGAGGTTCGAACCCACAACCCTGTATCATGAGCACGGCGCTCTAATAACTGAACTGGTAACCAGCCATCCATAAACAAAGCGCAACACACAGTATACAGAATTCACAAAGTACTCGTCACGAACATCACAAACATAGTATTGTATAACACACCGCATTTTTCCCAACTCATCCTGTGTTGGTGCATGTTTAAACGACACAGTGCACACATTAGACAAAACAAACAATATATCAACAATACACATAAAAAGCATATTCTTGTACTATGACACATTTTGTCCAACACATCCTGTGCCAGCACACTATGCAAAGTACACACCACTCAAAATGTGTCAACAGTACACATCATAAACACACCTTTCATCAAAATATGACACACTGCACATCGTATCCTAACACATCATGTGTCAGTATAGAAATGGTATACAATACGCATATCAGGACATATCATATGCACACACAACAAACGTTTACCGTGTCACAACACACACTTTACAGAACACACCCTGTGGCAGAGAAAGAAGAAACGATGCACTACATGTAAAACTCACAAACGTATCATCAGTACAGGTCACAAACACCAGAAGATAGAATAAGGCACTATGGTTCAGCAGTGAGAAGAACATGTACCAGGTGGTACGACTCACGAGCTGATCACTACAGCACAACACAGCGGAAAGACAAGGGGCTTTATAGGGCATCACGCATAAAACCACCTAACTTTATTTCAGTAACAGACGGATGCAGGCACAGACAACAGTATACAGAACCCATGAGTTAGATATTTACAGACAGCCCAATTCTGTGTCAACAACAGATGGATACAAGCTTAGCTCAGCCGAAACCTGTTTTAAATAACCGACTGATACAAACTTTACAAAGCTCTGCCCAAGTCTGTCAATAACAGGCTGATACAAGCTTAGCCCAAACTTGTTTAAATAACTGACTGATACAAGCTTTACAAAGCACTGCCCAAGTCTGTCAATAACAGGCTGATACAAGCTTCGCCCAAACTTGTTTAAATAACTGATTGATACAAGCTTTGCAAAGCTCTCCCCGAGTCTCTCAATAACAGGCTGATACAAGCTTAGCCCAAACTTGTTTAAATAACTGACTGATACAAGCTTTGCAAAGCTCTCCCCAAGTCACTCAATAACAGGCTGATACAAGCTTAGCCCAAACTTGTTTAAATAACTGACTGATACCAGCTTTGCAAAGCTCTCTCCAAATCTCTCAGTAACAGGCTGATACAAGCTTAGCCCAAACTTGTTTAAATAAAAACTCTGCCCAGTTTATTTCAATAAGACTGATCAATACAAGCTAAACCCAAGTCTTTTTCAATCTTTTTCTCCTAATTTTTGTATCTGGTGTTTGTTTGTTTGTGATCTTACGCTTGACAAAGGCAAGTTGGCCGAAAATTTGCGCCTGTCTGTCTTATCTTGTTGTATCAAATATGCATTCTTATTCTTTTTACGTGTTTTTTCTGGTTCCTGTTAACCCAAGTCTGTTTCAATAACAGATCAATACAAGCTTAGCCAGACCTGCCAACCCTGACTTTTAAGTTGGAGTATTTGTCCAGGAAAAATGGAGTATTTTTGAAAATATTGGTGTATTCTGAGTGCGCAGCGCCGAAGGCGCAAGCTAACTAGGGGGTCCGGGGGCATGCCCCCCCGGAAAATTTTTAAAGAATTGGTGCAAATCTGTGCAATCTAGAGCATTCTGAGCCCAAAAATTCACTTTCTAATGGTACTTGATTTTTTTATCTTTAATTTTTTTTTCGTCGTATTTTTTATTAAGTCGGCGTATTGGTCGTATTTTGAGTAAACTGGCGTACTAAATACGCCAAAATCGTATGGGTTGGCAGGTCTGCTTAGCCCAAATCTGTTTCCTTAACAGAGGAGGGCTGATGTAGAAACAGACACACAGCTCTGTAGTTTTTCAGTTTCAGCGTCTTGAGATAGCATCTTAATGTTAGAATAAATTCCATATGCACTAACATCGCTGATGCAAAGTGATGGATAACATCCAAAATGAGATTGGTATAAGCCATAACCTTGCACATAAGCCCTATACACAGGTAACCTCTTGAGGACATAGCAAATTGTATGAGAATCTCTGTCTGAACCATGATTTGAACCTCGGTTTCACAGCTCATAGGCAGATACTTTAACCATGAGGCCACACACTACACTATAGAAAGTGTACACAGTACGACCAATAATTACGCCAAACGTCTCTTGTGCAAGGACCACTTCCTCTGGTGACCACTTCCTCTGGGCTTCCTGATGCCTTTCTCATGGTATCACACGTTTTGACTTCAGTTTTCTTACAATGTTTCCACATAGGAAAAGTTATACATAGTAACTAAAGGTCTTTTTTTTTTTGATTAGTTAAACTCATACTTTCAAACAGAGCAGATAAACAAGTCAGAAAGAAGCAAAAGCCTCCTGTGAAAACAATTCAATATGAAATTCAATATGAAAACATCTGTTCATTATCAAACACACTCTGCACTTTTGTGATCGATTCTGCAACGACAGAAAATGCTGTGACTCTTTGATATCCTTGTGTAGTATGTCTGACATTATTGATGTATTTCTTTCACTGTATTTTTAGCTCTGCGCAGGTATGTAGATAAGCAAGTGCAAGTTTTAAAACATGAGTTTTAATTAATAACCTTTACCATTGGAATATAAAGTGTCATTGTCACTGCCACTACAAAGGTCAGGGCTTAAAACAGGAGGAGGGAAAAAAACACTGAAACTAGGGGGGTCCGGGGGCATGCTCGCCCGGGAAAATTTTTTAAAAACCAAGTGTAAATCTATGCAATTTCGCGCTTTCTGGACATAATTTCAAGAGATATTTAGTGCATAAAAATTGCGACCGGAAACTTCTTCCAAGAAAAATCAGTGGCCATAACTTGCGTGCTGTTGCTATTAATGCTTGCAAACCAATCACGGATGCCTTGCTCCTTTCATTTTTTTGTTTGTTTTTTGTTGTTGTTTTTTTGACAAACCGAAATCGCGGAATTCCGCCCAGACACAGAACGTTTTAAGTCCTGAAAGGTGAAATATATATACAAGCTGATCAATGAATCAATCTTCACACACACACACACAACACACACACACACACACACACACACACACACACACACACACACACACACAAGCACACACACACACACAAACACACACTTAGCAATATATGAATATAATGAATCTCACTTTGTCCCCCACGTGAAAGAAATTTAAGACGACTCATGAACGAATCACACTAATTAATGAGGCGGAAAAAACAACAACAAATGAACAAACAAACAAACCACCACAACAAAAAGTAACAAAACAACCTAACAAACCAAAAAAACACCAGAACACAGATCATCACTCTCATCCACAAAACAATTTAAACTTTCCCCTTTCCCATCAACTACCTGTAGGAAGCCAGTGAATAGGGTGAGAGGGTCAAAAGGATTAAACAATAATCAAGGCAACCAAGCATTAAGAATCCATGGATTTAATGCAAAGTACAGTGACAGTGATGATCAATAACAAGTAATCATGCCCTGAAAGAGGGTCTGATTATTTAATACTGCTGTCAATCATTATGACTTGATTCCAATATAATCAGGTACATAAACATCCAGGTGGGGGTGGTGCTTGTAGGAGGATTGCTACTATTTTTGTTTAAAGCCCAACCGACTGTGTACAGCCATATCAGGGCTATAACCATTTCAAAACATACAATACTTCAACAGAAAAAAAAAGACAAAGAAAATGAAGTACACATATCAATGCATTCGTGCACATGATCTAAGGAGATGCCCCTGGCATTGACCACTCTGTTCAATTTATCACACAGGGGGTTTAGGTGGGGGTTGTGCAAAACAATGTCACACACACACACAATGATGGCAGAGAACAATGTCACAGACTATTTCCAATACAATCAAGCGGATAAACAGCCAGGTGGGATGGTGTTTGTAGAAGGAGATGGGGGTGCACAAAACAATGTCACACACAATGACGGCAGAGAATAATGTCACAGGTTACTAACAAAGACCAATACATCCTTCTTTTTCTTCTTCTTCTTCTTCCATACATTGGTGTATGGGGTGGTGCCTATACTCCCTCAAAAGGTCTCATAACCTAATGACAGGTCTGTCTAGGTGAGCCAGGAGCACCTAAAAAATAACTCCTACCATCACACCAAAGTCCTGGTAAGCAGGGGACAGATGGAGTCAGAAGGCGACCAACACAGACATGTGACGGCAACGGCTTCTGTCACCACAGCTGTGAGCTGATGATCCCAAAAGGAACAGTGGCCAGAGCCTCTGCACATTATGTGCACTGCCACTCCAGAAGGCAATGACAAACCACTGGTTTTATTCCCGTCAAAAATCACATGAAATGAGATCAAAGATCTTCCATAAGTCTGCTTAAACTATCATGGGTTTCACAGGTAGTAAAAACTGTCACGGTAAGCAACAAAGAGATGCCGTACAGGATCAGAATCTCCTTCACACCTCTGATCCAGGCCTTCCTTGGTCTGCCTCCCGTCTTAAATCCAGACATCTTTTCCCTATGTGTTTGGTGAGCCGTGTCACCACACCTACCCACGATCTCCATGCTATCAGCACAGCGTTAAAAAAAACTGAGCAAATGAGGCTGGGATTATGCACCAGGCTTAAGGCTTCTTATTAAGCCAGATGGAGGATTGTATTCCAGTCGGGTGACCAAACCACTTCATTTTCTGCCAAGAACTGTGATGATGGACCCTTAATGGACTCTAACATCAGACAAAGACAACATCACAAAGGGAGGCACTTAAAACAGAGCAACCAAACACAGAGAGATGAAAACAACAATAATGACACTGAGCCAACTTCAGGGCCAAAGACAGGAATCAGAGAACAGACTGATGACCAGATTATCTTCAATATCAAACATTATCTTCAAACAGATTATCTTCAATGTCAAACTTTTGACTCACTCGCCAAATCCAACAGCATCCTTCATCATCAGTCATGATAGCAAAGCTAAAACTTGAACCTTTCTGTCCTTCACAGTGAAAGGGTTATGTTTTTGCAGTTGGTTTATAGGGTGCAGGCGTGGAAGAATTAAGAGTTTGCAGCTGGTGGATAGGGTTCAGAAGTGAAAGGGTTAAGTCTTTGCAGCTGATGGATAGAACGCAGGGGTAAAAGGGTTATGTTTCTGCAATTAGTGGGTAGGGTGCAGGAGAGAAAGAGTTGAGTTTTTGCAGCTGTGGACAGGTTGAGGATGTTAAAGGGCCAATTTTTTGAAGCTATGGATATGGTATAGAAATGAAAGGGTTAAGTTTTTGCAGCAGTGAACAGGGTGCAGGTGTGAAAGGGTTAAGTTTCTGAAGTTGGTGGACAGGCTATGGGAGTGAAAGGGTTAAGTTTCTGAGACCCACTTCACCATCTTCCTGTGGGAAGCTGGGAGTTTGGAATGATTTCAAGGATTCATCATACCTGAACAATTCCATATGAGCTCCACCCAATCTGCCATCTGTTATCTGGCAACCTGTTTGAGTTTGTGCTAAATCTGATGCAAAGGCAAGGTCTTGAAACAGATGCGTAAGGAACAGGAACCTATGACACACTAAGCTAACACCACCAGAATAATTGGAGCGTTAACCCTTTGGCTCCTGCACCCTGTCCATCAGCATCCTGTCTTGTCAACCATGCTAGAAAAGCAAAAACTTAACCCTTTGATTACCTCACACTATCCACCAGCTTGTGAGGGAATCAAAGGGTTAAGGTTTTGCAGTTGGCGGACAGCGTGCGGGAGTCAAAAGGATTAAGACAGGTAACAAACATACCATTTTTATATTCCAGGCTGGGACTGATCTTGAGGCATGAGATCTTGAGTCCAAGGCTGTAAAACAATGAACAAGACTTATATAGTCGTAGCATGACATCCACAGAAGCAAGCTCCTCAGCGATACAACATCCAGCCTGCTTGTTTTCAAATCTTCGACTCCCCACACCTTTGCTAGCATGGTTGACATTAATGGATGCTGGTGGGCAGATTGCAGGAGTCAAAAGGTTAAAATCCTTTGATTCCCGCACCTTATCTACAAACTGCAAAAACTTAACTCTTGGAATCCCTTACCATATCTACCAGCTTCCTCCAAGAAAATTTTGCTTTGCTAGCATGGCTGACAACAGGATGCTAGTGGACAGGATGCACGACTCCTGTGTGATTGGTATGGCACTGTAACCCAACAATCAGATTTATAATTATATGTTATAATACTCGCTGAAAAAACAAAATCCACGACCCATGTGTCAGCAGCCTGGCTCACAAACCAACTGAGCTTACGGGATGGAGGACAGGGACAGGAGGAGAAAGTGAAAATGATTAAATAACTTGTGTCGATATATATAAATGATTAAATAACTTGTGAACATGTACAAAAGATGTAACAACTTGTATATACGTAAAAGATTTAACAACTTGTGTACATAGTTAATAACTTTCATGTCACTTTAAATAATTGTTATTTATAACTTGCGTACAAACTTGTGTACAAATGTAAGTTTTTGCATGCAGACATCCGTTCATTAAGTCTTTGGTAAGCAACAATCCTGTGGAGTAAAGCAGAGAGAAAAATGAAATGAACAAAAGAAGATGAAGGAATTAAGAATGAAAAGAAAAAGGAAAAGATTAACACCAACCAACCAACCAGTAGACAAGCAAGCAAGCAAGCAAGCAAGCAAGCAACCAACCAGCAAACAATGCTGTACAAAATTAGTCAACAAGGAGAAGATGTTAGCATAAAGGATTACTGAATAGAAGATCATGGGTTCGATCCCATGGAAATCCGAAAAAATTGGATTTTTTGGCTCTGACTAGCACCCGACCACAGTAGAGCATGCTATGGATTCACTGGAAAGATGTAGACCACACAGTTGCGTCACGTCTACCTTATGGATGCATCACTGAGAGTAGTGCTAAAATCTCCTGATCAACACTGCAGGTGTCTGTATCTCTCAGGCCTGGTTGACGCCAAGATATATTAACAAAAGTGAGCATAGGGAACAGCCCTGTCAAGCTGTCAAGCAACCTCAATCCATAATGGAACTCCACAGTATCACCACTATCATCATCACGTCCTTAACATAATAACACTGTGAAAAAATCGTCCCAGATTCTGTGGCCGTTCGTGTTCTGGGTCTCAAGGTGACCCCAATATTGGTGTGTTTGGAGATGTGCTGCAGACCCAAATGAGTGGTGTGGTGGTAGTGACTAAAACGCCATGTAAAGGATTAACCCTTTGACTCTCGCACCCTGTTCACCAGCGTCCTGCATTGTCAACCATGCTAGCAAAGCAAAAACTTAACCCTTTGACTCCGTCACCCTATCCTCCAGCTTCTTTAAAGAAGCTGGAGAATAGGGTGATGGAGTCAAAGGGTTAAGTTCTTGCAGCTGGTGGATAGGGCGCGGGAGTCATAGGGTTAAGCAGCAAGAAACAAACAAAACCCAGATCAGAAACAAACAAAAAAGAAAAACCAGATCACACCAGTGTGAAAGGATAAGCAGCAAAAAACAAGAAACAACACCCAAAACAATAACAAACAAACACCCCAAAACAAAGAAAAACCAGATCATACCATCACAAAACTAGCCAACATATTAAAGCAAGACCTGTTCACCACATGCCTCTCACCCTGGTTCTTCCACACACCTCCAACCCCAAGTTCATTCAGTCCAAGTTCCAGTGCCAGGCAGCTGATGACAGCCAGAGACGACAGGTTATATGAGGCCACACACCAAAGGAGACCCTGCGCTGTTGCTGGATCACTCTGGTGAAGTTTAACTCTTTGACCCCAGCACCCTATCCACCAATTGCAAAAACTTAACCCTCTGATTCCCTCACCCAATCCCCAGCTTCCTGCAGGAAGCTGGTGGATAGAGTGAGGAAGTCAAAGGGTTAAGTTTTTGCTTTGCTAGTATGGTTGACAATGCCAGGTGCTGATGGACAAGGTGCGGGAGTCAAAAGGTTGATAGTACAAGTTCTGATCTAATTTATAAAAGACACTGCCTACTAAGCCTCGCTACTACTGACACACTAATCTCACTCAGTCACAGAACCAGAGAGAGTCAGAGACCTCCTGGTACGAATACCACCACCACGGCCCTCCGACAACATCCCCCATGAATCACTCACACCAAAGACCCCAACCTGAAATCCACTTCAGGCATGGAAATAGTAAAGAATGCCTAAACCTGAAGTCATCACGAGATCAGGGCACAAATGGCCACACAATCTGGGACAATTTTTCATGATACCAAAATGATTGATGATTTCTCTGCACAAATGGCCACAAAATCTGGGACAATTTTTCATGATACCAAAATGACTGATGATTTCATGATAATGGGAATGATTGTCATGATGCTACAGAGTTTGATCCAGGATTAGGACTGCGTGAAAATGCTGTATTTTACGCTTACTATCAAAACGTATCTTGTGCGTTGACCAGGCCTGAGTGAAAAGACATAAATCTGCCATGTTGGTCAGGAAATTTGAGCAACACTCTTAACAAGAAACACCACGAGGGTGCGGATGGGACCCGGAGCAACAATGCCATGCCACTCTCCAGACAATCACCTCCCAAGCTCCGGACACCACTCGATAGCTATTTTATCAAGCAAAGGGGTGCTGTCCATGCGTCGCATGACCCAGTCATCAGTTATCTTGTTTATAAACCAAATGGCAAGGTAGGGAGATGACAAACCCCTGTACACAGCCACACAAAGAGCACAACCAGGTCCAGCCCAGCTTCCAGACCAAGAGAGACTGGAAGACCCTTCTCTCACCCCTCTATGGTCTCCATCTCTCTTTCAAGCCCTGCCACCAGCTGTCCATAGCTGCCAGCTCTTTTCCCCAGACTCTAAACATCCATAAGTGAAAGATGAATGAGACTCGACTGTGTAGTCCCAGTCTTCCTAATGGGCTCATAGCACAATAAATCTGGATAGGACCCAGTCAAGGCAAAAAAAAAATCTCACAATTTTTTTGTTGTTGACCAAAGGGGGTTTGAACCATGACCTTCGAGTGCGTGGTACTCTTTGTAACCATTTCATAGTGGTGACAGGTATACAAGGCCAAGTTAATATGGTGACAGAATGCCCACCAAGTGATTCTGTCTGTGTAAGGATGGCCAGTTCATTTATTACGACATACAACGTCAACGTTTTACAACCATGAGCTTGGCGTCACCAAATTAATCACTTTAATAAATACCAGATTATTCACACAATGCAATATCATTTTCATTTGCATGCATGCATGCGTGCACACACACACACACACACACACACACACACACACACACACACACACACACAGTGTCCACCAAACATACTCTGGAAAGAACAGTTCAGTTACAGTTGCACATACAATCACCGAGAGATGAGGATATAAGAATTATACAGTCAACAACACAGTGTCAATAACATGTAACATCACCAACACATAAAGAGATAATAATTATTACATGCTAGAAGAATACAGTTTCATCCCCAACATAAACACACCATCATCTGCGTCAATATGTCTCCAATGTTTATAAGCATAGCACTGTTTCTTTCAGTCTGCCAATAACACTGCAGGAAGCTGGAGGATAGGATGAGGGACTGATAGAGCTAAGACCTAATGTGGAGGCCAAGGTTGGTGTGGCTGGAAGGCAATGCCTTCCTGACACTAGACATCTGGAAAGGGGGGAAGGGGTAGGGCATAAAGTGGTAGAAATCTGTTGGGCTCTTGTCAGACATTTTTATACTTTGCTGAGTGGCGATCAGAAACAACTTAATGCTAATTTTTGCTGTTTCCTCAGACAACCTTACATTCAGAGTCTTCTTCTGGAATTATGTTTGTAGATTTTCTCTCTCTAAGAACACTACAAACAGGAAACATCTCTCAAAAACTGTTTTCTTGAAATCTGCAGATCAACAACTTACCACTCTTATTTTCTCTTCTTTTCCTTATGTTGATTTCATTCCTTGCACTCTGGCTAAATTTTGAAGAAAATTACTGATAGTTACATCAGAAATACATACACACACTCAAACATGCACAACAGCGACGCCACGCTTCAGCTACGCGGTTTCCTTTCAAAAGAGCAGCCCACGTTTCATGCAGATATATTCCACTGTGATGAATAATAAACACGATACAAAGACAGTCTGGTGGTGACAGTGTCCCCAGGTGTGTGGAGGCAAGTGTCTGGAGTTTCTCTGTCCATTCCTTGTATGGGAAAAAGATGCTGAAGCCAACAGCTGCTAAGCACCATGTCCGGTGACTTACATCCACCGTCTCTTTCTTATGTCCTCCGCGAATGTCATGCAGTCCGTAGCTGTGTCTCCAACCTGGAAAACACATCTGCTATTTTATACATTTTGACTAAATAAGTGTAGACAATATCAATTGATTGTGAGAAAAATGGGAAGCAAAAAAATTTTAAAAAACAAATAAACAACCCAAAATGGTCAAGCCATTTCATAAATTTCCAAGTTTATACAAAAACATTACAGAACATCCAGATTTTGAACTTCTCAAGGTCAACATGACCTTGAATAAGCTTCAGATAAAACGAAACTTGACATAAAACAAGGGCAATGGTAGACCCTCACAACAGTGAAAACAAATTTAAAATATTATCAGAAGTTCCTGAGAAAGTGCTGTTCACAAAACATTCTCACAAAGTGCTGATTTTCAGTTGTTGTTGGTTTTTTTTTTTTTCATTTTATCATGTGGATCTGACCCTGTGCCATGACCTCTAAATTGTGCATTTGTGATTCTTTTGAACAAAATGACAAAAAGATCCACCCAGAAACAGCTAAGAAAACCATGCTATAACATGTTTGTCACACACACACACACACACACACAGACAGACACATACATACAGACACACACACACACACACACACACACACACACACACACACACAGACAGACACATACATACAGACACACACACACACACACACACACTGATGCATGCATACTGCTCTCAAGCTGATATGGGAAAAAACAAGACACAATTCATAAAACAATTTACAGGTGAAATTGTAAAACACACACACACACACACACACACACACACACACACACACACACACACACACACACACACACACACCAAAACACACAGATGCATGCATACTGCTCTCCAGCTGATATGGGGAAATGATTTACAGGTGAAACTGTGCAAAACACACACACACACACACACACACACACACACACACCACACAACACACACACACACACACACACACACACACATAAATGAAACAAAACAACACAAACACACACACACACACACACACATACACACACACACACACACACACAAAAACAAAATGAAACAAAACAACACACACACACACACACACACACACACACACACACACCCCACACACAGAGAAACTAAATGAAACAAAAACAACACAAACACACACACACACAAGAACAAAATGAAACAAAACAACACAAACACACACACACAAGAACTAAATGAAACAAAACAACACATACACACACACACAAAGAACAAAATGAAACAAAACAACACCAAACACACACACACACAGAACTAAATGAAACAAAACACAACACAAACACACACACACACAGAACTAAATGAAACAAAACAACACATACATACACACACACAGAAACTAAATGAAACAAAACAACACATACACACACACACACAGAACTAAATGAAACAAAACAACACATACACACACACACAAACAACACACACACACAAACACAACACACAACACACATACACACACACACAAAGAACAAAATGAAACAAAACAACACCAACACACACACAAAACGAACAAAACAAAACAAACAACACACACACACACACACACATACATACACACACACACACACACATTCACACGCACACACACACATTCACACGCACACGCTCATTCCAGAAACCAACTTATTTCAATTGTAGGTCTGTTACTCTTTGCATCTTGCATCCAGATATAGATCCATTGTCTCAGACCTCTTCCACATGCCTGCTGCTTGGACGCCAAATCTAATTGCACTAACATTTTTTATCACCTTTAAACTGTAAGTGATTACAGAAGGAACATGATTCTTGGCTGACTTTCTTCTTCAATGATAGCTATATCTGAGTAATCTTCAGTTGGTTTTCTGCAGTTTTTTTTTTTCCAACAAACAATGGCTAGCAGCCGATGGTTCACAAGCAAGCAAGCGCTCTATGGGATATTTGGTGAATCAGACTTTTTTTTTTTTACCCACAAAACGGCAAGAACTGAGAGACAGAAAGACTGTCAGGGGGGTTGGGAGCAGCTGAGGAGACATTCCCAGACACAGACGGCAAATTCTTACTTTGTTGTTGTTTTTGTTTAAAGCCCAGCCGATTGTGTAGAGCCATATCAGGGCTATAGCTGTTTCAAAACATATTCAAAACTTCATGAGGAAATAAAAGGAAAAGAAAATTAAGTACACATATCAATGCAATCGTGGAAATAATCCAAGGAGATGTCTCTGGCGCCAACCACTCAGTCCAATTTATCACACAGGGGATTTAAAAAACAAACCTGAATACAAATTTAAACATAAGTAAGAACATTAAAACATATAAAAATGGGCCTTAAAATTGCTTCCGCATATCTCATTTCCCTAGAGCCAAACACGCACTAAATACATATAATCAATTATCAATCCTAAGAAAAAGTACGTAAGACTTCATTGAACACATACAGATGAAGGGCCAACAAGGCAGAAAATAATTGCAAGAAATGACAGAAAGCAAAGGAACAAAGCACAAACAAAGACAGTGACAGAAATTGAGAAAAGAGAAAAGTTCAAGCACAGAATTTCCAGAAGGTGGGGATACTGAAAGAGCCCCGGGCATCCCCAAGAGGGAGACGAGAAATGAAAGAAAAATAAATCATTAAATGTTTCATTCACCTAACAAGGCAGGACAGACAGATGGCCACCGTCATTTAGTGTCCATGGACTCCTCGTCCTGTAGTTCAGGTTGCAGTCGTTGGAGCTTGGCCATCAGCGTTTCACTGAAGGAGTTTCGGTAGCCCGGACTGACGGCATCCAAGAGGCTGTAGATTGTCTCATAATACCTTGATGTGCTGTTGGTATCCACTGAGTCAAACTGATGACCCACAACCTACAACAGAACAAACACTTTTGTAGGTTTGTCCTCTCTATTTTCAATCTTTCAATTTACTTTTTGGCTCAGTCAAGTCGCAGTCAAAGGAACACATGTCCCTCAAACTGCACAATTTTGACCCAAGCGTAAAAAATAACCAACCATCAGTCACAAACAGCACAGGCATGAAACAAACACCACTGGAAAATACAAGAAATGAACTTCTTAAATAATTTAATTAAACATGAATATTTCTGACCACATTCTTACTACCAGTAATCACAAAAGCTATGCACAGGCTGAAAAAAAAAAAGTCAGACACACCGTTAATTCACTTTTATTAATCTATTCTTGCAGACAGGATCAGTACCACATGTATTCCATTCTGCTTCTCCACTGGGAATACTTATCATCATCACATGCCCTGCCGCATGGCGTTGGTGATCATAGCCCTCCATATGAATCTATCCCTTTTTGCTGCAAGGACATCTCCAATTCTCTCTGTCCTCAGCCACTCTGCAAATCATTACTGGGAATACTGTTTGTGAGAAAATACAAAAAGCAGCCACTAGTTAACACTACATTGTGAAATTTTCACCTGTGAGTTGCTGTGTTGTGATGCATGTGGGTCTGGAAATCTGGTCATAATGGCTTAATTTCAATTCACAAAGGAGTGCTATATATGATAGAATATTCTTTAGTTTAAAGGAAAGAACAGCTGAAGAAAACTTGCCTAAACTGCTAAAGGTCCTGAAACAGGATTATGTCTCTTTGATTAATTCCCGTACACATAAGAAAAAGTCATGAAAACCTTCCACTAAAATGTAGGTGGAACAGCTTTAGCACTAACTACTAAGGATGTGCTATGCCTAAATCTAGGCAGAACAGCTCGATCGAGTTACAAGGGAAAAAAAACAAACAAGACTGTTCATATTGACTCAAGAGATGTGTGTGTGTGTGTGTGTGTGTGTGTGTGTGTGTGTGTGTGTGTGTGTGTGTGTGTGCATCTGTGTATCAAAATGTCTAAACAAGCTTTTCTCAGCTCTTTATGGGTGGATCTTTACTAAAAACTCTCCAGTTGTGAAGTGCTGAGAAGTCACTAAAGCAAAAATTTAGGTCGGGCCAAACAAATGTGCCTAAAATGGGCGTTAAGTGAGGTAGCCACAGGAACAGTATTTTTCCAGGAATTTCTGACAATATCTAAAATCTGTTTTCACTGTTGTGACAGTCTATCATTGTCCTCAACAAACGTGGAGTTACATATCAACATAAGTAACATTCATTGCTATTTTTGTTTAGAGCCCAGCTGACTGCGTAGAGCCACATCAGGGCTATTATATAACCATTTCAAAACATACACAATATTTCAACAGTAAAAAAAGGAAAAGAAAAATAAGCATACATATTAATGTATTTGTGTACATAATCTAAGGAGAGGCCCCTGGCATTGACCACTCTGTCCAATTTATCACAGAGGATTTTAAAAAACACACCTGAATACAAATTTAAACATAACTAAAAACACTCTCGCACAACTCTCACAGTGACATATATATATCAGTGTCAGATATGGTCACAGACAAAATCGCTCAAAAGGAAATTAGTAGCCAGCAAGATGAAACGTCTCAGGAAAGCAGTTAACAAAACAATTGGAATAACACACGTCCTAAACACACAGAGAGGCAACAAATAAAGTGCTTTGCATATATGTGACAAGGAGGCCCCAAAAACAACCAGCCCAACGCGCATACCACTCCAGATATTCCGGCACCAGAGCCAGAGGGAGCCAAGGCTATGCTGGTGCGACACGATGGCATAAACACTGGGAACGTACATGATGTCGCTTACCAAAGCCTCCCACCTTGCCGCAGACAGACGCCTGTATCTCCCTGCAACACCTAACGGTATAGACGGAAGGAAAAAGTAAAAGTAAGCAAACCTGTGTGGTCAGATGACAAGGCGAACGATCTACCCCATCACCCATGAAAATTTGGTATTACCAGTGGGATTCAAACCCATGCCCACATTAATGGACCAGAACTAAGTATGGCAGTCTCATGTTAAAATTATTACATTCATGATAAATCGTTCTCGTATGGCGCTGTTCTCCAAACTAACACTAGTAACAGCTGTGTGATCAGTAATGTGTAATCTAGCTACACTCAAGACAGTGGTGGTAATCTTCCAACAACCAATCACTCCTGTGTATACCTCCAATCAGCTGCATGTGGACCATCTTTTCTTCCTACTCCAATCACTCCCCCTCTTCGTTTTCTATTCAGCAGTGCCTGCATCAAATAGTGTGGGTTTCTCATCTTGTTTGTCATTTTTTGTGTTACCTTACAGTTACACTTTGTTACAGATCATCAGACGGTTAATTCTGCCTAAAAGTAAAACAGTAAAAGATATTCTTCTTCGCTTGTTTGTCCACTGTTCTATTTGTCCTTACCTACCAAGGCAGACAAGCGTCCTTTCCCTCTCATGGGTCTGAGGACTACCACCTGCATGCAATTACTCTTGAGAACTTACAAATCTGACAGTCAAAGAAGTATCAACTAACCCGAAATCCTTGCACCGACAGTTCCACACAGAAACTGTCATTTTCTTTGGTACACAGATTCAAATACACTAACACATTGGTAATGGGAAGCACTTTGGATATTTCTACAAAACTGACAGCGTAGGCAACTTCTTTGACCACTTCCTCCGCCTCGATTTTTAGCGTATGCTCCTCTTCTTCGTCTCCGCACTCCGCCATGTCTGCCAAAGAGAAGCAACGCACATTTATCACAAATGTGGCAAAGGCAGAGTGACGTCCCTTGCATCATTAGCGTCATGCCTGTTCCTTCCACAGACTGTGGTTCCCTCTCTTTAGGGAGAAGAGTGGCAAAATGGTTCAGACGTTCGCCTGCCAATAACTAAACTCGAGGTTCCAGGGTTCGCTCCCCGTAGAGGTCTCGACTGTTCTCCTCACTTTGACCGGAGGCTAAAGGTCCCACGGCAGCTGAAATAGTGAAGAGGAGGGGATTGCCAGGCTGCCGTGGTAAAAAAACATTGGAGAGATAGATTGATTTCCCAGGTCACACCCCCTGAAGACCAATTAGCCTTCTTGCCTTTCTGAAGTCTTGGTTAGAAAAAAACAACAACAACAAAAAAGTGAATATGAATATGAATTTGAAACGAGGGAGAGGGGATGGGCGCCGCCTTCATGGTGCTGGCTCCGGGAAAAGTCGAGGTCTCTGCCTCCTCACTCCCATACGACCTCAGGGTTATGAAAATATCTAGATAGGACCTCAGGACCTGACCAGCTCATGGGTTTGTGTGTAGGCTTAAGGCTTGTGCCGTGATCATTTGATCATTCTGGATCTTCTCCATTATATGGCACCTGTGACATTAGTGCCTATGGAGACGTCATCTTGAGAAATTGAAACTGAAACTGAAACTTCTCTCTCTCTCTCTCTCTCTCTCTCTCTCTCTCTCTCTCTCTCTCTCTCTCTCTCTCTCTCTCTCTCTTTTGCTTGTTCTCTTATCCATCTATCTCATCCCTAGGAGAGTCACAGGGCTTTCTTAAGTTCAATCCCTTGTTCATGCTCCACTCTTCCTGGTGATGTCAATGTTTCACAGGTCCCGTTTATTTCGCATTTCCAGACCTTGCCAGCGCATTGGGCTAAACGAATCTGCCAGATACATGCTGACAGACATGGGTGCAGCGCATGTGGAACTGTTCTAGTGCAATGAATCCCTCTTGAACAAACTCCAAACTCCAACCTCAAGTTTCAGTTTCTGCAGAACAGTTGGAAACGACTAAATCATTTCCAACTGATAACCAGTGTATTCTCAAGTTTACCCAGGAAACCCGCTCATAACGTTCTCTCGTTGTGTTCACGATTTCTGTCTCTTTCTTCTTTTATAATTCATATTCGTTTTATTTCTCTAGTTTTGATTGATTTCATGTTTATACGTTTGCTTCAGTTGTTACTGTCCTTGAGTGTTTTCAAGTTGCAAGTTTCTCTGTAAGTTTGTTGTAGAGCCTCCAAGTCAGAGAACGAGAAAAAAAAACCTGCTTATTTATGAGTAAGTTTCAAGAAAACAAACAAACAAACAAACAAACAAACAAACAAACAACAAACAAACTAAATCCAAACCAAACTGACAAACAACTACAACAACGACAACGTGTAAGCTGAAAAGAAATTGTAAAGTTTTCTAAAAGGTTGTTGCTAACGAAGACTCGGTCGTTGAAACGTCCGACGTCTGCTAGAATTGAGGTAGATAGTAGAAACGGAAAGTACGGAACTTACGAAACAAGCCAGTGCCCGAGCAAACACTTGTAGATGTGGTCGAAAGCAGAGTGTAGTCGACGAAGATCATGACTCAAAAGCTGACCATTTCGCTTCTACTTCTGTTTGTCTTCTGCTGTGTCATCAACACTCCCAATGCAGACTCACCCAGTTGGAAAATGCCAGGTCCACTTGTTGCAAGAGGTAACATAAGGAGAGCCCTGAAGGAAAGCGTGCAGGAAAGACAGGTCAGTGCATTGATTCTTTTGACCATTCTTTTGTCAAATGATGTCTCGCAAAACCCAGGGCCAAACTACAAGGATTTCTACCCGTATGGAATGTGCCAACAAAATGTTGAAACGTCAGCGGTTGCATGCGACCACTGCAAGTGTTGTGGTATCACAGGGAATGTCTGGAACCTTGTGCTGCTGACCTCGACATGCTGGCAAGAACAAATGTCTCATGGGCGTGTTTTAAATGCGACAGCATGAACTGTGGGTCTTTCACATTCCGGAGCTGCTTTTTGGACTATAGTCATACTTCAAACTACTATTTCCCCTTGATGGACTTAAACAGTAGTATCGACTCATTCCATTCAGGCCAGTGTTTCACTCCTACAGTAAAGAGCAGCCCCAATGAGACTAGTCATCACAGCATAAAACGCGAAGATAGTACACATTCCGGTCCGTCAATTCACCAGTCACACTTACAGGATGGAAACAAAGAGAGAAGACGAGCGTCATCAAGAAATGACAGTAGCAGCACAAACATCTACAACCTTCCAAGGAAACAAAACCTAAGGCTCCTAAATATAAACTGCCAAAGTATCGTAAACAAAAGAGCAGAGTTTGCGGCACTTCTTGACTATATTAAACCTGACATAGTCTGTGGCACAGAATCTTGGTTACAAGAAAACAATCTGTCGGCAGAAGTGTTTCCAAAGACGTATGAAGTTTTTAGGAAGGACCGCGGGACTCTTGGAGGAGGTGCATTCATATTAGTCCACATTGATATCAACTGATGACACGAAGTTGGAAGGTGATTGCGAGACAATATGGGCCAAGATTGAGCTAAAAGAAAACCGAGATCTTCTCGTGGGCTGTTTTTATATGCCGGACAGATCACAGGCAGACCTTGAACAACTTGACCGTATTCTGACCAAGATCAGCAAGAACAAACGAGGTGGACAGGTCCTCCTAGCGGGGGATTTCAACTGTCCTGACATCAACTGGGAAACATGTACAGTACCTGCTGGAGCACCAGACCGAGCTGTACAGGAAGAACTGGTGGACATAACTATCAACGCCAGCTGACGCAAATCCACAACCAACCCACAAGGCTTGGAAATACGCTCGATTTGCTCTTTTGTACAAATCCATCCTTGGCAAAGTACACCGCTTCCATCCCTGGGTGCACCGATCATGATGCCGTGGTTGCGGATTTCGACACCAGACCACGTAGGACAAAAGAAAAACCAAGAAAATGTCACCTCTTCTACAAAGCAAACTGGGACGAGATGGGCAGGGACCTAAGTGGGCTCAAAGAGAAGGTCTACTCTATGAAAGAAAAAGGAGATCACGTGAACAGCCTATGGGTAGCATTCAAGGAGGCTATTCTTTCTGCTGTAGAGAAGCATGTCCCGTCCATTCTAAGACGCAACAATGATGATCTCCCTTGGATGTCCAGAGACATAAAGAAAGTACTGAGGCGTAAGATCAGACTCCATAAGAGGGCAAAGAAAGCAACAACTGGGCCAATTATAAATTCTGCCAAAAAGAATGTAGAAGAGCCATGAGGAAAGCAGAACAAAACTACATAAACAACATCATTGAGAATGGACTGAAGGAAAACAATAGTAAACCCTTCTGGAAATACATCAAATCTATAAGACAGGATAATATCGGCGTGGCCCCACTAAAGGAAGGAACAAACCTGGTCAGTGACAGCGAAACCAAGGCAAACATCCTACTAAATCAGTTCCGCTCTGTCTTCACCACAGATGATGGCTCCCACCACCACAAATGGATGGCCCCAAACAGCCACAAATAAACAAACTCACGATCAGAGAGGAAGGTGTAGCAAAACTGTTGCGAAACCTAAACCCATCTAAAGCTAGTGGTCCAGATAAAGTCCCCATCAGAGTCTTAAAAACTGCGCTGACATCCTAGCAGCACCCCTGACCTGCATTTACAACCACTCAATGGACACTGGTCAGCTTCCTGAAGACTGATTGACTGCAAACATAAGTTGCATATTCAAAAAAGGAGACCAAAACAGACCTGAAAATTATCGCCCAGTGTCCCTTACATCTGTGGCGTGTAAGATCTTAGAACATGTCATCAGCCACCATATCCGAGAACACCTGGACAAGCATCAAATCCTTACCGATAAAAATCACGGCTTCAGGAAAGGATTTTCCTGTGAAACGCAGCTGCTCACAACTATGCACGACCTACTAAAGTCAAATGACGAAGGAATGCAAACAGATGTTGTGATCTTGGACTTCAGTAAGGCCTTTGATATTTGTACCTCATAAAAAGCTCCTCCACAAACTGCAACACTACGGGATAGCAGGCCCAGTCCACAGGTGGATTGAAAAGTTCCTGACACAAAGAACGATGAGAGTGGTCCTAGAAGGGGAAACCTCAGAAGAAACAGCCGTTATGTCTGGTGTACCCAAGGCACAGTTCTTGGTCCCTTGCTCTTCTTGTGCTACATCAATGACTTGCCTGAGGTCGTGAGCAGTACATCAAAAGTACGGCTGTTCGCAGATGACTGCTTACTGTACCGGGAGATATGCCAGTTCCAGGACTATACCTTGCTACAAGGAGACCTCACCAAGCTGGAGGAATGGGCGAAAAAATGGGGAATGCGGTTTAATGCCAAAAAATGTTACGTCCTACCAACCAAAAACCCTCATCCTTCTACTACAAGCTTGATGAGGAGATCCTCCAACATGTAGAGCAAAATCCATACCTGGGAGTACAAATATCGGCAGATTTAAAGTGGTCCACGCACATAACAAACATCTGCAAGAGGGCAAACACTACACTAGGATTCCTCCTCGTAACTTGGGCAGCTGTCCCCAAGAGTGCCACCGTACAGCCTACATCTCTCTAGTGCGGTCTGCCCTGGAGTCGGAGCCACTGTATGGGACCTGTACTTGGCAAAAGATCAGGATAGACTGGAGAGAGTACAGAGAAGGGCAGCACGCTTCATTAAAGCAAGACTACAAGTCCCAAAAAACCAGGGTGCGTCACCAGGATGCAACCAAAGATCTCGGTCTGGCCCATCTCTGCAGCAGCGAAGGACACACCAAAGGCTGGTAACACTATATAAAATAACAGAAGGTCAGGTTCCAGCCCTACCACCAGAAAAATACCTGACCCCAGTGGATAAGACCAAAAGGAAAATCAAAATGAAGACCTATGCAGACCACGTGGCAACAAACATCATCGCCAAACACGCATGTAACAACAGCCGTGGCTACAAAGTCCCCCAGACAAGGACAGAGCAGTATGAATGCTCTTTCTTCACAAGGACTGTTGAAGACTGGAACAAGCTGGAGGAGGAGGTATGCAGGCACGCTCCGTCGCCGCATTTTCTGCAGCACTGGGCAGAGCGGCCTCAGCTGCCTCCCATAAATAAATCAGCCCCCACCCTCTCCAGCCCCCCCCTCCAGCCCACCCCCTCCCCCATCCCCCCACCCGACTAGGGAGATGCAGCGCCGCAACAGGACATCTTTGAGCTGAACTCGGGGTGTCCGTTGGAGCAGTAGTTCCCCCCCCCCCCCTACACCCACCCCACCAGTCGGACACAGCAAAGAAACTAAACTAAACGTCATGTTCTAAAAACTCAAGAGAAACTGTAGTTGAAACACCACTTAAATTTAGTTATTTTCACTCATAAATAAATAAATAAGAAAAATTAAGTTATTATAGTCAAAAAAATAACATAAAATAAATGAGGACTACTTATTCAAATCAAGCCATGCGCTCCTACCACCCGCTGCGACGGTAGCCTAAAAAGGCTCCTGCAGCGTAATTATCCAGATCCAGAACGATGACGACGACGACAGAAGAGAGAGAAGAAGAAGAAGAAGAAAAGAAAAGAAGAAAAAAAGAGAAAAGGAAGAAGAAAGAAGAAAAAAAAAGAAGCAGCAGCAGTCATTGTGGTGTAATAGTTAAGCAACGGACACCAACTGGAGAGTTGTGGGTTCGAATTCTCATCAGTCCCGTTTAAAATCATTGTGGGATTTTTCGGCTCCAAACGGCTTCTACGCAGAATTGAGCGTGTTATGGGCTCGTTGGAAGGACTGGGAATTGCACGGTCAAGTCTCATCCACTTCACGGATGCGGCGATGACGACGTTGCTCAAATCGTCTGACCACACCGCAGAGGACTGTATGTCTCAGGCCTGGTTGACACCAGGATATATTATTATAAGCGTAGAGTACCGTGACAGCCCTGTCACGTCGTCTCAATCCTAGATGGAACTCCATAGCATCATAAGTATCATCCTCATCGATCATCATCATCATCACATCGAAAACTGTGCCAGTTTTTGTGGTCCATTAAGATGGCGCAGTAAATGGGTGGGGGTGGGTGGGGTGGGGTGAGTGTTGAGGGGTGGGGAGAAGAAAAAAAAACAACAATTTGCGTCAACAACAATAACCAGAAAACCAGCACCACCACTACAAATTATATTCTGTCCATCACATTCCCTCTGTACGATTCTTCGAGTCGTCTTTTACATTTCTTCAGAATTCTTTGATTTCTGATTCAGGAAAAGGCCAGACATTTTTTTAATCACACGCTGCAGAATCGCAGTAGTATCTAATTTGGTGATGGGTATTGGTTTTTACCTGTCACGGTGGATCTTCGGTCATTTCGTCTAAATATTCCTTTTGAAGTTAGACGATTGATGATATGATGATTCGTATTTTGTTCATGAAGGTATACTTTTAAGCGTCTGAGAACTTCGGATTTTCTTGAATGCAGAGTTCCACTCTCTGTGTGCAATGTTTAAAACAAATCCCTATGGGCTTGTAAGGTCTTGAGGTCCTGGCTACGATTGTAGCATATGATTGTATGTCTATACTTGTATCAAGTCTATCAACGCACGCACACACACACACGTACACACACACACACACACACACACGCACACACACGCATACGTACACACACACACACACACACACACACACACACACGCACACGCACACACACTTAACACACACGTAACATTTTTTGGCATTTGAAAATTTACACTGATGGATCAGTAATTGAAAGAAAAGCAGGCTCAGCGTTTTTAATACCTGCTCTCAAAATTGAAAAATCTTTCTACATAGGACTTGATAAATCTATCTTTACAGCTGAACTTTTTGCAATATTAATGGCTTTAAACTTTATGATAAGTTTTCCTAGGACAATTTTTCAAACACTTTTTTGCGTGGATTCAAAATCAGTACTTCAGGCTCTTGAATTATCAAAATTACAAACAAGATCAGAAATGATTCTGGAAATTAGTCACTTGATTCATAATTTATCTTTAAGAGGCACTGATATTACTTTCTGCTGGATACCTTCTCATAGTTCTTTTCGTTATAATGATAAAGTTGACAGGGCTGCCAAACGGGGAGCTAATAACTCACCAGATTCAAACAATATCCAGCTTTCTCTCTCGTTGCACGAGAATTACACTTTAGTAGACAACTACGTCTGGAAGCAGTTCCAATTAAAACAGAAAAAGTATGATAAATGTCACATGAACTTTGAAATTAGCAAAATACTTAAGCAGCTTCATGCCAGCAGAATTATACAATCCCTTATGTATAGATGGAAACTTGATGCATTCAAAACAAAATACACCAAGAACATAGTATGTCTGTGTGGAAAGAAGATAACACATAGTCATATTCTTTCTTGCGTTAAGGTAAAACGACATATTCCAACACTATCTATGAGTACAGTTTCTGATATATTTGCCTCATCATCATTACTGTATGAATTTTTTGTTAGCCTGTCAAAAAGTCCTATAGCGAATTACCTTTAAAATGTTATTTCACTTGTTCACTGTTATGGTTAGTCAATTATTAGTTTTATTTTTTTCTTCGTTTCTTCCAGATATTTATCAATTTTGTTTGTTAGTTTGTTTAAATCGTTAATTATGGTAACATTATTTGTTAGTTTTACCTTCCCCTCTTCAAAACAGTTGTTTTCTGGATCATCTTTTCTCAAGTTCAAAATTGACAATTTTCAAATATTCTCTTCACTCCTCTTATCACCCCCCCCCCCTTTTTTTTTTTTTTTTTTTTTTTTTTTGTTATTGTCTAAAATCACTTTAGTGAATAGACATTAAATCAAAGACCACGCACACACACACCCACACGCACACACACGCATACGCATACGTACACACACACACACACACACACACACACAACACACACACGTACATACACACACACACGCACGCACGCACGCGCACACACACACCACCACACACACACACACACACACACACACACGTACATATACACACACATACACGTACACATACACACACACACATGTACATTCACAACACACACACACACACACACCACACACACACACATACGCAGCACGCACACCACACACAAGCAGACACACAAACACACACACAAACACACCACACAAACACACACACACACACACATACACACACACACACACACAATTATATGGGCGTAGCATCCGACTGAAATAACACTAGATTTCTAGTTATAAAATCCTAGGTTCGATCCACCGAGACATTCGTTGGTGGGTAAAAGAATGGCGATTATTCCGATCTCATATGTCAACATATATACAGACCAGCAGGTGTATAAACTGTAGAGTTCTTAGATGTATTGTTCTTATTTGACCTATTCCCATTTGAGACGGGAAAGGCGCTTTGACTCAGAATGGATTCAGTAACGGGCTGATCCGAGATTGTACTCAGAGAAAGGACGATTAAAGTACAACAGATTATCGGCCTTTGTCTTTCTTTTGTACGTGAACCCCCCCCCCCCTTCGAGTGTATATTTGTCTTTCTTTTGTACGTGACCTCCCCCCCCCCCCCCTTCGAGTGTATACTGTGGTGAAAGAAGAAGTCATTCTTGTATAACTCTGTTCCCCAAATTCATTAATTTGTATCTATTTATTCACCTACTTATTTACTTCTTATTCACTTACTTACTTACTTTCTTACTTACGTACTTACTTATTCACTTACTTACGTACCCATCTATGATTAAGAAAACATAGTCTTCACCTAGTTGATAGACAGCTGAGCACTTGTGCATTGACTGAAGGGTAGGTGGAGGGTGTTTTTCTGTCATGTGAGACGAGTTCATACAGAATAGCTGGCTGTGTTGTGATTTAGACCTTTAATTATTTATTTATTTACTTTATATATATGTTCCTTTTCCTGAAGGTAAGATACACAGATACACTTGTCATATACATGTAACCAAGAGTAGTCCAGTGATAGGCTGATAAAACATCAGTATAAAATTTAGACTAAGTAATACATAGTCTAGGTAAGGCCTTCGGACCTGGCCAGCTCACGGGTTTATGTGCAGGCGTAAGGCTTGTGCCATGATCACCATACACATGGCACTCGTGATTTAGTGCATATGGAATTCGTTCCGAGCGCGGAGACGTCGTTTGAGAAACTGAAACTGAAACACTTTGAACTCACTGTACATCGAACATTTTGCAAGACAGAAAGTGTAAAGCATATAAAAGCACTACTGACCATTATCTTCTTTTTAAACAATTTTTTTTTACATATCATCACTATATATTGGATGACCCTCGTATACGCTGTTCTTGGACAGATAAGATCTGAAGAGCGAGTCTACGCTCTAGATAAGAAGTCCTGCGATGTTGCTGATGTGTCCTTGCATATGTAACAAATATCATTCAATCTTGACTTCGAGTATTTCATGGAGTCCTGGAATGAAATCAGTAATACCATGTTTACACAACTCACTATCAAACAATTCGGGATTGGAAGTTTCCCCCATGGGATACCGGGGGCTCTTTCAGTATAAATAGTGTCCACATCTTCTGGAAATTCTGTGCTATAAATTATCCTCCTTTCTGTCACTCTCTGTTTAAGTCTTGCTCCTTTGCGTTCTGTCATTTCTTCCTATCATTTTCTGCCTTGCTGGTCCATTCACCTGTATGTGTTCGATAAAGTCTTACGTACTAAGGATTGTATAACTGGGTAGTAGTAAGTGCATTTTTGGCTCTAGGGTAATATGATATGCGGAAGCAATATTAGGTAATTAAGGCCTGTTTATGTACATGTTTTAGTGTCTTTAGTTATGTTTGAGTTTGTATTCAGGTATGTTTTTAAAATCCCCTGTGTGATAAATTGGACGGAGTAGTCAACTTCAGGGGCATCTCCTTAGCTTACGTGCGCGCATGCATTGACATGTATACTTAATTTTCTTTTCCTTTTTTTTCCCTGTTGAAGTATTGTGTATGTTTTGAAATTTTATAGCCCTGATATGTCTCTAGCAGTCGCTGGGTTTCAAAACAATAAAATCAGGTTTGGAAATAGTGCAGACATACTTCATTTCTGTTTTGTCTGTGTTCAAGTAATGTTTGTTGTCTATTCATTCACGACAGCATATAATCAATACATGTCTGAACAATACTTTGAAAAGAGGAAAACTATTCGGTAAAGACATTTTTGACAATTTTGCATCAGTTGCATATTTATGAAAATCACAATCATATAAAATAGCAATTACATTGGACAGGGGCTGTGAATATTTGCAAACAAAAAAGGTCCCAGAGCAGAACCTTGTGGTACACTACATACAAGGAGTAGACAGACTACCATTCACAATAATGGATTGGGAGCTGTCATTGACACGAGAGACAAACCATTAAGGTGGTGACCTAAATCCCAAGGCATGTAGTTCTTCAGCAAAATGAAATGATCAAGAGTATCAAATGCAGCGCTGAGGTTAAACAGAGCGACAAGAGAGAGTTGTTTAATTATCTACTTTTGTAAAGCAAGCTATCCAAGACACTCAATACAGCAGTTTCTGTGCTGTGATCATTCCTTTATGCTGGCTGGTAAATCTCAAATAAACCACTGTCGGAGAGAGAACATCGTGTCAAAGATGGCTGGTTTATTGAAACATAAAAACACCCAGCATACATGTCCACCGAAGCTGCAAACTGTGCAACAGCATAGTGGAATGTGGTCAGTTCGTCTAACGCCTTGCGTTCTCAGTGCTCCACGAAAAAGAATTAATGATGCATAATGTCCTGTTCTCCCACTGGACGAAGCAGAGGGAAGTTTCAGTCTTTCTCTCATAATTTTGTATTTGGTTTTGTTTGTGATGTTACATTCACACTTGACAAAGGCCAGTGGCCGAAAATTTGGCCTGTCTTGTCTTGTTGTATTAAATACGTGTTCTGATTCCTATTTTCATGTTTTTCTGGTTCCTGTTTGCTTGAACGCGGGCAGTCGCACTTGTTTTGAATGTTGCATAAAGTGCAGTGAATCCAAATGAGTTTGGAGAATAGTGCCATACGAGAACAATTTATGTATCTTCTCTCTGAAATTAAAGTTTATAAACCTATGTATTGCAGTTGGGTAGATGTGACCTTTCTGTACATTTCTTACAATGTGTAGTCCTGCCTACTTTAGGCGAGGGTTTGATGTAAAAGGAACGTAGGTGCTTCTCTAAGGAGGAATGTTATCCTCTCTGTCTCTCTTTTCTCTCACTCAACACACCCCACACACACACACACACACACTTATACACACACACGCCGCGCGCACACACACACACACACACGCGCGCGCCACACCCACACCACACACACACACAGAAAAAACACACACACACACACACACACACACACACACACACAGGCACATGACAAATAAACACAACTCCGTTTAAGGCAATATAGAACGATCACCAGTTTCATGTTTATTAACAAACACACACACACACACACACACACACACACACACACAACACACACACACACACACACACACTCACTCACAAACACACATATATACATACACACACGCATACACACACACGCGTGTGCGCGCACACACACACACACACAAACACACACAAATACACACAGCAACACCTACACGCACACACACGCACATTCACACACACACACACACAGAGCTCCTTTTCAGACAATATATGACGATCACCTGTTTATGTAAAACAATGAAACACACACACACACAACACACACACACACACACACACACACACACACACTCACACACACACACACACTCACCACACACACACAACACATACACATACACACACACAACACACACACACACACCCCACACACACACACACACAACACACACACATACATACACACACACACAAACACATACACGCGTGCGCGAGGTAGCGCGTACACACATGCACGCACACACACGCCCTCCCTAAAAAACAAATAAGCAAAAAAGCTCTAAACATAAAAGGAAACAAAGAAAAAACAAAAATACATAAAAAATAGGCCGACAGAGAAACAGACCGACAAAAGACAATCAGAAAGACACAAAGAAAGAAAGAAAGAATGATAATCAGAAAGACAGGCAGAGAGACGACAAGAACAACAATATAATGTAATCAATAAAATGTTATTGTATATCTTCATATACTCACTAGTACAAAAAAAAAAAAAAAAAAAAGCAAATAAACAACAAACAAACAACAAATAAACAACAAACAAACAAGCAAGCAAAAAGACAAAAGACAACTATTAAAAAGAAAACAGTTAAAACACCCCAAAACAAGGAAAGACAAAACTAAACAAAATACACCCTAAAAAAAAAAAGAAAAAAGAAAAAAAGGAGAGAGCGAAAGAGAAAGAGCGAAAGAGAAAGAGAGAGAGAGCGAGAGAGAGAGAAGAGAGAGAGCGAAAGAGAGACAGACAGACAGAGAGAGATAGAGAGAGAGAGAGGGGAGAGAGAGAGAGAGAGAGACAGAGAGAGAGAGAGAGAAGAGAGAGAGAGAGAGAGAAGAAGAGACAGAGAGACAGACAGAGACAGACAGAGATATCAAAACTAGGAAGACAGAAAGAAAGAAAGAAAGAAAGAAAGAAAAACAAACAAACAAACAAAGCAAGGAAAAAAAAAAAACAGCCAACCAACCAATAATCACATTTATCACTAGGCATTGGGGCATAGTCACAAATAGCATTCTTACTTTCACACATTATTTTTCTATTTCTCCTTTAAAGAATAATCATACTCAGTTGAATTTTTGTTCATCCTGTTCTTTTGATCCAGTTTTCTACGTCACTTTAATGGCCACAGAAGCTGCTTTCAATGCTATGATGATGATGATAACGACGATGATGATAACAATAATGATTTTATTGAGTTCCATCTAGGATTAAGACTGCGTGACAGGGCTGCACTCCACGCTTATTACAATGATATATCCTGGCGTCAACCAGGCCCGAGAAATACTCATACATTATTAAATGACGTAACCACATCAATTAGTCTATGACACATCATGTTTAATCATGTTTAATCAAATAATTGTAATCTCATCAATCATAGGCTCAGTCCCATAACACGTACAATTATATCATCATTATAATCACTCAGCGCACAGTCTTAGTGCGTACCACACCTTGTAATTATAAACACATCGCGTCGTGGACGCGGTCTCATATAATTATATGATAATTACAATCACATCAAGTCACGGTTTCAGTCCGACATCTTGTATAATTATATAATTCTAATCACATCAGTTCACAGTCTCAGTGCGTGACACATCTTGTGTATGATAATTACATGTATAGTCAGGTCAGTTCATTCTCAGTTCCACATTTTGTATATAATCACATGATAATTATAATCATATCACAGCATCACGGCCACATCTTGTGCAGAAGCATTGAGGAGCTCAGGCGTTGAGAACCCGAGGCACTGATGGAATGAAGTGTTGAGGGATTGAAGCATTGAGGGTCTGAGCTGTTGAGGAACAGGGTGTCGAGAACCTGAAGAAGGAAGTGCTGAAGGACTGAAGCATTGAGGGATTAAGAAGCTGAGGAACTGCGGCGTTGAGGGACTCAGATGCTGAGGAGCTGAGGTGCTGAGAGACTGAAGCATTGACGGATTGAGGCGTTGAGGAGCTGCTGAAGTCTTAAAGAACTGGGGGATCGAGGAGGAACTGGAATATTGAGGAACTGGGGTATCATGGGACCGAGGCGATGAAGTTTGAGGTTTTGAAGAACTGAGGCATTGCGAGACTGAAGTGTCGAGGGACTGAGGCATTGCGAGACAGACGTTGCGAGACTGAGGTGTTGAGGGACAGAGTTGTTGAGGAACTGAAATGTTGAGGGACTGAGGCGTTGCGAGACTGAAACGTTGAGAGACTGAAGTGTTGAGGGACGGAGGTGTTGAGGAACTGAAATTTCGAGGGGTTAAGGACGTTGAGGGACTCAGGCGTTGAGGGCTTGAGGCGTAGAGGAGATGTTGAGGAACTGGCGTGTTAAGAGACTGTGTTGAGGAATGAAGCGTTGAAAGACTGAGGCGCTGAGAGACTGAGGTGGCGAGGGACTAGTGTGCTCAGGAAATGAGGCGTTGAGAAGCTGAGGTGTTGAGGAATTGAGGTGTTGAGGGGTTGGGGGTGTGGAGACATTGATATGTCTAGAGATTGAGGTGTTGAGGGACATAAGTGTTGAGGGACTGGTATGTTGAAGGACTGAGGCGTTGAGGGATTGAGATGTTGAGGGACTGAGGTGTTGAGGTACTGAGGCTGCCAGAAGGATGCGTGACAGTCCCAGGCTGTCTATATGACAGTGTCCAGATTGAGGGTTGATCCGCAGGTCGGACACACGGGGCCTGCAACAGTAGTCATCGTTATTATCATCGTCATTATCAGTGTCGTCGTCATCACAATCATCACTATTATCATCATCATCATCATCATCATCATCATCATCATCATCGTCGTCGTCATCGTCATTGTCATCATCGTCGTCATTGTTATCCTCCTCCTCCTCCTCATCGTCGTAGTCGTCGTTATCATCATCATCATCAACATCATCATCGTCGTCGTCATCATCGTCGTCGTCGTCGTCATCGTCATCATCGTCGTCGTCGTCATCATCATCATCATCGTCGTCGTCGTCATCATCGTCAATAGCACCATAACCATTATCATCGTTACTGATATCATCATTATCATCATTAATGTTATTATCATTTATCATTAGTTGTTATATAATAAATTATAATAATAATAATAATATAGTAATAACAACAACAACAATAATAATAACAATAATAGTGATAACAAAAATGATCATAATATCATTATTATCATTATTGTTACTGTCATTAATTACTGTATTATATTGCTATCATTCTCGTCGTCCTCCTCCTTCTTATCATTATTATGATTGTCACTATTATAGTGGGAAAAACTCAACGACTTCAAGAGTATTAATCCTGAGATAAAGTCGAGAATCACCCGCAGTTCAGTGTGTGTGCATTGTGATCAAAACTGTAAAACTCATGGCGCGTGTGTGTGTGTGCGCGCACACACACACACACACACACACACACACACACACACACACACACACACACACACACACACACACACACACACACACACACAACACACACAGTCATGCAGAGGCAAACTTGCACACACACACACACACACACACACACACACACACACACACACACACTCACACACACACGCGCACACACACACATCTAAGTATGCACATTTTTTGTACACGCACACACACACACACACTTCTCACTCACATCTTTTTTTTTACATTTCTTTCTTTCTTGAGACGTAACTGGAACATAGGTACTGGTTTGTTTTATCAATCAAAGAAAAAGGAGATCATTAGAATGGCTCGACCATCTTCTTTCCTTTCGTCTCTGTGTATTTTTTCGTTTACTTATTTTAGTACAGAACTTTGCTAGAAACAACTCCTTTGTGACGGAGTCCACGGCTCTATCAAAACAACCAACAGCCCGCTATATATACATATTCAGTTTCAGTTTCAGTTTCTCAAGATGACGTCTCCGTGCTCGGAATGAATTCCATATACACTAACGTCACAGGTGCCACGTGATGGAGAAAATTCAGAATGATTACGGCACAAGCCTTAAGCCTGCACACAAACCCTAGAGCTGCACACAAACCTAGATAGTTCCATAACCCAGAGGTCGTAGGGGAGTGAGGTGGCAGAGACCTCAACTTTTCCCGAGGCCAGCACCACGAGAGCGGCGCTCATCCCCTCTCCCTCGATTCAAATTTATATTCATATATGCATTTTTTTTAACCAAGACTTCAGAAAGGCAAGAAGGCTAATTGGTCTTCAAGGGGTGGGACCTGGGAAATCAACCTACCTCTCCAATGTTTTATACCAAGGCAACCGGGCAATGCCCTGCTCTTCACGATTTTCAACTGCCGTGGGATCTTTAGCGTGCCAAAGCCAGAAGGCACGCGGGTCCGACTCGTTTTTCGTCCCCTTCCGAAGGACTAGACGTTCAGTTCGATTTTCCGGTCAAACTAAGGAGAAAAGTCGAGGCCTCTACCGGGAGCGAACCCTGGGATCTGGAGTTTAGTTATTGGCAGGCGAACGTCTGAACCATTCTGACTGATTGATTGATTTGGTTCAGTTTTTACGTCGGCACCCACCTCAGGTGATATGGCCGACGGGGATAACCATCCCACAGAAGTGGAGGAAGGGGGACCTATCTAATCCTATACTGACACCACCAGAACAACAATGATGTTAAGATGGGACAATGAGAAGGCCAGTTTTAATGTAGCGCATCCCGGTATTCGAACCCACAACCATTAGCATGTGAATTCGACGCTCAACCAACTGAGCTATTGAGGCCCGCCAATGAACCATTCTGCCACTCTTCTCCGCTGTATATAAAGAATTTAATCATCATCATCAAGTGCCTTGCCAAATGGCGTTGGCGATCATGGCCTTCCATCTGTTTCTATCCCTTGTTGCCGCAAGCACATCTTCCACCCTCTCTGTCTTCAGCCACTCTGCAAGTCCGTCCAATATTTTCTCCCTGGGTCTACCTGGTACTTTCTTTCCCTTCAGATTTCTTGTTGTGACCAGGTGCTCCAATTCCCCTTTCCTAATAAAATGGCCGACGGGGATACCATCCCAGGGAAGTGGAGAAAGAATTTAATATTATGGGTAATACTCACCGTTGAGACTAAGCGCACTACGACGAAGGCTGGCATCGAGGGCAGGAGTGGACACAGACCTATGGACGATAGAGGAATTCCTGGACAACCTAACCGACGACCTACTGGACACGGCCTTGAACCCTGACCCCCCGAACTCTGCCCCCGTCTCCTCGCCGTCGTCCAAAGGCGTGTCAGTGGTGACCCAAGCTCGTGCGGGGTCAGCACGCGCGATGCGTGGCTTGGCCGGCGTGATGTCCTTCATCTTCATGTACTCTAGCACTTGGGAGGACAGGGCGGCCAGCGCTTCCTGCACCACGAGCACACTGCCTCCCCTGTTGTGTAGGTAGATGGTCAGGATTAGGGTTATGGTTATTTTATGTATCTATATATTTTTTATTCTGCAGTTTTTTTTTTTCAATAAACTTTTTTTCATTCATGTTTTCCTTCACAACGAACGGACATCTAACACACAATGTGGCAACAAAAATGACCACCAAAATAAAAAATAAAAAAAATAAAAAAAATAGTATACGCATATGAAAAGACGCTGCTGGCATTTAAACTCAATATAGTGTACATGTACAGAATATACATAATGATATCTTGTACATAACACATATATATGATATATCATATGATATATATACATATATTGGATGTTTAAAAATGAATGTCAAGATCTAAGCACATGCAAACATTTTTTAATGAATTTATTCTGCAGTTTTGATTAACCATTTAAACCTCTTCATCCTATCCACCAGCTGCAAAAATGTAACCCTGTCACTTCGTCGCACCATTAACTAACCAAACTGAACCATTTCATTCCTTCACCCTTTCCAAAAGCTTCCTGCTGGAAGATGGCGGATGTGGTGAGGGAGAGAAAGAGTTAAGGTTTCGCTCTGCGATCATGGCTGATGATGTAGGAAGCTGAAGGACAGGATGAAGGAGCTAAAGGGTTCAGTTTGCTGGTGGTAAGGGTGAGGGAAGTGAAATGTTTAATCATTCAATTAACAGGATTTTTACTTCTGTTTTGAATACTGGATTTATGTAGACAAGACCGTATTGTGTTGTTGTTGTTGTTGTTGTTGTTGTTGTTGTTGTTGTTGTTGGTGGTGGTGGTGGTGGTGGTGGTGGTGGTGGTGGTGTGTGTGTGTG
>CM060311.1:18385898-18390898 GCA_030674185.1 Monoplex corrugatus
CCTCTCTCTCTCACGCTCTCTCTCTCTCTCTCTCTCTCTTACTCTCTTTCTCTCTCTCGCTCTCTCTGTCCTCTCTCTCTGTCTCTCACACACGCACACACACACGATTTATCTCTCTCTCCAACACACACACACACAGAAGCACACACAGACACACACACACACACTCATTCTCTCTCTCTCTCTCTCTTTCTCTCTCTCCAAGACACACACACAGAAACGCACACAGACGCACAAGCACACACACAGACATCCCCACACACATAGACACACATACACACACACTCTCTCTCTTTCTCTCTCAGACACACAGACACACACACACAATACACACACGCACACACGCACACACACACAACACACACACACACACACACACACACACACATGTAAAACTCTGTGGCTCGCCTGAGGATCAAACCCACGACCCATGCTTCATCAGCAAGGTGTTCTGACTGAGCTAAAGGGACCACTACAGTTGTGGCCTACCGGACGGTACCACCCACGATGTCTGCGTTATCCACATGGTGCTCTAACCAGCCGAGCTGATGGTGTCACAACACAATACCCCCTCAAAACAACAAGAAGAATAGAAACAACACAACAACAACAACAACAACCAAACGGAAAACGAAAACAACCCCCCCCCCACACACACACAAAAAAAAGAAAACCAAATCAAAACAACAACAACAACTAAAACCAAAACAAAACCAAGGCAAAAAGAAAAAACAACAACAAAAACAAAAAAAGGAAAAAAGAAGCAAACATACCTCCCAAAATAAACCAACAGACAAACAAACAATCAAACAACTAAAGAGACAAACAAACAAACAAACTAATAAAACAAAAACAAAAAAAGGAAAAAAGAAGCAAACATACCCCCCAAAATAAACCAACAGACAAACAAACAAAACAAACAACTAAAGAGACAAACAAACAAACAAACTAAAACAAAACAAAAAAAGCAAATGTCAACAATCTTGCTGTAGAATTTTCATACAGGCACTGGCTTTTAGTTAAAGACGAAACCTACCTTAAAAACTTCAAACTTCGAACACTCGATTACTCAAGGATAGTAGCATTAGGTCCTACTGAACCTGTCTTACAGATAGTCCTTGGTGCACTATACATAATATCATAAGCATAAAGACGTAAACGTGAAACTAATCCCTCAACACTAAACAAATAAAAATGAACAGTAAAAACATAAATTACCAACGTACAAAGGGAAGAATTCGTGGAGTGGGAGGTTTTGTTGTTATTTGTTATTTTTTGGTTAATTTCAGCTCTTTGACTCCTGCACCCTGTCCACCAGCATCCTGCATTGTCATCCATGCTAGCAAAGCAAAAACGTAACCCTTTGACTCCCTCACCCTGTCCACCAGCATCCTGCATTGTCATCCATGCTAGCAAAGCAAAAACGTAACCCTTTGACTCCCTCACCCTATCCACCAGTTTCCTGCAGGAAGCTGGTGGATAGGGTGAGGGAGTCAAAGGGTTAACTTTTTGCAGTTGGTAGATTGGGAGCGGGAGTCAAAATAGAGCCATATCACGGATATCAACATTTCAAAACATGCACGATACTTCAACAGGAAAAAAAGAAAAGAAAATTAAGTACACACATCAACGCATTCGCGCACATAATCTAAGGAGATGCCCCTGGCGGTGACCACTCCGTCCAATTCATCACACATGGGAGTTAAAAAAACATACCTCAATACAAATCTAAACATAACTAAGGACACTAAAACATGTATAAAAACGGACCTAAATTAACTAAAATTGCTTCCACATATCGCATTTACCTGGGGCCAAAAATGCACTTCATACATCCCCAAAGATATGTCAAAATCAATTTTCATTGCACTTCCAAAGAAGACAGGGGCTATAGAATGCGAACTCCATTGCACAATCAGTTTGAGGAGTCATGTAACAAAAATCCTGTTAAGAATAATCATGATGAGGACAAGGAATAGAATCAAAAGAGAAATAGCAGAAGAACAGTGTGGATTTGTGGAAGGGAAAGGAATTATTAATGCCATATACATCCTAAGAACTATCATAGAGAGGTCAAATGAGATGAATAAGCATTTGTGTTTATGCTTTGTTGACTACACCAAGGCTTTCGATCGGGTAAGACATGATGAATTGATCAACCAACTGGAGAGACTCAATGTTGATGAAAAAGATCTACGAATAATCAGAATATGTACTGGGAACAAACAGCTGCAATGAGAATAGAAAACAATGTAAGCTCTTTCCAAAACATCAAAAGAGGAGTCAGACAGGGTTGTGTTTTGTCACCAGATCTGTTTTCACTTTACAGCGAAAACATCATGAGAAACCTTGAAGAAGACCCTGGATTAAAGGTTGGAGGGAAAATGATAAACAACATTCGATACGCAGATGACACCGTGCTAATTGCAGAAAGTGAAAGGGACCTACAAAACCTTGTGAATATACTAGAAATAGAAAGCAAAGGTAAGGGGCTGGAACTAAACAGCAGGAAGACTGAAGTCATGGTGATCAGTAAAAAACATGAAATCCCCTCATGCAAAATAACAGCAAATGGCACAACCTTGACACAGGTTGATAAATTCAAATACCTGGGAACGATCATTTCATCAGACGGCAGATGCACATCAGAAATAGCTGGCAGAATCGGTCAAGCCAAAACAGCATTCAAGAAGATGACAGGCATTCTTACCAACAAATGCCTATCAATTAACATCAGGAAAAGAGTTCTTGAATGTTTATAGAACCAATACTGTTGTACGGATGTGAGGCGTGGACAGTCAACAAACAAAGCCAGAACAAGATTGAGGCAGCCGAGATGTGGTTTCTAAGAAGAATGTTGAGAGTTCCATGGACAGCAAAGAAAACAAATGAGACAGTCTTGATGGAGGCAGACACAAGTAGATCACTCATAAGGAAGATTAGGAAAAGACAGGCAACATTTATAGGCCATTTTATGAGGAAAGGGGGATTTGGAGCACCTGGTCACAACGGCAAAGCTGGGGGGAAAGAGAGCACCGGGTAGACCCAGAGAGAAAATGCTGGACGGACTTGCAGAGTGGCTGGGGACGAGGGGGTTGGGAGAGATGCTAGGGGCAACGAGAGATAGAGACAGATGGAAGTCCATGATCGCCAACGCCATGCGGCAGGGCACCTGATGATGATGATGACATGTACCTAATTATCAACCCTAAGAGGAAGTACGTAAGACTTTATCGAACACATACAGGTGAATGGACCAGCAAGTCAGAAAACGATAGGAAGAAATGCCAGAAAACAAAGGAACAAGGCAGAAACAAAGGGAGCGACAGAAAAGAGTTCATTTCTAGCAGTGAATTTCCAGAAGATGGGGATACTACTTATACTGAAAGATTCCCCGGTATCCCGACGGGGGGTTAGAGTGGGACTGGTCATACGGACAGAGACCAAGGCAATTACAATTTCAAACCTACGTTAGCAAGACAATTGAACAATCACACACAGGGTACAAAGTATGACGTTAGTAGCGGAAAAATGCTGACGTGATGAGAGGTGACGACACCATGCATACCTTACGTTGTAGAAAACCGATCTTGTCTATTTTGTGACCCACCACATGGGCCTGAACTTTGCCCCGCACCGGCCGTACCACTTCCGACGTCACGTGCAGAGTTCCACGTCCTTTGGGGTCTCCTGTACGTCGGACACCGTTGAAATGTTATCATCATCATCGTCGTCATCATTATCATCATCATCATCATCATAGTCATCATCGTCACACACACACACACATACACACACACAGTCATCATCGTCACACACACACACACACACACACACACACACACACACACACACACACACACATACACACACACACATACATACATACATACATACATACAAACACACACACAAACACATACACAAACACACACACAAACACACACACAAACACACACACACATACACACACACACACACACACACACACACACACACACACACACACACACACACACACACACACACACGAGCACACACACACATACTCGATGCTGAACCATAATACACTCAGCCTGTTAGGCATGTGACTTGACCCAAGTTGTCTTTCTCTCTCTGTCTGTCACAAACACACACATACACACACACACACACACACACACACACACACACACACACACACACACACACACACACACACACACACACACATACATTCCTGTATTTCCCCCTTTTTTGTCTAAAATCACTTTAGTGAATAGACATTAAATCGAAGACCACCACCACATACATACATACACACACGTACATACATACACACACACATACACACACGCATGAGACACACACACAGACACACTGGATGTTGAGTTAGGGTACACTCAGCCCGTTAGGCGTGTGATCCTTGACCTAAGTTGTCATCCTCTCACCACCAGCAACAACAACAGCAGCAGCGACTACAAGAACAACAACAGCAGCAGCGACTACAAGAACAACAACAGCAGCAGCAGCAACAAGAACAACAGCAGCTACAACAACAACAATAACAATAACAACAGCAACAGCAACAACAAAATCAACAACAATAACAGCAACAACAACAATAACAAAAGCAACAACAGCAACAACAACAACAGCAACAACAACAACAATAACAACAAAATCAACAACAACAAAATCAACAATAAAAACAACAAAACCAACAACAACAACAGCAACAACAAAATCAACAACAATAACAGCAACAACAACAATAACAAAAGCAACAACAGCAACAGCAACAACAATAACAACAAAATAAACAACAACAAAGTCAACAACAACAAAAACAAAAAACCACCAACAACAACAGCAGCAGTAACAACAACGCCACTACCATCTCTACATGTACCACCACTACCACCACCACCACCAAACAATACAACAACAGCAGCAGCAGCAAAGATAACAACAGCAACAAGAACAACAAAATCAGCAACAACAACAACGACAACAATACA
>CM060311.1:18400898-18423398 GCA_030674185.1 Monoplex corrugatus
GACGAACTGACTCTCTGCTGTCTGTCTGTCTGTCTTGCCTCTCTGTCTGTCTGTCTGTCTCTCTGCCTCTCTCTATCTCCCCCCCCCCCTTCTTTTCTCTCACGCCCTCCCGGTCCACAGGAGAAATGTTTATAGCTAATAAAGGAACCACCTATCAATTAGTTTTTTTTTCCTGTATTGAAGGCATTCCTCACTGTGTTCTGAAAAGGTGACGGATCACTGCCCGACCATTAAAGTGTCAGGCAGTCAGTCTTGAGAGTAACAGTCCCCATGTTCTCAACCATTTGAATAGGAGGGAAGAGTGAGGAGAGGGAGGGGTGAGGGGTGAGGGGTGAAAGGCAGTGGCAGTAAAACCTTGAAGGAAATCGGGCGAAAAAAATGGAAAGAGAGAAGAGACAGACAGACAGACAGAACAAGACAAAGAGACAACAGACAGCAGAAAGATGACAAGACAGAGAGAAACAGACAAGAGACAGACAGAGAGACAGACAGGCAGAACAGAGACAGAGAGACAGACACGAGAGAGAGAGAGAGAGATGAGAGAGATGAGAGGGGAGAGAGAAAGAGAGAGAAACACAGAGAGAAAGACAGAAAGATAGGAAGAAGGAGAGAGAGAGGGAGAGCGAAACAAGAGAGAGGAAAAAGAGAGAGAGAAAGAGAGAGAGAGGAAAAGAGAGAGAGAGAGAAAGATGAAGAGAAGCGAAGAGAGGAAAGACAGAAGAAGAGAGCGAGCCAGAAAAGAAAAGAAGCAGACAGAAGAGAAAGAGAGGAGAAAAAAAGAGAGCGAGAAGACAAAGAGAGAGCAGACAGACAGACAGAGAGAGAGAGAAAGAGAGCGAGAAAGAAAGAGAGAGACAGACAGACAGACAGACAGAGAGAGAGAGCGAGAAAGAGAAAGAGAGAGGCAGACGCAGACAGACAGACAAGACAGACAGAGAGGGAGAGAACCCAAAACGGCCAAGCCACTCTAAAACTATCCCTGTGTATACGAAAATTAAAATTATCACAGAAAATCCAAATTTTGTCCTTGTCATGGTCACTGTGACCTCCAAGAAGCTGAATCTTGACGTGGAGCAGCGGAACGGTAGATCGTCACTCCAGTAAAACTAGGATTTGTTCAAGAGGGATTTATTGCATTCGGTCAACTCCATATGCGCCCCGCCCAATTCTGCCAGCAGTTATCTGTCAGACTCTTCCAATCTACACAAAACTACACGCGCTGTCAAGTTAACCATAACATTGAACGAAATTTGAAACGTCATTTAACTTACTAAAATACGCATGCACATTGGTAAACACTCTCATACACAGATTACAAAGAAAAGTACATAAAACTGAAAAAATCATGTCTTCTCTCATACATAAAACAGTAGACAATGTAAAAATGTGAGATTCAAACTTATACATTATGGCAGTACAAGAAGACAACAACTGAAAGAATGAACCTAACTATGCGATACTTAGAGCAACAAAGCTATATTTCGATGGCTGCCATTTTGAAAAGTTCAGAGCTACACTCACTTGAAAAGTTTGGAAGCTCATAAAAAATCAGATTCTCAAGCAAAATATTCATAATTTGGTGAGAATGTAGAAAATCCTGTTTACACTTGTACGTCACAAAATGGTTGCTGCTTCTAAACTGAAAATTGATTAAAATCATTTTAAAATCGGTAGTCCGTTGTTGTTAACTTTTGTTTCAGAAAAGAGGACAGAGGTTTTGAGCAACAACAGACTATGTTGAGATGTTCCCAGTTTTGCATGAAAGGAGACTCCAAGAACACAGACGCAAGTTTAGGCAACAACCCTATATTTACTCAATACCCCATTGCACCATATGATGAACAAAATTGCATACCCATGAATCGTTGTTCAAAGAAAAATATTGTGTGGGATGTATAAGATAATCTGGTGAAAAGCAAGTGTCTAAATCTTCCAGGCAACACTGGTTTTCAGTTCTGATAGTCTGTCGTTGCAGAAACTATTCCTTCCCTGCTGGTACTGAAGTGTGGGGGGAAGAAGACGGTATTTCACAGTGATCCATTCTTCGCCATGAAAAGCCTGTAAGCTCTTTTGTGCCACAACGGTTTTTATAGTATAACTTTGAAATTTGATAAACGGCTTCTTTGGCACTTTGTTTATCATGAGATTTTATAGTAATATCTACCACATATAAAAAAAATTAAAAATGCAAAATTTTTGTAGATAGACCGTTGTTGCTCTAAGGTATCGTACGGCAGACGCTACCCATCTGGCCCACGTCCGAAAGCTGCATCCCCTTCCCCTCGACGCTGAGTGGCACAAAATGAAGAAAAAGAAAGAAAGGAAGACATGACAATACAACGAAAAACTGTTTTGCAGACAAAATACAGGGTGACCATTATAACATTATAGAAATCAAATTCTGGATATAAATATATAAATGTCTTAAAATATATACAAGAAAGAGCAAAATTATCTAGAATTGAATTAACTGCAGTTCTGATTTAAGAAAAATTCCTTTACATACACATTTACGCTTGTTTTTCTTTCCTTCGTTCTTTCTCTCTCTATCTCGCACGCTAATGACACATAGCACATGTACTCCCCTTTCCACATTCTCTCTCTCTCTCTAACACACACACACACACTCTCTCTCTTTCTCTCTATCTCTCTCACTCACTCACTCACACACACACACACACACACTCTCCACTTTCTCTCTCTCTCTCTCACTCACACACACACACACACTCACACACACACAACACTTCTCTCTCTCTCTCTCTCTCTGCTCACACACACTTCCTTCTCTCTCTCCTCCTTCATCTCCTCACACTCACTCACACACACACACACACACACACCGACGCGCTCTCCTCTCTCTCTCCCCTCTCTCACAGCACATGCACTCTCACACACACACCACCAACACATCACTCATAACACACACACCACACACACACACCACACACACACACACACCTCACACACACACACACACATCACACACACACACACACACACACTCATCACACACACACCCCGCTGCAACCGGACATATCAGCAATATCATTGACAAAGTAAGCTAATATCGTAAAGCGTTAAGGTCACGGAGCAACACTCTTCTTAAACAGGCACTCAGATCAGTATTGTACCCTGGTCTATAATAATGCACACAGAGAGTTCATGGATGTTTCTTTTTAGTTTAAAGTGTTTGTTAACAAACGTTACTCTCTCTCTCTCTCTCTCTCTCTCTCTCTCTCTCTCTCTCTCTCTCTCTCTCTCTCTCTCTCTCACTGATCTATGCCGGTAATACCTGGTTCTCAAGTAAGTTCTAGTTCTGCCTACATATTGCGTGCGTGTGCCGACAATCGCTGCAGAACAAAATATAAATTATGTAAGAGCTTTCGCAATCCAATCTTTGTCGAACGGTAAATATTTTATAAGTTCTTGACCTGAAGAATTGTGCGGTTTCGTGGAGATACTGTCGGCAAACAATAGCACTTTGAGTGACATTTGACACACAGTCTACATGTATGCCGGTGTTGTCGTCTGCTGTCAGTTTTACGGGGCAGAGCAGAAGGCATTAATATGGTTTCAAGTGATCCGCTTGTTCTCTCACACCAACTGCAGGTTTTACAGGGACCATGTTTTTCATACTGGTACCATTGCGAAGGACTGGGGTTGTTGCTTTAGCCATTTTCTAAGAGGTGGGTTCTGTGAGTAAATACAAAGGGTAGTATGGAGTTGTTTTAAAATGTGTATTTTATCTTGGAGTGTTTTCAGCTATCTTTGAAGAACTGACAGACAGTTGATACTCTCGCGTACAAATGACAAGACCATGCTAACACACAACACAACACACACACAACACACCCACACTGGGCACGTCGTGGTGTGTGTACGTGTGTGTGTGTGTGTGTGTTGCGTGCGTGTGCGTGTGTGTGAGTATGTGAGTGTGTGCATGTGTGGATACGTGAGTGTGTGTGTATGTGGGGGTGAGTGAATGTGTGTGCGTGTCAGTGTGTGTGTGAGTGTGTGTGCGTGTGTATGTGTGTGTGTTTATTTTTAGTGTGTGATGTATGTGCGTGTTTGTTGACTTGAGTTACGTGGATTTTATTTCAGTATGCCCCCATACAATTTGTATATTAAACTGACAATAAACAGTACATGAAGATGTTGAAGGCGCGCGCGCGCGCGCGCGCGTGTGTGTGGTGTGTGTGTGGTGTGTGTGTGCGTGCGTGTGCGTGTGCGTGTGCGTGTGCGTGTGTGTGCGTGCGCGCGCATATGCCTGTGTGTATGTATGCGTGTGTGTGTGCATCTGTGTGTGTATGAAAGAGAGAGAAAGTGAGACTGAGAGAAAGAGAAGGGGGGAGAGAGAGATAGACAGACAGACAGACAGACAGACAGATGAAATGAAATGGTTAAGATACTAGCACATAGGAAACTTACACAACATTTGTGTGTATGTTTGTGTATGTGTTTGTGCATGCGTGTGTGTGTGTGTGTGTGCGCGCGTTTGCTTGCTTGCTTGCTTATGTGAGAGAGAGAGAGAAAGAGCAAGAGAAGAGAGAAAGAGGTGTGTGTGTGTGTGTGTGTGTGTGTGGTGTGTGTGTGTGCGCGCGCGCGGGGTGTGTGTGTGTGTGCGCGCGCGCGTGAGTGTGTGTATGTGAATGAGTGAGCGAGCGAGCGAGCGAGAGAAAGACAGATTGGGAATAAAAAAGAAAGAAAGAAAATGAAACGAGAACAAAAACCGTAATCAGTAACAGCTATACCCCAATCAGTTCAAACCCCAATCGATCCACCCTTCCTAAACTTAATTCAACACGACAGAAAATCAACAGCTTACCTCGCCTGAAACTTGGAAAATCTAAACAACACGAACATATAAGGGCTGTCAGTAATCTTGGTTCTTGAAGTTTTACCGTGATTTTAGAGCAAGGTAACAATGGGTTTTTATACACTTCATTTCAAGTAACAAAAACGATAAATTCTAGAACACTGAAGTCATGCTGAAATTCTTTTCGTATGTGTACACGACACATGCGGAGGTATCCAAATCAGTTTTGGAGCACGATACAAGAGCGATGTATGATTTTTACATAGGCACAAAACTGTAGATAATCCAAGACTTGAAGCAACAACGTTTCATTAAGATTTCGCCAGAAAGTTCAGTCTGTTCCTCACTATCTCATGAACACGCTGTGGGGGGTCACTTCACACAAGACACACTCTCTTTGTTGTCCCAACGGTAGGAGACACACAATCAACGTTCGCAAGCAGACGACACATGTTTGTACCAGCGGCAGGAAGTGGGGACAGTTCGTAGGAAGTGAGGTCACAAGGTATTTACGTGCGACCGTTGTCAAGTCTAGACTGAGTTGTGTGTGTGTGTGTGTGTGGTGTATGTATAGTGACAACAGGTCCTACACACACACGCACAACCACTACGCGGGCGTGAGCCGCTCCGCTGATTAGCTGGAGCTCCAGCTATGATTGTTAGGACTGCCAGTGGAGACTGGAATACGTAACCAACATGCTCGACCTGTCAACCCCTAACTGCTTACGGTTGTGTCGCTTCAAGACGGTCGTTTCGTTTTCGTTTCTTTCTTTCTTTTATTGTTGTTTAAAGCCCAGCCGACTGCACAGAGCCATATCAGGGCTATAACCGCTTCAAAACACACAAAACTTCAACAGGAAAAAAAAAAGATAAGAAAATCAAGTACACATTACATATCAATACATTCGCGCACATAATCTAAGGACATGCCCCCGGCGTAGGACCATTCCGTCCGATTTATCGCACAGGGGAGATTTAAACAACACACCTGAATACAAATACAAGCATACATAAGGACACCAAAACATATATAAAAACAGGCATAATTACCTAAAATTGCTTCCGCATATTCACCTCCTTAGAGCCAAGAATGCACTTAATACATGTACCCAATTATCAATCCTGAGAAGAAGTACGTAAGACTTTATCGTAAAAATACAGGTGAATGGACCATTAGGGCAGAAAATAAGTAGAAATGACAGAAAGCAGGCAACAAGGTAGAAACAAAGAGAGTGACAGAAAAGAGGAAATTTCTTGCACAGAATTTCCAGAGGGTGGGGATACTATTTACACTGAAAGAGCCCCCGGTAACCCAACGAGGGTTTTCCTTTCTTACAGCGAGGTGGTTCGCCTGAACCCTTGACTCCCTACCCTTCACCAGCATCCTGCATTGTCAACCATCTAGCAAAGCAAAAACTTAACCCTTGACTCCACACCTTGTCCACCAGCATCCTGCATTGTCAACCATGCTAGCAAAGCAAAAACTTAACCCTTGACTCCGCTGTCCACCAGCATCCTGCATTGTCACCATCTACAAAGCAAACTTAACCCTTGACTCCCGCCCTGTCCACCAGCATCCTGCATTGTCAACCATGCTAGCAAAGCAAAAACTTAACCCTTTGACTCCCGCACCCTGTCCACCAGCATCCTGCATTGTCAACCATGCTAGCAAAGCAAAAACTTGACCCTTTGACTCTGCACCTGTCCACCACATCCTGCATTGTCAACCATGCTACAAAGCAAAAACTTAACCTTTGACTCCGCACCCTGTCCACCACATCCTGCATGTCAACCATGCTAGCAAAGCAAAAACTTGACCTTTGACTCCTGCACCTTCCACCAGCATCCTGCATTGTCAACCAGCTAGCAAAGCAAAACTAACCCTTGACTCCCGCACCTTCCACCAGCATCCTGCATTGTCAACCATGCTAGCAAAGCAAAAATTTGACCCTTTATCTCCAACACCTATCCTCTGCTTTCTCAGAAGCTGGTGAGGGAATCAAAAGGTAAGTTTTTTTGCAGTGGTGGACAGGGTGCGGAGTGAAAGGTTAATCAACAGAGCACGGCTGGACTGGACTGCAGATCTGATGTTTCAAGCTCAGTCCCAGCCTGCAGTATAAAAGTGTGACCTGTTTCCTTCCTGTCTTCCGCAATATCATCCATTCATTCAGGGAGTACCTGAAGTAGAACCGAATAAAGCATCGATATCTCACATCATCATCATCATCAGATGCCCTGCCGCATGGCGTTGGCGATCATGGACTTCCATCTGTCTCTATCTCTCGTTGCCCCTAGCATCTCCCCCATTCTCGTCCCCAGCCACTCTGCAAGTCCGTCCAGCATTTTCTCCCTGGGTCTACCTGGTGCTCTTTCCCTCAAGCTTTCCTGTTGTGACCAGTTGCTCCAAACCCCCTTCCTCATAAAATGGCCTATAAATGTTGCCTGTCTTTTCCTAATCTTCCTTATGATGATCTACTTGTGTCTGCCTCCATCAAGACTGTCTCGTTTTGTTTTTTTTGCTGTCCATGGAATCTCAACATTATCTTAGAAACCACATCTCGGCGGTATCTCACAATGCTACTAAAATTTGAGGACTAGCAAAAAAATTGCTCAAAGAAGTCTTTGAAAATTTTGGTATCTCACAATGCTACTAAAATTTTTAAAGGCTTCTTTGAGCAATTTTTTTTTGCTAGTCCTCATATACTCTGAGAGTGGTAGGACTTTAAAATCTGCAGAACAGAACAACTTCCCGTCTTATTGCCGCAGCCTACTCTTTGGTTAAGTGTTCAATAGGTTCCGTTCCCCTCCCCGCTCAATTTCAAGATCAAGCCAACACATAGGGGTTTGGTTTGCGCAGGCTCAAGGAGTGTGTCAGATAACGGATTGCAGATTGGGTGGCGCGCAAATGGAATTGTCTGAGTGCGATCATTACCACCATCATGTGCCCTGTCACACGGCGTTGATGATCATGGCCCTTCATATGAATCTATCCTTTGTCGATTCAAGTACATCTCCCACCTTCTCTGTCTTCATCCACCACGCAAGTTCGTCCAGTATTTTCTACCTGGGTCTACCTCGTGTCCTCTTTTTCCCTCCAGCTTTCCCGGTGTGACTAGGTGTTCTAATTTCTCTTGCCTCAAGAAATATCCTATAAATGTTGCTTGTCTTTTTCTAATCTTCGTCATTAATGTTATTTTTGAGTCTGCCTTCTTCAAGACTGTCTTGTTTGTTTTCTTTGCTTCCACGGAACTCTCAATATTCTTCTTAGAAACCAACATATCAGCTGCCTCAATCTTTGTTCTGACTTTGTGTATTGACTGTCCACGCTTCACATCCGTACAACAAGATCGGTTCTTTTCAACATTCAAATTGTCAAATATTGTTCGTGTTGTCATTGGAGGTTATCTTAAAGGCAGCAGTGAGTAGTTGAGGTCCAGCAGACCTCGGAAATGGATGCCAAATGTCATTTTGGTTCTGTCTGTTTTCTGTCAACGTGTCTACATTGTCTTTTTGTGGTGTGTGTGTGTGTGTGTGTGTGTGTGTGTGTGTGTGTGTGTGTGTGTGTGTGTGTGTGTGATTGTGTGTTGTGTTGTGTGTGTGTGTGTTGTGTGTTGTGTGTAGTGTGTTGGGTGTTTGTGTGAGTGTGTGTGTTTGTGTGTGTGCGTGCGTGTTTGTGTGAGTGTGCATGCGTGTGTGTGTGTGTATGTGTGTGTGTGTGTGTGAGTGAGTGTATGTGTTTGTGCGTATGTGTGTGTGTTGTTTGCTTGTGTGTGTATGTGCGTGTGTGTTGTTGAGTGTGCGTATGTGTGTGTGTGTGCGTGTGTATGTGTGAGTGTGTGTATGTGTGTGTGTGTGTGTACGTATGTGAATATATATATATATATATATATATTATACATATATGACATAGATATATGTGAGAGAGAGTGTGTGTGTGTGTGTGTTTGCGAGCGTGCGTGTGTATGTGTGTTTGTACCCTGTTGGAGACCCAAAAGTCGAAATAGGTAGATGGTTTGTACTGTCTCGTGTCAGTGCCTTAAAAAAAATCCGGCTTCCAAGCCAAAGCCCTCCCCACAGAGATTTGAGCCATGGGACTGGTAGGCACATCTGCCTACGATCTCATAAAACAGCTCTCGATCTCTAACTATAGCCCTAAAGCCAATGGCAGAAGCAGATGAAAAGAGTTCCAGTTTGATCTCATCGAGGACGAACAGAAGTGAACTTCGTTAAGCTTAAAACTCCCATGTATGTGCTACAGGTGTCCAGTAGCAACTGAAGTGGCCAAGATATCAGTCACACGGGTGACTTGGCCTCGAGACATCTGATCTGGCCAGCTCATGGGTTTATGTGCAGGCTTAAGGCTTTGTGTCATGATCACCATACACATAGCACCTGTGACGTTAATGCATACGGAATTCGTTCCGAGCACGGAGACGTCATCTTGAGAAACTGAAACTGACCACCTTGGAGACGCTGACTGGAACCATGGTGGATGAAAACAATTATCCATAGCATAAGGGCGTCCAGGAATCATGACCTGGATACGGCTTGGACACAGACATTTTATAAAATTAATGTCTGCGGGCCTGGCCCACTTAGAGTGTAAGAAGTTTAGAGTCGAAACATTTGCTTGACGGGAAGGGGTCTTCTTTTCTCAAGATCTTTTGGCATCCAGCTCCCCCAAGATTTTTTGCTACTGTAAAAAAGGCTTCTCTTCTCAGATCTTCTGCCGTCCAACTCTCCCCAGAATTTTTTGCTACTGTAAAAAAGGTTTCTCTTCTCAGGATCTTCTGCCGTCCAACTCTCCCCAGAATTTTTTGCTACTGTAAAAAAGGCTTCTCTTCTCAGGATCTTCTGCCGTCCAGATCTCCCCAGAATTTTTTGCTACTGTAAAAGAGTATAAAAAATAATTTTAAAAAATACCAAAAGTAATAACAATGAAAATACAGATGGTGTAAACATTGGTAACATACTAACCTTATTGTAAAGTAAAACTGGACAGGTGTTTACGTATGTGTAAGTATATTGAAATGTTTTAATTATGGTTTAACGTGTTCTACACCATGGTCTAAACAAGCAACTTAATCAATAAAGCCAAAAACAATACATGCATGAAAAGTTAACGTAAGTCCTTATCAAAATAATAATAAGGAAAGATGCAAAATAATAAAAACACGAAACACACGGCAGCGAAACCCTTGTAAAGTAATCACATAAATGGCCTGTGACTCCTTATCAGACCTTGAAAATAATGAATGAAGACAAAATAATGACATCAGTTGCCTATGACTGCTTACTAGGTCGTAAGGGTGTAAAATTTTTAGTCATAAGCACATACAAGCATAGACGGTAGACAATTGACCGTACTTAACCGTAGATTTGTGTAAGTCAGCATGATAAGTATGCCAGATCTATTAGCAGAGAGACAGAGAGAACAGACAGACAGACAGGAGAGAGACAGAGAGAGAGAGAGACAGAGAGAGAGAGTCAGAGAGTCAGACAGACAGACAGACAGACACAGAGAGAGACAGACAGAAAGACAGAGAGAAAACTGGAGCAAACGAACGAGCGAGAGAGAGAGAGAGAGAGAGAGAGAGAGAGAGAGAGAGAGAGAGAGAGAGAGAGAGAGAGAGATAAAACAGAAAAAGGGATATAGACGAAGAGAGGGAGAGAGAGGGGGTAACCAAAGAAAGAAAGAGATGAGAGAGAGAAGAGAAGAGAGAGAGAGAGAGAGAGAGAGAGAGAAAGAGAAACAGAGATAGACAGACAGACAGACAGAAAGACAGACAGAGAATCATAGAGACAGAGAGTATGATAGAGGAATTATGAGCGAACGAAAGGAGAAAGATGAAGAGAGAGGAGGAGGAGGGAAAGAAAGAGTAAACAGAGGAGAGAGGGAGAGACAGGGAGGGAGATAAAGATAGAGAGAGGGAGAGAGAAGGAAGAGAGAGAGAGACACAGAGAAAGAAGGAGGGAGAGGGAGTGAAAGAGGGGGGGGGGAGAAAGACAGGGAAAGACAGAGAGAGGATGTAGGAGCGAACGAACGAGACAGCGAGAGAGGGAAAGAGAGAGAGAGAAAGAGACAAAGAGAGAGGGGAGAGGGAGGGAGAGGGAGAGGGAGGGAGAGGGGAGAGAGAGAGAGATGCGAAGAGAGAGAGGAAAAGAGTAAAAAACTGAGAGAGAGAAAACAGACAGACAGAAGACGGGACAGAGAGACAGAGAGAAAGAAGAGAGAGAGAGAGAGAGAGAGAGAGAGAGAGAGAGAGAGAGAGAGAGAGAGAGAGTACTGAAAACACACACACACATATACTCGCGTACCCGTTGGAAATAGGGATTCCCCCCCCCCAAACACACACACACACACACACACACACACACACATATATATTAATATAATATATATATATATATATATACACACAACATATATATATATATATATATATATATATCTACACACATACATACAAAATTTAACAAAGAATATATACAACACACACACACACACACACATATACAATACTAACAATAAAAAACACACACACACACACACACACACACACACACACACACACACACACACACACACACACACACACACACACACACACACACACTCGAATACTCAGACGCACTACTGAAACACTAATCTTTCAGCTCCTTCTCCACCTAAACAACCTAATTCCACCCACACCCACACCCACACTCAATCCCTACCCTTTCCTTCATCCCTCCCACTTTGCCACCCTCCCCCCCCCCCCCACCTTCCCCAACTCCCACCTCCCAACACACACGCGGATCCTTAGCGACAGGTACGAACAGGCGAGAGACAGAAATACATTTTGCTCTTTTGCAGATCACGCCATTGCCCTCTCCACGGGGAGTTATTATGTGAATAGTTATCGGAGTGTGGTCAGCTCACCTAAAAGCTTCACCACTCTTTTTTTTTTAGTGCTAAACCAAACAGCCTGAGAGTGTCTGGAGATTCTTTCAAGAGGGATTCATAGCGCTCGGACAATTCCCATAAAGTGCTCCACCCAAATCTGCCATAATTGGGGACTGGCATTCTTTATTTTTAAAAATTTTTTTTTTTTATTGTTGTTTAAAGCTCAGCCGACTGCGCAGAGCCATATCAGGGCTATAACCGCTTCTAGTCACACAAAATTTCAACAGGAAAAAAAAAAAGAAAAGAAAAGAAATTGAAGTACATATATCAATGCTTCGCGCACACAATCCAAGGACATGCCCCCGGCGCAGGACCACTCTGCCCGAATTTATCGCACAGGGGAGATTTAAAAACACACCTGAATACAAATATAAGCATACACAAGGACACCAAAACATATATAAAAACGGCATAAATTACCTAAAATTGCTTCCGCATATCTCACCTGCCCTTTGAGCCAAGAATGCACTTAATACATGTACCCAATATCAATCCGAAGAAAAAGTAGGTAAGATTTTATCGAACAAATTAATACAGGTGAATGGATCATTAAGGCAGAAAATGACAAGTAGAAATGACAGAAAGCAAGCAACAAGGCAGAAACAAAGAGAGTGACAGAAAAGAGGAAATTTCTAGCAGCAGAATTTCCAAAGGTGGGGATACTATTTATACTGAAAGAGCCCCCGGCAACCCAACGGGGGGTGGGGGGTGGGGGGGGAGAGATTCGTTCAAGAGGGATTCATACGCGCTCGGACATTCCCATAAGTGCTCCACCCAAATCTGCCGGTAATTGTCTGGCAGACTCCCTGAGCCTGTGCAAAACCTTATGCGCTGACGAGGTCTTGAAATTGGGGAATGGGTGGGGAAGGACCTATGACATTCTACGTGATCACTACCACAATTATCGAGAGAAACTTTCAAGACGGGGCGGCGAACAGGTCGGTTGTGAATGTTGCGATGGGCTGGGATTGAACTCGAGATATCAGATGAGAGAGAGAAAGAGACAAAGAGAGAGGGGAGAGGGAGGGAGAGGGAGTATCGAAACAATAACAGACACTGTGGCCTGCCTGAGTGTCAACCCCCCCCCCCCACCCCTGAGTTATCAACTTGGTACTTGAACCACCTGAGCCACCGACCAACGCAGACCAAACACACAGCAAGAACACAAAATCAAATAAAGACAGAACTGAACGAACAGAACAAACAAAGAATACAGACTATTCAGAACAGAACAAAACAGAACGGAACAGAACAAAATAGAACAGAACAAAACAGAACAAAGAATACAGAATATTCAGAACAGAACAAAACAAAACAGAACAGAACAGAACAAAACAATACAAAAAATACAGAACAGAACAGAACAAAACAAAACAGAACAGAACAAACAAAACAAACCAAAAACAAACGAACAAACCAAAACAAACAAACCAAACAAACCAAACCAAACCAAACCAAACCAAACCAAACAGACAAAACAACAGTTTGAGTACTGTATTAAAAAGTATAAATATGTGCAATGACCAGTCCGGAGATGATCGTTATACACGAATGATCGATATAATTATTTATATATATTTATATATGGAAAAAATATGCTAGTATCGTCTTATTATACCATCTGTTACCTTTTTATTATCATTATTATCATTATTGTTTATTCATCTACTTATTTTACGTCGTCTTTATCTGATTTTTATTTTTCATTAAGTCTTGTCAGAGGGGGATCTCTTCTTCTTCTTCTTCTTCTTGGCGTACGCTGCCACACAATCAGCCGAGTCCGGGTGATGAATGCAGCCGTCTTCTCCAGCTCCTGTCTGCAGCCATGGAGTTTGGTTGTCAGCGGAGTGTCTGTCGGCCACAAGTCCTGTCTTGCCACCTGGTGAAGCGGACATCTTTGGAGTATATTGCTCCGTGGTTTGGTCTTCTTGACCGCAGGGACAGGCTGGTCGAGGGGGATGAGGGGGTTGCGTTTTTGATTACAACTCTTACAAAAACTGCTTGATTCAATAAAAAATGCCGGCTCTCACAAACTGTAAGAAGTGACCAGCCACCAAAGTGTAGTGGTTAAGTGCAGCAAATAACGACAGGAAGGTTGTGGGTTCGATTCCCACCAGACCTATCAAAATTATCAGCACTGGAGCGGGCTACTTGGTAGAGAGCCATGGGACTCAAGACTTGATATCTTGAGTTCAATCCCAGCCCACCTACAATTAAAAACTGGTCTGTTCGCTGTGCCCATCTTAACGTTTCCATCATTCTGGTGGTGTTGATAGCTAGTGTTTGATAGATCCCTTCTCCCCTTTTCCTCGTTTCAAGACCTTGCCAGCGCAATGGCATAGAGTTTTACTGCAGGCTCAGGAAAATCTGTCAGATATTTGCTAGCGGATTTGGATGGAGCGCATATGGGGTTGGTTGTCCGAGCGCAGTAAAAACCCTCTTGAAATAACTCCAGTAACTCACAGCAATGAACGCCACAGATGCCACGTAATGGACAGACAAACGTCAACATCACCATGGTATACGCCTACACCCCTTGCGTACATAAGCCCTACGTTATGACAAAAATCTATGGAAAGATGATCTTTTAAAAGATATACATAGAGGGGTGGCACGGAGTGGGCTAAATGGGAGTGAAAGGGTGAACAGGGATAAACAGAGCTAAACAGGGAGAGGGAGAGAGAGAAGAGAGGCAGACAGACAGACAGAGAAATGAAAGAGATGAGAGATGAGAGATGATAGAGAGAGAGACACCAGAGAGAGAGAGAGAGATCAAAAGAGAGAGAGAGAGAGAGTGAAAGCGAGAGATCAGAGAGAGAGAGACCAAGAAAGAGATCAAGAGAGATCGAGAGAGAGAGAACCAAGAGAGATAAGAGATCACAGCGAGAGAGGTCACAGAGAAAGAGAGAGAAAGAGAGAGAGAGACAGAGACAGAGAAATGAGAGAGAGGCAAAGAGAGAGAGAGAGAGACAAGGAAATGAGAGGCAAAGAGTGAGAGAAGAGAGGAGAGAGAGAGAGAAGAGATGAGATGAGAAAGATGAAAGTGACAGACAGATAGACAAAGAGAGAGAGAGACAGACAGAGACAGACAGACAGACAGACACGCTGACTACGTGGTGGGGGTGGGGGGGTGGGGGTGGGGGGGGGGGAGCACTCACAGTGCTTCAATCAGTTGTATCAGTTTGCAACGGTTCAGTTGTCGGGGACTAAAAGAGCAGTGTGTGTGTGGCCAAGCGGATAAATGCACGCCCAGGCTGCAGGAAATCCGGGTTCGAATGCCTAAAACACACAGATTTTTCTCTAGTGTCCTCATCCTCCCCCATCTTCCAACCCACTCTATCTTGAGTGATGGTCCAGATACTAGTCTTTCAAATGGAACGATAGGCCGGGGCACCATACGTGCAGCGTATACTTCGCGCACTTATCAGAATTCTCAACAACGAAGGACTTCTTCTTGGCAAGAAATCTGTAGTAAACCACACCAAACCAAACCAAACCAAACCAAACCACACCAAACCACACCAAACCAAACCAAGCAAATCGAACCACACCAAACCAAACCACGGTACGCCACGCCACACCACACCACACCATACCACACCACACCACACCACACCACACCACACCACACCAAATCAAATTACGCTACACCACAGCACACTATACTACACCACATCTAACTAAACAGCGCTACATACACACCATACCAAAACCACACCACACCAAACCAAATCGTGCTATACCACACCACACCATACCACGCCAAACCACACCACATCACACAACACCACACCACACCACACAGCATAACACCAAACCAAACCAAACCAAATCAAATTGCGCTACACCACAGCACAGCACACCACATGCACAGCACAGCACAGCACATCACACCACACCAAACCACACCAAATCAAATCACGCTACACCACACCATACCACACCACACACACCACACCACACCACACCAAACCAAATCACGCTATACCACACCACACCACACCATGCTACACCACATCATACCACACCATGCCACACGACACCACAGCACAGCACACCTCAGCTCACCACACCACACCAAACCAAACGAAATCGCGCTCCATCATACCACACGACACCACACGACACCACACCACACCACACACTGGAGGGCATTGGACTGGACTGGACGGTTCATTCAGGTAGTCCATAGCCCCTTATGAAGAAGGGCGCGAACAATACTTAAACAAAGGCATGAACATAACTTCAATGAAGAAATAATCATAGACTTTACTTACATCACTGAAATGTATGTTCACAACACAACGCAAACTGCATTTGCATTGAATTTAAGTTTGTACATTTACACTGAATTCAAGTTTGTAAATTTACATTAAATTTGTTCGTAAATTTACACTGCATTTAACTTTGTTAATAATCTCTTCAAGGTCCTCTTGAACATATTTACAGACATATCACAAGTTTCTTTGTATTATCTTTGTTTATGGCCGAGAAAAGCAATGACGGCCGAAACAGACTTGGATTTTCACAAATTCTAGATGGAATGAATGAAAATTTCACGTAACTCATGTAAGTCCAGGCAAGATAAAATATGTACTGCACTCTCAGTGAAAGCTTAACACCAGTGACAAGCAAACCAAACCAAACCAAACCCAACCAAACCAAACCCAACCCAACCCAACCCAACCCAACCCAACCAAACCAAACCCAACCCAACCCAACCCAACCAAACCAAACCAAACCCAACCCAACCCAACCCAACCCAACCAAACCAAACCAAACCCAACCCAACCCAACCAAACCAAACCAAACCAAACCCAACCCAACCCAACCCAACCAAACCAAACCAAACCAAACCAAACCAAACCCAACCAAACCAAACCAAACCCAACCAAACCAAACCAAATTGCACTACACCACACCACATCAGGGTGTTTGTATCGCTGTGAATGTACTGCAATATCTGAAACTCCACATCTAAAATTTCCAAGAGCATGTAAAGTAAATCTACTCATCGAAATATAAAGTTCCCTTGACATGATTGTCTTAAATGTTCTATAAAGTGAAAATCTGTCTTCATAACATATGCGAATTTTCCCGTCTTGGCAACAATAATCAGTCAACCTTTTTTTATAACAATAAATTGGTCTACATCTCTCATCTTGATTTCCCCACACATGACCAAATCTGTGAATGTATGAGCAACTGTGAAGATTTGAAGGCCATGAAAATTTCCCCCTAGAATATAAATCGTACATAGCCCTATATGCTTAACTGGAAAACTAGTTTCGTCCATTCCGGTTAAATTTAATAAATTATTAATACACATCACAAAGAAACTTGTGGAATAGGATATCTTCTTAGCTCACCTAATATAAAATTATTTGACATTCGTCATTTAACACAACGAAATCGTTTCGGAGCAAACATTACGCACCTTACCAATGGTAAGGCCTTTACACAAACTCCAGATTTTTGCACCATATTGCGCAGTTGGCTGGATTTGTTAGTCAAACACCTTAAGAAATAACTGTGTTGGATAATCTTCGAATGCATTTAAACTCAAATTTTGAAAACTACCGTTTTTACTCGGGTCACCAAATCCTCACAAGTAAACTTGCAGTTGACTGTTGTGGTAAAATGAATACCGACATATTTATAAACTGTTTGCAATAGACATCATAGTACCTCCATAAAACCATTTTAATAATAAATAATATTTACAATATTTATATAGCGCAAAATCTTGATAAAATCAAATCTAAGCGCTGAAACAGACACACACACACACGCACGCACGCACACACACGCACGCACGCACACACATACACACACACACACACACACACACGCACACGGCTATAAATGGGGAGAAAGAATAAAAGCAATGAAAAATTATAGAGAGCATATTATATACAATTATATATTACAATGTGATTCCCCTCCGAGTGGAGACAGGCTGCAGAGGGGATTGAGTGAGGTCAGGATTTTATGCAGACGAGAAAAGGTGAGTTTTGAGAGCGGACTTGAAGGAGACAAAAGTAGGTTGCTGACGGACTGAGAGAGGAAGTTTGTTCCAGGAGAGCGGACCAGAAACAGAGAAGGCTCGTGGACCATAGGTATTGAGCTTAGTGCGTGGAAAGCGAAAAGTCAGAAGATCGGAGGCAGAGCGGAGGGTACGTGAGGGAACATAGATCTCAAGTAGGCTTGACAGGTAATCGGGGGCTGCGTTATTGAGGCTTTTGTAGTACATGGTGTCTAGTTTGTACTGTATGCGCTTTGATACAGGGAGCCAGTGAAGTTGTGCCAGGAGAGGAGATATGTGGTCAGCTTTTTTCTTTTTGAGTACAAGGCGTGCAGCATTGTTTTGAATGCGCTGTAGGATGTGAATGGTGGAGGCAGGAAGACCAGACAGGAGTGAATTGCAATAGTCAATGCGAGACATTATGAAGGAGAGAACGAGTTTTGCAGCTGTTTCCACAGAGAGATACTTCCTGATCAGGCTTATACGATGGAGGTAATAGTTGCAAGATCTGGCAGTTTGAGAAACAAAGTTGTTCATGGAGAGGGTAGAGTCAATGCAGACACCAAGGTTTTTAGCTGAATCAGAAATTGGGACTGATGTGTTACATAATGGGAGAGAAAGAGGAGGCAGCTGAGAAAGTTTCTGACGGGTGCCAATGAGGATAGCTTCTGTCTTGTCATCATTTAGCTGAAGTTTGTTGTATGTCATCCAATTTTTAATGTCCGAGTAACACTCAGTGGTGCGAGTCAGGAGGCGCTGTATATTGTCAGGTGAGTCACTGTCTTGAAGTTGGGTGTCATCAGCATAGAAGTGGTGTTTTATAGAGTGGGAGTTGATGAAGGTGGACAGGGGGGAGGTGTAAAGAGTGAAAAGAATAGAGCCAAGGACAGATCCTTGTGGAACACCACAGGTCAGGTATGCAGGTTGAGAGTAAGTGCCATTGATGAGAACAGTTTGTTTTCTGTTTGATAGATATGAAGTGAACCAGGAGAGAGCAATGTCAGAGATGCCAAAAGTATGATGAAGTCTAGAAAGGAGAATACCATGATCAATGGTATCAAAGGCTGCAGACAGATCAAGGAGTGTGAGGAGAGAGACTTTGCCAGTATCAGTTGCAAGGAGGAGATTGTTGAGAATGTGTAGCAAGGCAGTTTCAGTGCTATGGCACTGGCGGTAGGCTGACTGGAAAGGATTGAGGAGATTGTTGGCAGACAGGTGAGAGTTCAGTTGGTTGAGGACAACTTTTTTAAGAAGTTTTGACAAGAAAGAGAGATTAGAGATAGGCCGGTAATTTTTCAGTTCATTTGGGTCTAAATTGTATTTCTTGAGGAGAGGGTGAACAATAGCAGACTTGAAAGAATCTGGGACAGTTTCAGTTTGGAGAGAAGTGTTGATGATGTCAGTGATGAATGGGAGGAGCGTAGGGAGACAGTCGGAGTAGAGAGAACCTGGAAGAGGATCCAGTTCGCAGGTTTTGAACGACATGGATCTGATTGTGTTGAGAATTTCTTCTTGTGAGACTGGAGTAAAAGTAGTAAGAGGTGTGCCAGAGAAGGAAGGGTCAGGTGGGCATGGTTGACAGGGTGTCCTGTCAAGCCTGTCACGAAGAGTTTGTATTTTGGTGGTGAAATACTTGGAGAATACAGATGGGAGTTCTTCATTTGTGTGTTTTGTTGGGAGAGGTAAATCTTTTCGTGTGCCAAGGAGATGATTCATGGTTGTAAAGAATTCTTTTGAAGAAGAGGCATTCAGGATTTTGGTTTGGAAATAGCTTGTTTTTGCAGATGCAATGAGGGTGGATACTTTTGTTTTGTTTTCTCTCATGCTGATAGATAACCTCCTTTCCTGAAGACGATAATTAAGTTTAGTTGCTGCTTAATATAGATTGTTGAGTGAGTCTGTAAGCCAAATGCTGTTTCTGACATAAACAGGATGTCATTAGCAAAACGCAGAACGAACAGTTCTGTAACATAGTAGGGAAGACTTACTCCATGTGTACCATTACCTTTTCTCTTCAGAGCAGGTCCATTTATAAATAATGGGGGTAAACTGTAATGGCGATATGTGTGGGATGCACTGACACAGATGTTCTGTACCTGGCTCGACTTTAACAGCAAATCAAGTGACGGATCACCCCCGACAATTTCACGCAAAAAGTCTCCGGCCGTCTAATAGTATTGCTATAGTATAAAAGAGTGGTTTGAACACAGAAAATATTCGCCAGAGAATACGTCCAAGGTGAACAGAATTGATGGTAAAAACCAGAAGATAAAGATCCTAATACAGATCGTCTGATATGTAGCCGATAGAAAATCAAAGCACCGTAAAGAAGCTGATCCAGATGGTCTTACTGGGAAAGTCTATAAGTATTCAAATGGCATTGTTGAATTTCTTGTCAAATTCGTCAAGACCCAATTTGATAAAGACTCGTTTCCTGCAAACTGGACAATTTATTTTAATGTCACTGTACTAAACATTAACAGGGAGATAAAAATAACAATGCAAATTATCATCGAGGAATTTCATTATATTAGCAGTGAACTGTACAGCTTTATTGTTGATGTAAGACTGAAGAAATAGATTCAGGATAATAATGTTAAATTGCAGGTGAATATCACACAGGATTAAAAAACACTACTTGACCATCGATCACATGTTTACAATAATGGTAGCTGAACACAAATAATTTGCAGATAAACGTAAGCAGCACGTGGCGTTCATTGACTTGGAAAAAGCATTTGATTCTATTTCAAGAAAGCTTTAGTTGTCAATTTTAGAAAAAGCGGTATCAAGGATAACCATACAATTGAATGAGAAGTATGTCTAAACAGGAAAAAGCTAAGGTTAGAAGATATAGTGCCACATTTAGCTGATGTTTTAACTGTGATAATAATAATAATAATAATAATGTTCATTTGTATAGCGCCTATTCCATATAAAAACATGGTCACCAGCGCTTTACATTTCGCAAAAAAAAAAAAAGCACATGGTGATAAAAATGTTCACAATTACATACACAATGAGAAAGCAACAAACATTAAAGCTATACAAGTAAGAAGACACATAAGAAATCACAAAATATTAAAGTTTACACACTGACTTATGTCATAAAAAAAAGCAACAATATGAATAAAGAGGCATACTGTGTTTATACATCCATGCGTGTGTGTGCATGCGTGCGTGTGTGTGCGCGTGCGTCGCTGTGCGCGTGTGTGTGTGTGTTTGTGCACGCAGGCGCATGCACACATGCATTTGTGTGTGTGTGTGTGTGTGTTTGTAGTCAAGGCGTTAAACAAGGTGACGTATGTAGTCCTGTTCTGTTCTGTTTACTCATAATTGACACTGGAGGAGAAGTTGGTGGTGAAGTTGGGGGACCGAGAGGAGTGGGAGTGGGGGCTGAAGACGTGATCCAGAGGGGCTAAAATTTATGACGCAGTAATGGAGTTGAAAGCCAGAGGCGTTGAGTAGAGACAAGGGTTCATATAGACTTACGCAGGAGCGCGCGCACGCACGCACACACACACACACACACACACACACACACACACACACACACACACACACACACACTCATACATTCACATAACATAAAATCACATAAATGAGTTCATACATACGCACGCACATACACACATAAACGTACACACACGCACGCACAAAATAGACACAGAGACAGACACACATATGCGTTCATATACACGCACGCGCTAACACTAACACAAAGACACGTATACATAAACGTACATATGCACGTTCATATACACGTATACAACATACAAATGCACACATTAATCACATTCGTAAAACACTCAACACACACACACACACACACACACACACACACACACACACATACACACACACACACACACACACAAACACACACAAACACTAACATTCACCAAACAAGAACCCTCCTAGTCACGGCTCATAACCCTGTAATTTAACGTCTATTATCTCTGACTTGACCATTGACTCGTCTCCCCTCCCCCCCCCCCCCCCACACACACACACTCATAAACACACACAAACACAAACTTTCACCAAACGACAGCCCTCCGTGTCATGGCTCATAACATTATAATATAATGTCTATTATCTTTGACTTGACCTTTGACTCGTCCCTCCCCCCCCACACACACACACATTCACAGACAGACAGACAGACAGACAGACAGACACAAACACTCACCAAACGAGAGCCCTCCTGTCACGACTCATAACGTCGTGGTTAAATATCTGTTTCTATCTGAATAGATCCGTCAGTCCCTCCTCCCCTACAACTCCATCCCAACACACACACACATAGACAAACAGACCCACACACATATACATATATATACACACACAGATACAAACACATACATGCACACGCACATACTCACACAAACACACACATGCACAGACACACAAGCAGACACAGACACAGACATATAAAAAAAAAAACACACACATACACAAACATACATACACACACAGATACACACGTACACACACAGACAAACAGACACACACACACACAAGCACACACACACACATCAACACACACACACAAAAGCACAAACACACACACACACACAAAACACACGAGACAATGGCACTCCAGCTGGTCACGGCTCATAAGGCTGTGGTTAAACCTGTCTATATCTATCTGAATGATCTGACCTCTCCCTCCCCTCTTACTGTTATTTTTGTTCAAAGCCTAACCGA
>CM060311.1:18428398-18445898 GCA_030674185.1 Monoplex corrugatus
TCCATGCCGAGACGACACAGGGATGACTACCACCTGTTGTCTAGAGAGCAGCAAGTTGTCCTGGTGAGGCTGCGCACTGGTCACAATAGGCTGAACAGCCACATGTACCGCAAACTGAAGCTGGAGCCCTCCCCAATCTGTCCCTGCGGTCAAGAAGACCAAACCACGGAGCATCTACTCCAGATGTCCCCTTCACCAGGTGGCAAGACAGCACGTGTGGCCGACAGACACTCCGCTGACAACCAAACTCCGTGGCTGCAGACAGGAGCTGGAAAAGATGGCTGCATTCATCACCCGGACTCAGCTGATTGTGTAGCAGCAGCGTACGCCAAGAAGAAGATCGCTTTCTTTGTTTCTGCCTTGTTCATTTGCTTTTTGTCATTTCATGCTATCATTTTTTTTGCTTTGGTGGTCCATTCACCTGTATGTGTTTAATAAAAGTCTTTCATACTTTCTTTTGGGATTGATGGCTGGACACACGTATTCAGTGCATTATTAACTCTGGGGAAGTGTGATGTACAGAAGCAATTTTGAGTAATTTGGACCCGTTTTTGTGTGTTTAAGAGTCCTTGATTCTGGTTGAAATGTGTATTCAGGTATGTTAATCAAAGGACATAACTCTTGAGAATTATCTCCCATGTTGTATAGAACTTATACCTAACACAGTTTGCGCTACCCATTCAGCTAGCATAGAAGCAGATACAAAGTACAAAAACAGTAAGCTCAGAACACTCCTCAGGTATTCAGGTATGGTTTTTAATTCCCCTGTGGGACAAATTGGAAGGAGTGATCGGCGCCAGGGGCATCTCCTTGAATTATGTGCGCGGATGCATTGATATGTGTACTTAACTTTCTTTTCTTTTTTTTTTTCATGTTGAAATGGTTATAGCCCCTGATATGGCTCTACGCAGTCGGATGAGATTTAAACAAAAAAGGCTACACTATATTCATTTTCTATCTCCAGTTTACAGAGTGCACTTTGTTTTGGCGGTCCTGTTTCCTACGGCACATTCATGGCCATAGAATCTAGGAAATTTTGCACAATGATTTGATGATGATGATGATGATGGTGATGAGGAGGAGGAAGAGGATGATGGTGGTGATAGTCATGACGCCTTGAATTTCCATTCTAGATTTAGACTGCGTGACAAGGCTGCACTCCACGCTTACTTTTTGTAAGATATCCTGGATGTTAACCAAACCCAAGAGATACAGACACCTGCAGTATCGGTCAGGCCTGTGCTGCCTGAGAGTCGAACCCACGACCCATGTGTTATGAGCATGGTGCTCTAACCAACTAGGCTATCATCATCATCATCAGGTGCCCTGCCGCATGGCGTTGGCGATCATGGACTTCCATCTGTCTCTATCTCTTGTTGCCTCAAGCATTTCCTCCACCCTCTTTGTCTCTAGCCACTCTGCAAGTCCGTCTAGTATTTTCTCCCTGGGTCTACCTGGTGCTCTCCTTCCCTCCAGCTTTCCCGTTGTAACCAGGTGCTCCAAATCCCCTTTCCTCATAAAATGGCCTATAAATGTTGCCTGTCTTTTCCTAATCTTCCTTATGAATGATCTACTTGTGTCTGCCTCCATCAAGACTATCTCGTTTGTTTTCTTTGCTGTCCATGGAACTCTCAATATTCTTCTTAGAAACTACATCTCGGCTGCCTCAATCTTGTTCTGACTTTGCTTGTTGACTGTCCACGCCTCACAACCGTACAACAGTATTCGTTCTATATAATATTCAAGAACTCTCTTCCTGATGTTAACTGATAAGCATTTGTTGGTAAGAATGCTTGTCATCTTCTTGAATGCTGTTTTGGCTTGGCCGATTCTGCCAGCTATTTCTGATGCGCATCTGCCGTCTGATGAAATGATCGTTCCCAGGTATTTAAACTTATCAACCTGTCTCAAAGTTGTGCCATTTGCTGTTATTTTGCATGAGGGGATTTCATGTTTTTTACTGATCACCATGACTTCAGTCTTCTTGCTGTTTAGTTCCAAGCCCTTACCTTTGCTTTCTATTTCTAGTATATTCACAAGGTTTTGTGGGTCCCTTTCATTTTCTGCAATTAGCACGGTGTCATCTGCGTATCGAATGTTATCATTTTTCCTCCAACCTTTAATCCAGTCTTCTTCTAGGTTTCTCATGATGTTTTAGGCTAACGGGACCTAAAATATGCATACACGGGGAATGGAACCCGGGTCACCCGTGTGGCAGGCGAATATTCTACCACTAGACCACTGAAGCTCTGTACACTGGAGACAGACATATGGCCCCATCCATGGGTTGAATACCCACAACCACTGCATATTGAGCATGACATCTAAGTAGTAGTAGGCCTCCTTCGGTCATGGCTGACCATGGATAAAGTACATCTGACCTAATTTCTAGTTGGGCTGTCTGCTTGGTCCAAGCAGGGTCGCCTGTGACTGTAGAGACCAATGCAAGAGTGGCAGTCTCTGTCGCAGCGGTCGCATGTGTATGCTGATGCTGGTCTGTTGGCTTTTCTGCTGCAGCAGCTGACAGTTTGTCCTCACCAATCCGCAGCTGTTTCTTGAGAGTGCTTCTTCAGCTGTTGCAGTCATCTGCAAGTTCCTCCCAGGACTCAGTGTTGATCTCAAGCGCCTTCATGTCACGACAGCTAACCACAATGAACTAAAGAGCCATCTTAAAAACAAACAAACAAACAAACAAAAAACCCCAACCAAACAAATGTGCTCTGCCCCAGGACTGAGGGATGGTTATGCCCATCCGCCGTATCACCTGAGGAAGGTGCTGACGTAAAAAACTGAATCAAATCAAATCAAATCAAATCAATCAACTCAGGATTGAACCCACAGCCCTTGCCTTATGAGCAATGGTGCCCTAACAGCTGAGTCAGGACATTTGAGCAACACCCTCAACGAAACGTACATGAAGTAGATGAGACTGGTCTGTATGGTCACAGCCTTCCCAATACATCCATAGCATGCTCCACTCTAGACATCAGATGGTTGGGGCCGAAAAAGTCCAACAGTGATTTTCACAAGACTGATGGTATTCGAACCCACACTCTTTACGTAGGTAGTCTGTAGTGCTAACAACCGTACCATGGAGATTACTGTTACAGAGCGGGCTTCAGTGTCTCGGGAGAACAGTTTATCTATGCCACGTTTTATACATTCGAACAGATGAAACACTCAATCTACACTGTGCACTGTTCATAGACATCTCAATAACAACGGAACTATCGCAGAAATGACTCATGTAGAAACAGGCCCATACATGTACTTCAGTCTGAGCCAAGATGTTGACAATGTCTGGCAAGGCAGACGAACTACCCTGTAGTGAAAGCTTAGGATTAATCAACGTACAACCCCTCAAGTAGAAACAGGCCCCTACGGGTATTTCAGTGTGAAAAATGAAGTGGATAGTATCTGGCCAGCCAGACGAACTAGCCTCTCAACTGATGGCTTAGGATTAACCAGCATCGGGCAGCACAGCCATTCTCAACACTTATGTAGACTGTAAACGAGACAGTTAACCAATAGAGCCAGCTGTAGACGCAGCTGTGTTGGGATATGTTCAAAGATCGCTCCAGTGAAAGAGAGCGGTCCATTGTTTCAGTTGACAGGTTCTGGCCCGTGCTTGTCCACGTCAACCCCTCCTCCAAGCATTCTCAAATAGAACCTTTTCGAATGTCGTCTTAAGATAGGTGGGGTCAGAGCCCCAGCGTGTTCTGATCCACGCTCCATAAATGAAAAGGCAAATTAACACAAAAGGGGGAAGATAGACGGACACAGTGAGAGAGAACAGTCAGAGAGTTGACGGTCGTAGTGGGAGACAGGCCACTCAGCCTGGCAGAGGTGCTGAGTCCTTGCCAGAAACACGTAGTGAAGGTACGTTGATATTTTATTTCAATGTAGGGTTTAGGGTTGATAGGCAAAGAAGTAGGATTGCTTTATGACGTAGGCAAATAAGAGGATGAATGATTATGCTTTCAGTTGAATATGTTTAATTAAAGAAACTATACTGAGTTGTAATGCTATGGGTGGACTGCTTTTGAAAGTTATTGCTTGTGTGCTTAGTGCGCTTCTACTCTCTCTCTCCTTCCTTCTCGTTGTGAGCGATCTCCATATAGAAAGGTTAATTCCACATAAAAATTCCCCAAATTCCAAAACAAAACCAAAAATTCCCTCCCGTGACAGATGGGAGGAGAAACATTCCCCCCCCCCCCCCCCCCACGATAGAACTATGAAGACTCCATGTATTTTCCTTACTTAATTAAAAAAATTGACACTTGCAACAATTCAGAGTGATTCTTAATATATCAGGGCTATAACCATCTCAAGATACACACAATGCCGTTTGATCCTGAAAAAAAATCTACGTGGAAAAGAAAATTAAGTAAACATATCAATGCATTCGCCCACATAATATAAGAATGTGTCCTTGGCGTTGACCATTCCGCACAATTATTACCTGGGGGTGAAAAAAAGAATAGCTATAACAGCATACATACACACAGACACATACGTACACAGACACATACGTACACAGATACAGATACTCACAGACACACACACTTTATATATACATATTTATGAGAAAGGGTAATTAGAGCACCTGGTCACAACAGGAAAGCTGGCGGGAAAGAGAGCGCTAGGTAGACCCAGGTAGAAAATATTGGACGGACTTGCAGGTGGCTGAGGACATAGAGGGTGGGAGATGTACTTGCAGCAACAGGACATTTCGTGTGGAGCGCCATGATCGCCAACGCCATGCGCAGGGCACATAATGATGATATATAGAACACACACACACACACATATATATATATATGTGTGTGTGTGTGCGTGGCGCGCGCGCGCGTGTGTGTGTGTGTGTGTGTGTGATAACAATCATGATAGTACCAATGAAAATAGGAACAGTCAGGAACAAACTCCCCCATACATTACAGACATAGAATCAAGGGAAAAACAAATGGGAGCATTAAAAATACACAAGGTGTGAGACACGTCGACTAACACTGATAAGAGAGAGAGAGAGAGAGGAGAGAGAGAGAGAGAGAGAGAGGGAGAGAGAGAGCGGGAGAGGAGGGAGGGAGAAAGAGAGAGACAGGGGGAGGAAGAGAGTCAGACAGTGAGACAGACAGATAGACACAGAGAGACAGACACAGCAACAACTGAAAGAAAAAAAAGAAAGCGAGAGAAGGCGGTGGAGGGAGAGAGAGAGAGAGAGAAGATGAGAAAAGAAAAAGAAAGAGACAGACAGACAGACAACGAGACAGACACAATCAGACAGAGACAGCAGTCAGAGACAGACAGAAAGAGAGAAAGACAAAGAGAGAGAGGGAGGGAAGGAGGAGGGAGAAAGAGTGTGTAAGTGAGAGACAGAGACAGTCAGTCAGACAGAGAGAGACAGACAGTCAGAGACAGACAGGCAGTCAGAGACTGGGACAAAGAGACAGACACAGACGAGAGAGAGAGAGAGAGAGAAGAGAGAAGAGAGAGAGAGAGAGACAGACAGACAGACAGAAAGATACAGAGAGAGAGAAACAGACAGAGAGACAGACAGACAGACAGGCAGACAGACAGACAGACAAACAGGAGGATAAGTCAGAGGTCCCAAACTGTCTACATATACATTTCTTGTGTAAGCACAGGTATCCCATTTCAGTAATGTACTCAGCACCAGGCCACTAAAGTGATATGTCAACAACACTGAGTATCTGCTCAGTCTGACGTGACTCAATTTGTCACTGATAACATTCAACACACATCCAAGTCTTTGCTACCCTGACTTATATTGCAAGAGATCCTCGTGAGATAATCTGTGTATGAATGGAAACGGCACGCACATTGGAATTTTTTTTCCTTCAAAAATTAAACTAGTGTTCATTTGGGCTCTCTACGCTTTACACTTAATCAGACTTGTACATTGTATGTTTGTATGTATTTATGTATGTATGTATGTATGTATGTATGTATGTATGTATGTGTGTATATATGTATGTGTGTATGTATGTGTGTGTGTATGTATGTATGTATGTGTGTGTATGTATGTATGCATTTACCTATCTACCTTTCTATCTACCTACCTACCTACATTTCTGTCTGTCTACCTACCTACCTACCTATCTGTTTATCTATCTATCCATCCATCTATCTATCTACCTACCTACCTTTATCTATCTAGCTATCTATCCATCTACTTACCTACCTATCTATATCTGCCTATCTATCTACCTGTCTATCTATCCATCCATCTATCTATATCTATGTACCTGTCTATCTATCTACCTTTCTATCTATCTACCCGTCTATCTATCCATCCATCTACCTACCTACCTATCTATCTATATCTATCTACCTGCCTACCTTTCTATCTATCTACATTCCTTTCTATCTATCTATCTATATTTTATGTATCATGTATTCATTTATTTATTTATCTATCTATTTAATTTTAGTGAGCACGGAGAACTCTGTTTGACAAGCTGACCACACTCCATTATATTGTCGCACTGTCTGTGTCTTTGCTGGGCGTGCATGCTGCGTCTTTTCATGTTTCTACGAGTCAGCCACTTACATGACTTACAGGGTCCCTAACGCGTATACTTAGTTTTCTGCGTGCTTAATATTGGACGGACCTGCGGGGTGGCTGAGGACAGAGAGGGTGGAAAATGTGCTCGCGGCAACAAAGGTTAGATACAAATGGAGGGCCATGATCGCCAACGCCATGCGGCAGGCCACATGGTGACGATGATGATTATACACAACGAACAGGGTTTTGGCACTCGGCGTGTCTGCACACATATTGACCTGCGAGAGATCGGAAACATGCATGTTCCATAATGGCTACCTGGTTGAACCTGGCTCTCAGTTACAAAAAAGGCTACTTACTGCGTAGCTTTCATCGGCGATCCAGCCGACTTCTTCAGCGCAACTGCTGGGTTGAGAACTGGCTTCAGTGCGCACCGCCGTGAGCGAACTCACGACAGTGCGACTGAATGTTGCATGTTCCATTTTCCATCCACCAGGAGGAGATGTCTAGGTGGACCTTCCAATCGCCGGGTCCAACGTTTATTGTTGTTTTTGTTTAAAGCCCAGCCGACTGCAAAGAGTGACATCAGGACTATGGCCGTTTCCAAACATACACAATACTTCAACAGTGAAAAAGGAAAAAAAATGAAGTGCACATATCAATGCATTCGTGCACATAATCTAAGGAGATGCTTACACAAGAAATATACATATAGACAGTTTGTGACCTCTGACCTATCCTCCTTCTGTCTGTCTGTCGGTCTGTCTGTCCAATTTATCACACAGGGGATTTAAAAAAGCATACCCTATTATTATTGTTTAAAGCCGAGCCGATTGCGTAGAGTCATATCAAGACTATGACAGTTTCAAAAATATATACGATACTTCAACAGGGAAAAAGGAAAAGAAATATACCAATGCATTCGCGCACATAATCTAAGGAGATGCCCCTGGCGTTGACCACTCTGTCCAATTTATCACACAGGGGATTTAAAGAACATACCTGAATGCAAATTTAAATATAACTGAGGACATTGAAACAAAAATAAAAACGGGCCTAAATTACCTAGAATTACTTCCGAATATCTCATTTCCCTAGAGTCAAAAACGCACTTAATACATGTACCCAGTTATCAATCCTGAGAGAAAATGCGGAAGACTTTATCGAACACAAACAGGAGAATGGACCAGCGAGGCAGAAAATGATAGGAAAAATTGACAGAAAGCAAAGGAACAAGGCAGAAACAAAGCGAGTGACAGAAAAGGGGAAATTTCTAGCAGAATTCCAGAAAGTGGAGAAACTATTTATACTGAAAGAGCCCCCGGCATCCCCACGGCGGGGGAGGGGAGGGGGGTGGGGTTTCGAGTGGACTATCGTTATTTTCAGCCCATTGATACGGATAAGGAGACGACAGGCAGCTAGCTCTGTCACGTGAGCGCGCAGAGCTATGATTGCCTTTTTATTGTCCTATTTTTATTTATAAAAAGGGTTATCAATTCATATTAAACATACCTGGGGAGGATGTGTGTGTGTACGTGTGTGTATATGTGTGTGTGCGCGCGCTTGTGTGTGTGTATGTGTGTATGGTAATGCAGGCGTGTATCTATTACTCATCATCATCATCATCAGGTACCCTGCCGCATGGCGTTGGCGATCATGGACTTCCATCTGTCTCTATCTCTTGTTGCCTCAAGCATCTCTTCCACCTTCCTTGTCTTCAGCCACTCTGCAAGTCTGTCTAGTATTTTCTCCCTGGGTCTACCCGGTACTCTCTTTCCTTCCAGCTTTCCCGTTGTGACCAGGTGCTCCAAATCCCCTTTCCTCATAAAATGGCCTATACATGTTGCCTGTCTTTTCCTAATCTTCCTTATGAATGATCTGCCTGTGTCTGCCTCCATCAAGACTGTCTCGTTTGTTTGTTTTTTTGCTGTCCATGGAACTCTCAACATTCTTCTTAGAAACCACATCTCGGCTGCCTAAATCTTGTTCTGGCTTTATCTATTACTACAAAGTGTTATCATAATCTTTTCACAGCGTCTTGATTTTAAATCAAATTTGGATCAAAGGTGTGGACTGTTGAGGAATCGTGAATGCTAAGGTTGAGAAGACATGGTGCCAAGATCAAGGTCACACGGACCAACAAAAAAAGAAAGTGGCTGAAATTTAGTAATTTTATTTCAGGAAGGTGTGCGGACATCACTTTCTCGGACAGTTCTGGTAATACTTAAGCACCATTTTCACTGTTGTGGCAGTCTATATTGTCCTTGCTTCGCTCAAGTTTGATTCCGTCTGATCTCGATTCCAGTTCACGGTGACCTTGAGAAGAATGTGGATGTTCTTGCGCGAAAATAAAAACTTCAAATCGTCTTTTTTGTTTGTTTTTGTTTTGTCTATTGTTTTTCGATAAACAAATTTAATCTTGGCAGGGTAATTAAACACACACAAATGCAAATTAGAGTTGTCATAACGGAAATGGTCGAGCCATATGAATAATGTTCTTTTATTCTACAGGTTATAATATCATTTGTGTGAAAAGCAACAGCACCATTAAAGAATAAACATAATCGTTTTTGGAATTTTAGTATGACCTTGAATTGGAGCCGCCAATAACACAGCTTGGATGACCTTGGCTTGATTTCAAGGTCACAGCTAGAAAGTTGTTGAAATAATTGTTTTATAGTTCAGCTGTTATATTTGTTACACTGGCTGGAACCAAGTTTTGTTTTAATCAGATAACAGCTGCTTACAACACCTCTGTAGTTGACCATGACTGATTTTCAAGGTTACTTGTATCTTCATGATTACACTGCATGAAACAGAAACTGTAAAATAATTCAAGGAATCGGCTTTCTTCACAAGCTTTAGAACAAACACTAACTGTAGTCAGATATACTTTTCCTCTTCAGTATATGTCTGTTTATGTGTAATCATTTTCCTTCTGCAGCCAAGAGAATAGCATCCAAACATAATCAAAATAATTATGGGTTTTGAGCGTCTTCCTGTACATGTACATACAGAAGATGAATGTTAAAAAGTCAGCACATACTACTTCTTTTTCCTTAATTCCATGACGAGCCATGGGGGCGCCGCACCAAGAAATGTTCACCAGATTCCTCCAGCTTTGTCGGTTGTGTACCGAAGCCTGGGTCTCTGCGAATGTTCTTTTTTCCCTGTCCATTCTGCGATATTGTCAGTCCATCGCTCTCTCTCTCTCTCTCTCTCTCTCTCTCTCCTCTCTCTCCCCCTGAACATTTCCCTGGAGATTTGACTTGACAAGACCATTGGATCCTATTACACGACCACACCAACATAATTTTTTTTTTTAACCGAAGTCAGCAGATCTTCATGTGGTCCAATGTCCTGCTTGATAGTTTGGGGCACTTTGTACCCCACTGATGATATAATCAGTGCATCTGATGGTCTTATCTTGCGATAAACACAACACAACACGACACGACACAACCCACACACACAATACAACACAACGCAATGCAGTAGCCTACAACACAGCACAACACACAACATTATTTTAATCAGTGAAAGGAAATGACACATCTGTCAAACACAAGACACAGCACATAAAAATCATAGCACAGCTCAATTCATAAGAAGAACATCATAAAAACACAAGCCTCATCTAAATCCACCCCCAAATATCACACCCACACACCCTTGCATACTTGTACCAGTCCTGCTTTCCACACACAAGCACATGTGCAGGCGCACGCTATGTTCAACATCATCCAAACACACACACACACACACACACACACACACACACACACACACACACCCCACACACACACACACACACCTTTTCTTTATGAAGGAAACAACCAAACCTTTCACTGTTCATATCATAGTTGCTTATCCATGATCATATATATACAGGGGGGTGCAAAAGTAGTATACAGTAAGTATCACATCATTATTATAATGCTTAATTCCGCTCTCGATTAGAGGAGTGTGTGAATACCGACGGCAAGCAGTTTGATTATCTGAGGGATTAAGGTGTGCTTGTTATTACATGTATATGCAATATTCATTTGTTTGTATAATAAATGCAATGAGTATTGTACGTGTTTCCTTTTTTCATAACTGTATACCTACTTTTGCACACCCCCCCCCCCCCCCCCCTGTATACTTGGGCGTGGCTGTCAAATGGTAAATGTCGTACTTCCAACTGGAAGCTCCTGGGTTCGATCTGCTTAGACACCTCTGCCTGACGGGTAAAGAGGGTGGGGGGATTCTGATCTTCATTGTTGTTATTGTTTAAAGCCAAGCCAATCGTGTAAAGCCATATCAGGGCTATGACTGTTTCAAAACGGACACCATACTTCAACAGATAAAAAAGGAAAAGAAAATTAAGTACACACATCAATGTATTCGACACAACATAATCTAAAGAGATGGCGTTGACCAGTCACTTCAATTTGTCACACAAGGAAATTTAAAAAAACATACCTGAAAACAAATTTAAATATAACTACGGACACAAAAACATGCATAAAGACAAGCCTACATTACCTAAAATTGTTTCTGCATATCCTATTTCCCTCGAGCCAAAATGCACTAATGTACCCGATTGTCAATACAAAGAAAAAGTGCGTAAGACTTTATCGAACACGTACAGGTGAATGGACCAACAAGGAAGAAAATGGAAGGAATAAATGACAGAAAGCAAAGGAACAAGGCAGAAGCAAAGAGAGCGACAGAAAAGAGGAAATTTCCAGCACAGAATTTCCAGAAGATGGGGATACTATTTATATTGAGAGCCCCCAGCATCCCCACGGGGATCATATCATAGTGCTTATCCGCCTACATATACTTAGGCGTGGCGGTCAAATGGGTAAATGTAGTACTTCCAACCGAAGTTCTTGGGTTTGATATCTGCCTGGACACCTCTGTCTGACAGGTAAAGAGTGGGGTGGGAGGGTGGGGGGTACTTTCTGATCTTCAAGGCAAAAATGTGTGACTGACCTGCTAGAGTACTCATTAACCCTTTGACTCCTGCACCCTATCCACCAACTGCAGAAACTGAACCCTTCGATCCATCACCCTATCCACCAGCTTCCTGCAATAAGCTGGTGGATAGGGTAAGGGAAGCAAAGGGTTAAGTTTTTGTTTTGCTAGCATGGTCGAAAATGCAGGATGCTGGTGGACAAGGTGGGGAGTCAAAGGGTTAAACTCCCTTCTCATGTATGTGCATACAGAATATCAAATATGGACGTTAAAGATCTTGTAAGTCTCGTCTGTGCTGGCATACATACAGCAACAAGAAAATCCAAGTATGCATGCCCACCAAAAGATGCAGACTGTGCGAGAACACAGTTGAATGTGGTCAGCTCACCAAACACCCTCGAGTTCTTCGTCCTCCTCTAAAAGTCTGATTATGTGTGATGTGTGGTGAGTCCAGATGAGTTTGCAAAATTACGAAGAAACAAAAACAAAACAAAGAAGAAACACCAAGCAACAATAGCAACACAAACACCCCAAACAAGGAAACAAATAAACAAAGACATGACTTTAGATTTGCGAAATCTGTCGCAGCTCTCTCATCTATATATTCCTGGTATCTCTTAGTCTCACATCCTACAACAGTGCAGCTTTTTTGCTGAAAAGTCTCCATTCTTCTAAATTCCTTCATAATTATGTTTACTTCAAACTTCTAAATAAACCCTGATCCGCCTTCTGTGGCGATTTTAAGCAAAAATTGTGACGTCGGTGACTTCATGACGTCACAAGGTTTGTGACGTCTTTCTTTTCTTTGTTTTTAAATGTTCCAACTCGTAATGCCCTAACAATCATTATATCTTCACAATATCCTGAAACCGTAATTCATAATGTCTCCAGATTGTAAAATTTGTACAATCTCAACATCTCTATACCTTGTGCCCTGTGTATACATCTACAAATAAAAAGAAATCTTGTAAATTCTCGTCTGATAAATTCGCGGACTACAGTATAAACTGCAATGACATTCGAAAATTCTACTTAATGAAATATCTGCAAATGCCCCAGACGTTCCTTCACACAGTAAAGTATGCACATAAAAAGTGTCTACATTGTAGAAGTCTGTAAAATTGTAAGATGTGAAATGTCTTCAAAGAAACAAAGAATCCACATTCGCAACGTACGTACACAATGGCAGGTCTGTGCGTTCGTGCACGTCCATACAAGTTGTGAGAAATCCACACACTGAGCGTGGGTCCCAGAACAATATCCCCACCTTCGTTTGGTCTGTGTAAAAGCGGTGATATTTTCATCATTTGAACAAGCGCGTACACATACCAACATTAATTACGTCTTTGCCCTTTATGACGCTTTTGCAGATGCTGAGGTCGCCACGAACTGTGATGTAATATGGGGGGGGGGGGGGGGCTCACCTAATGACGTCACAACACTCGTGACGTCATCTGATCACAAATGACGTCATAAACAATCGTGACGTCATCTGATTCACCGAATGACGCCATAAACACTCGTGACGTCATCTGAATTGGTGATGTCCCTTACATTCTGGACGTCATGATGTTTGAGGGGTCTGTCCGCTGGAGAGGCAAACAGGGAGAGGAGGTGGATACAACGCTGGTGTTGTGGCTGCTCTTATTGGTGGCGGCTTTCACAACGACATGTTCACCGCTGCTGTCGCTGCTGTCGTCACTGTTGCTGCTGTTGTTGCTGGTGTTGCTCTCTTTACTGTTTACTATACAGTTGCAGTTGCACTCCTGGCTGCTGTTGCCCTCTTTGCAGCCGTTACTGCCACTGCCACTGCCACTGCCACCACTCGCGTTCTCCCGACGGCCGCTGCCGTCTTGTTCTGAAAACAAAGAAAGTGTTTTTGTTTCTTTTTGGTCGTAATTGGTTTACCATAGGAAACATGAGCTGCCCTCCCCGGGGACTATGCGTCGCCACAGTGCAGCGTCACCCATTTTTTATGTATGCTTGTATTTTTGCTTTACCATGTGTAAGTGGTTCTTTTCTTATCTACAGAATTTTGACAGGGACAATTCCTTTTGTTGCCATGGGATCTTTAATGTGCGCTGAGTGTGCGTCGCTACACACAGGGACCTCGGTTTCTCGTCTCATCAAAGAGACTAGCACCTAGACCACTATTTGAGATCTAGTGGAGGAGGAATGGGGGAAGTAAGGTTCTTGTCTGGTCTGTGATTCGAACCCGGCTTTTTCGTATTCTAGGCAGGTGTTTGAACTACTCGGCCACACACTCCATACGCATTGTTAGTGAAGGGATGACGTGCGCTTTGATTGGATTTATTCATCAAGTTTTAGCGTCTTGTAATTATCATCATCATCGTCATCATCATCATCGTCGTCGTCAGCATCATCATCATTCTTCTTCGTCTTCTTGTTCTTGTTCTTCTTCTTATTGTTGTTAGTATCATCATCAATCATCATCATTCTTCTTCGTCTTCTTGTTCTTGCTCTTCTTCTTATTATTGTTAGTATCATCATCATCATCATCATCACATCATCAACAACAACAAACACACCTTTATAATTATCATCATTATTATCATAATTATTATTTCTATTATTATTTAGACGATGGGATGGCGTATCACGCCAACTTCTGGCAGTTCCTGCAGCCAAGCTGATGCCAAACATAATGCTGTGCATTCGTTCGGACCACATCATCAAGGCAGAGAGAGAGAGAGAGAGAGAGAGAGAGAGAGAGAGAGAGAGAGAGAGAGAGAGAGAGAGAGAGAGAGAGAGAGAGAGAGAGAGAGAGCCCAGGATTACCATACCCATTGCCCAGGCCCGTGCCTTGGAGAGGGCACTTGGGTGTTGCTACAAAGCAGCGAAATCAACACGTGATACAGCTGTTGCAGTTGCATCCAAACTGGATGGTCATAAGGTACAGGCCTATTTAACATAATCAAACAATAAAGGCGTACATTTTGCGCCAGCTGCCCTTTGTAAAACGTAAACGTAAGATCACAAAAGAACAAACAACAAAGACAAAAATTAGGAGAAAAAGACTAAAACTTCCCTGCTGCTTCCTCCTACTGGACAAAGCAGCAGCAGGGAAGTTTTGGCCTTTTTCTCCTGAATTCTGGATTTGAAAATGCTAAACTGGGACAGCCTCGCAGACCGTAGGAGGGACGCCAAACTCATCTTATTGTACAAGATTATTAACCATCTGGCAGAAGTCCCCACCGACAACATTCTAATCCCAGCAAACCCCTGAGCCCGAGCCAAACACCCTTACAAATACAAGTCGATCCAAAGCAAAACCACGACATATCGCCACTCCTTCTTCGTCAGCATCATTGGACCGTGGAACGACCTTTCTGCAGAAGTAGTGGAGAGCCCGACTGTTACATCCTTCAAATCGAGGCTCAAATCTCCTCCGACAGCGCGTCGATAACAGCGCCACCACCCATCGCTGCGATACTCCTGAAGGGAGGTTTAGCGATTATAGAACAGAAACAGAAACAGAAAATGTTGTTTGTTGTTTGTTCTTTTGTGATCTTATGTTCACGCCTGACAAAGGCCAGCTGGCCGAAAATTTGCGCCTGTCTTGTCTGGTTGTATTGAATACCGTTCTGATTCTATGTTCATGTTTTTCTGGTTCCTGTTCGCTCGAACGCGGGCAGTCTCATTTAATTTGGATTTACAACAGCAACGTTTCTTCCACCTAATTTGACGTCAACGCGCGCTAAATATAACACTTGACACAGTACTTCAGTTCATCATTTCAGTCGAAAGTCTAGCGCCCAGACCAAATTTTAAGGTCTGGTTGAAGAGGAAGAAAATCCATATCCGACCAAGAATCGACAGCTGGACTTCTGGTAGAACTCGCTGGGCTTTTTACCACTGGGCCACATGTAGAGACGAGAAGAGATGTACAAAGCTGCCCAGATATGTACGGACAGACGAATATACACATTGAAAGACGTACATACATACATACATACATACATACATACATACATAGTACTATGTACATACATAATACATACATACATACATACATACACACATACAACATACACACACATACATACATACATACATACAAAAATACATACATGCATAATACATACATACATTCATACATATACATACATACATTCATACATATATACATACATACATTCATACATACATATATACATACATATATACAAACATACATACATACTACATACACATATACCTACACACACACACACATACATACATACAGACAGACAGACAGACAGGAAGAAAGACAGCCAAGAGAAGATGACAGACAAACCGACAATCGGACCGACAGAGAAATAAAGAGACCCCCAGACAAAGAGATGGAAAGCCACAGAGACTGACAGACGAGGAGATGGGCACAGAAACAGACAACCGACATACAGACTGAGAAACACACGAACAGACAGAGACAGACAGGCAGATAGATAGAGGGACAGACAGACAGACAGAGACAAAAGAAACAGAGAAACCGCAACAGACTGACAGACCAAGAGACTGATAGTCAAAGACGGATAGACAGACAGACAAACCGACTGACTGACGAAGCAACAGACAGGCAGGTTGATAGACTGACAGAGAGAGAGAGAGAGAGGCAGGCAGACAGACAGACAGTGTTGATAGAGAGACAGGCTGATAGAGACAGACAGGCAGACAGACAGGCAGGCAGGCAGACAGACAAACCGACAGACAGACTCACCATACGCAAGGTTAGCGTACACACCCGGGCTGCTATACACGGGTTCATCATAGCGGTCAACTTCTGTCTTCCGTCGAACCAGCTCCGCCACCACATCATGTATAAACACGTATTGCTCCTGGAAGATCACCAACACATCTTCAGTTAAAAATTTTTAAGCTTATTTTCTCTTTTGTTTTGCATTTGACACAGTCTCATCGCATAACGAAAAAACGAAAATCGAGCTGAACGTCTAGTCATTCGGAAGGGGTCGAAAAAACCGAGTCGGACCCGTGTGCCTTCTGAATGCTCACGCTAAAGATCCTATGGCAGTTGAAAACCGTGAAAGAGCAGGGCATTCGCCCGGCTGCCTTGGTATAAAACATTGGAGAGATAGGTTGATTTCCCAGATCCCTCTCCCCTTGAAGACCAATTAGCCTTTCTGAAGTCTTGGTAAAAAAAAATTGGGTGGCGCTGCACTGTGGCGAAGCACTCTAAAAAGGAAGAGCAGCCCGAGTATTTCGTGGTATTGTCCACTGTGACAAAAGAAATGAATATGAATATGATTATAAATACGGACATGATTATGAATATGAACAAGAATATGAATATGAATACAAATATGAATATGAACATGAATCAAGGGAGAGGAGATGGGCACCGCCCTCATAATGACGGCCCCGAGAAAAGTTCAGGTCTCTACCACCTCACTCCCCTACGACCCCATGGTTGTGGGATTTATCTATCTATCTATCTATCTATCTATCTATCTATCTGTCTATCTATCTATCTATCTATCATTGCATAACATCTATCTGTCAATCTATCAATCTATCAATCAATCAATCAATCTATCTATCTATCTATCTATCTGTATCTTCTATCTATTTGTATATCTATCTATCTATTTATCTGTACCTTCTATCTATTTATACCTATCTGTCAATCTATCTATCTATCTAGCTATCTATCTATCTATCTATCTGTACCATCTATTTGTATATCTATCTGGCTATCTATCTATCTATCTGTCTGTCTGTCTATCTATCAACGCATAACATCTATCCATCTATCTGTCTGTCTGTCTGTCTATCTATCTATCTACCTGTCTATCTACCTGTCTATCTATCTATCTATCTATCTATCTATCTATCTATCTATCTATCTATCTTCCTCGGAGGCATGGGGGCAGGTACCCAAAGCTTAGACACTTGAAGCTGTCCCACTTCTCGACAGGCTGCCTTGACAGGGCTACAGAAATCCAACTATCCGGGTTTTACCGTAATCCTTCCCGTAGGCTTAGCGCAAAC
>CM060311.1:18448398-18453398 GCA_030674185.1 Monoplex corrugatus
AGTGTGTGTGTGTGACCTGCAGTGGATCAGCAGGGGATGGTTATTATCCAGGGGAACGGCTTCCCGTACGGCCCTGACAAAGTCCAGCACCAGACTGACGTTCAGGTTGGCCCTGAAGTCCATCCAGCTATCCACAAAGAACTGATGGACCTCCCGGTGACTGCGGCCCTGAACACACAACACACAACACACCAACAATCACAAGGTTTTCTTTCCTCCCCCTCTCTCTCTTGTTTTTGTGTTTGTTGGGGATAATAACCATGATGCCATGATGGCGATAGGAATAATAATGATGCTATGATGATGATGATGACAGTGGGGATAATTATGATGTGTGATTATGACGGTGGGGATAATAATCATGATGATGATGATGGGAATAATAATCATGATGGCATGATGACGATGACGATAATAATCATGTCATGATGATGACGATGGGGATAATAATCATGCTATGATGATGATGATGATGATGGTGGGGATAATAATCATGATGCTATGATGATGATGAGGTGGTGGTGGTGGTGGTGGGGATAATAATCATGATTATGATGATGACGATGATGATACGATGACGATGATGATGGGGGATAATTATCATGATGGTATGATGATGTAATGACGGTGGGGATAATAATCATGATGATGATGGGGGATAATAATCAAGATGCTGATGATGGGGGATAATTATCGTGATGCTATGATGATGATGACGATAGGGCTAATAAGCATGATGCTATGGAGTTCCCTCTAAGACTGAGATTGCTTGACTAGGCTGGACTGTACGCTTTTTTCATAACATACTTTGACGACAACCAGGCCCGAGAAATACATACACCTGCGGTGTTGACCAGAACATTTAAGCAATACCCTCAATGACGCATTCGTGAAGAAGACGAGACAAGACAGTGTTGTTCCCGTCTTCCAAATAAGCTCCGTAACACACTCAACTCTCGGCAGGTGCCGGTTGGGATCGAAAAATACCACAATGATTTTGATAGGTCTCATGGGATTCGAACCGACAACCTCCCAGTCGGTAGTCGATTGAACTAACCACCGCACCACGGCGACCGGTCAATAACTATGAATTTGACTGAACCTAGAGACCTCACCAGCGCGTAGGGTTTATGCGCAGGCTTACGGCTTATGGTATGATCAGATTCTTATTGTTATTTCTGTTTAAAGCACAGCCGACTGCATACAGCCATATCAGGGCTATTACCGTTTCAAAACATACACAATACTTCAACAAGAAAAAAAAAGGGAAAAGAAAATTAAGTACACATCAACGCATTCGTACCGTATCACTCCTTCAAATTTATCACAAAGGGGATTTAAAAAACAAGCCTGAATACAAATTTAAACTTGACTTAAAGACAACACAACATACACACAAACGGGCCTAAATTACCAAAAATTGCTTCCTCGTATCATTTCCTAGAGCCAAAAAATGCACTTAATACATGTACCGCGACCGACTGTGCAGCATCTGTATCGAAGAATATGTGAACATGTAGTATCAGAAGCAGAACGCTGATGTCAATCAGGATAGTTATTATAACTGAAATTTCTGTTTAAAGTCCAACCGACTGCGTATAGCCATGTCAGGGCTATGACCGTTTCAAAACATACATAATGCTTCAATAGGAAAAAAAAAGGAAAAGAAAATTAAGCACATATATCAATGCATTTGCGCACATACTCTAAGAATATGCCTCTGGCGTTGACCACGTCATCCAATTTATCACACAGGGGACTTAACAGACAAACCTGAATACAAATTTGAACATAACTAAAGACGTTAACACGAATATACAAACGGGCCTATATTACCAAAATTCCTTCTACATATCTCACTTCCACAGAGCCAAAAATGCACTTAATACACATGCCCAGTTATCAATCCTAAGAGAAAGTATGTAAGACTTTATCGAACAAATACAGGTGAATGGACCAGCAAGACAGAAAATTATAGGCAGAAATGACAGAAAGCAAAGGAGGAAGAAAGAAACAAAGAGAGTGACAGAAAAGAAGACATTTCTAGCACAGTTTCCAGAAGGTGGGGATACTATCTATATTGAAAGAGCCCCCAGCATCCCCACAGGGAAAAGCAGGAAAGTACATTCGAAGTGGTCACAAAGAAAAACAGATGCAGTATATATAGTACCACTGCTGCACTTAAAGGATAATGTATTGGTTTTGTATGAATTGTTTGGAGAAACAGGCAACCGGTGTATAAATTCAAGCGCGGGTACAAACAAACAAACAAACAAAAAAACCTCACCACTGTTAGTTTAAATGTCCGGACCAGGTAGTCTTCGTGGGGGTGCACAGATTGCAATGTCACCGTCACCATGCCATACATCTTTGGCACGTGCAGTTCGTCTTTGTCGGGGAAGTACTTGTATACTTTGTTCTGTGCATATACATATAATATACATATACATGTATGCACACTCACACACAAACACACACACCACGCACGCACACACACACACACACACGCACGCGCGCGCGCACACACACACAAAGAGGATATGACAAGGCTGATAAGAGGATAATACTGAGACCATCGTGTGAACTTCACTGATAAGCAATGATATTGTTTCATTCTTTGCAGTTACACGAAATAGTCATTTTCATTGGAAACTTTCTATACTTTTATTACTTACTCATTCTTCTGGCTTATGAGTAAATGCAGCAATGTCGTGCCACTGTAAACTTATTGTTCAGCAAAACAACCTTCTGGTTTAAATACAACATACAACAATGCCATTCCATTTCTCGTGGATAAGATAACAATTCTTCAGTACTCGAATAACGCCATTTCATTTCACAGGCATAAGATACCAATTATTCAGTAATCTAATAATGTCACTCCCATTCCATAGGGATGAAATACCACTCAATGATGAAGATGATAACGACAGTATAAAATAATAAATAAATATTATTGAAATTTTTATAACAAATGATTAGTGTCTTATTGTCATATCTTGTTTTTTTTATGACAAATGAATGTGTTCAGGTTTCAAATTCATACACAGACACGCATACATACGCGCACATACTCACACACATACATACACAGAAACACATACATGGACACACATACAAACACAACACCAATCGTCTTTCAGTCAGAGCAGACAACATGACAATCACAGGACAACGTTGTTCAACCCCCCCACACGCACACCCCTCCCCCCCCCACACACACATATACACAAACCCCTCACCCCACACACACATACACAACGCTTCCCCCCCCACACACACACATATACACACACACACTTGTACATTACACAACCCCGCACACACAACACATACCAATCGTCCTTCAGTTAGGGCAGACAACAACATGACAACTTTGCCCTCCCCCCCCCCCCCCCACACACACACACACAACCCCCCCCCACACTCCCACAAACATACCAATCTTCCTTCAGTGAGGGCAGACAACATGACAATCACAGGACAACGTTGTTCCCACACCATACGCCAGAAATCGTCCACCGTCTCCTGCACCGTGCCCTGGGTGGCAATGTACTCCCGCTTGCTGTGGTAACCCTGGTACAGTACAGCATGCATATGCTCTCATTTTTAACTAGTTACCACTTATGACGACCTTTTTACACTGGCGATCTATTTATTTACTTTACATATATGTTCCTTTTTTGAAGGCAAGATACACAGATACACATGTTCATTTACATGTAACCAAGATTATTCCAGCGGTAGGTTGATAAAATCATCATCATCATCACGTGCCCTGCCGCATGGCGTTGGCGCCCATGGCCCTCCATATGTATCTATCCCTTGTTGTCGCAAGCACATCTTCCACTCTCTCTGTCCTCAGCCGCCCTGCCAGCCCGTCCAATATTTTCTCCCTAGGTCTACCTGGTAAAACATAGTCTAGGTAGGGCCTCAGGACCTGGCCAGCTTGTGGGTTTATGTGCAGGCTTAAGGCCTGTGCCACGATCACCATACACAAGGCACCTGTGACGTTAGTGCATATGGAATTCGTTCCGAGCGCAGAGACGTCATCTTGTGAAACTGAAACAGAAACTGAAACTGAAGATCTGCTGCACCCAGCTTGTCATCATTTTTATCATTCTAGAAAGTGACCTGACCAGGAGTCGAACCCACACCAGTCGTCGTGGTGTAATGGTTAGCGCAACGGACTACCGACTGGAAGGTTGTGGGTTCGAATCCCCCATCAGTCCCTTCAAAAATCATTGCGGGATTTTTCGCCTATAACCGACTTATACCCAAAGTTGGGCGTGCTATGGGCTCATTGGGAAAACTGGGACCAACAGAGTCGTGTCTCATCCACTTCACGGATACGTCACTGAGGATGTTACTCAAATCTTCCGACCAGCACCGCAGGTGTCTGTATCTCTCGGGCCTGGTTGACACCAGGATATATTATGACAGGAAACGTAGAGTACAGCCCTGTCACGCAGTCTCAATCGCGGATGGAACTCTATAACATCATGATCATCATCCTCATCGACATAATCATTATCATCGCAATGTAAAAACTGTGCCAGCTTCTATGGCCATTAAGGTGCCGTAGAAAATAGGACAAAAAGGAAAAACCAGACACAAAAACCAGATGAGCACAAAGATGACCTCCTTGAGTGCGATGATCCTAAAAAAAATTTAAAAAAAGAAAAATCGAACCCGCACCCTCTGTGTTATGAGCAGAATGCTATAACAACTAGCCTAACCTGTTCGCCTATGTTAATGTTTCCATCATTCTGGTGGTGTCATCTTAGTGTTTGATAGGTCCCTTCTCCCCTTTCCCCGTTTCAAGACCTTGCCAGCGCATAGGGTTTTGTGCAGGCTCAGGAAATCTTGTCAGATAAAAGCGGGCAGATTTGGGTGGAGCGCACATGGAGCTGTCCCAGCTCGGTGAAACCCTCTTGAAATAACTCCAATAACATTTTCAACATTTCGTTGGGCATGGTAACCGAATGGGTAAGACACGG
>CM060311.1:18458398-18488398 GCA_030674185.1 Monoplex corrugatus
ACAAAGCACACAGATACAGGTGATGGACAAAGCACACAGATTCAGGTGATGGACAAAGCACACAGATGTCAGGTGATGGACAAAGCACCACAGATGTCAGGTGATGGACAAAGCACCACAGAGTCAGGTGATGGACAAAGCACCACAGATGTCAGGTGATGGACAAAGCACCACAGATATCCAGGTGATGGACAAAGCACCACAGATGTCAGGTGATGGACAAAGCACACAGATGTCAGGTGATGGACAAAGATCACAGATGTCAGTGATGGACAACACAGTGTCAGGTGATGGACAAACCACAGATGTCAGGTGATGGACAAAGCACCACAGATGTCAGGTGATGGACAAAGCACACAGATGTCAGGTGATGGACAAACACCACAGATGTCAGGTGATGGACAAACACCACAGATGTCAGGTGATGGACAACATCACAGATGTCAGGTGATGGACACAACATCACAGATGTCAGGTGATGGACAAACCACAGATGTCAGGTGATGGACACAACACCACAGATGTCAGGTGATGGACACAACATCACAGATGTCAGGTGATGGACACAACACCACAGATGTCAGGTGATGGACACAACACCACAGATGTCAGGTGATGGACACAACATCACAGATGTCAGGTGATGGACACAACACCACAGATGTCAGGTGATGGACACAACATCACAGATGTCAGGTGATGGACACAACATCACAGATGTCAGGTGATGGACACAACACCACAGATGTCAGGTGATGGACACAACACACAGATGTCAGGTGATGGACACAACACCACAGATGTCAGGTGATGGACACAACACACAGATGTCAGGTGATGGACACAACATCACAGATGTCAGGTGATGGACAAAGCATGCCCACAGATGTCAGGTGATGGACACAACACACAGATGTCAGGTGATGGACACAACACCACAGATGTCAGGTGATGGACACAAACATCACAGATGTCAGGTGATGGACACAACACACAGATGTCAGGTGATGGACACAACACCACAGATGTCAGGTGATGGACACAACATCACAGATGTCAGGTGATGGACACAACACCACAGATGTCAGGTGATGGACACAACATCACAGATGTCAGGTGATGGACACAACACCACAGATGTCAGGTGATGGACACAACATCACAGATGTCAGGTGATGGACACAACACCACAGATGTCAGGTGATGGACACAACATCACAGATGTCAGGTGATGGACACAACATCACAGATGTCAGGTGATGGACACAACCACAGATGTCAGGTGATGGACACAACACCACAGATGTCAGGTGATGGACACAACATCACAGATGTCAGGTGATGGACACAACACACAGATGTCAGGTGATGGACAAACCCACAGATGTCAGGTGATGGACAAACACCACAGATGTCAGGTGATGGACACAAACACAGATGTCAGGTGATGGACACAACATCACAGATGTCAGGTGATGGACACAACATCACAGATGTCAGGTGATGGACACAAACACCACAGATGTCAGGTGATGGACACAACACCACAGATGTCAGTGATGGACACAACATCACAGATGTCAGGTGAATGGACACAACACACAGATGTCAGGTGATGGACACAACACCACAGATGTCAGGTGATGGACACAACATCACAGATGTCAGGTGATGGACAACACCACAGATGTCAGGTGATGGACACAACACACAGATGTCAGGTGATGGACACAACACCACAGATGTCAGGTGATGGACAACACACAGATGTCAGGTGATGGACAACATCACAGATGTCAGGTATGGACACAACACCACAGATGTCAGGTGATGGACACAACACCACAGATGTCAGGTGATGGACACAACACACAGATGTCAGGTGATGGACAAAACACCACAGATGTCAGGTGATGGACAACATCACAGATGTCAGGTGATGGACAACACACAGATGTCAGGTGATGGACACAACATCACAGATGTCAGGTGATGGACACAACATCACAGATGTCAGGTGATGGACCAACACCACAGATGTCAGGTGATGGACAACATCACAGATGTCAGGTATGGACAACATCACAGATGTCAGGTGATGGACACAACACCACAGATGTCAGGTGATGGACACAACATCACAGATGTCAGGTGATGGACAACAACACCACAGATGTCAGGTGATGGACACAACACCACAGATGTCAGGTGATGGAACAACATCACAGATGTCAGGTGATGGACACAACACCACAGATGTCAGGTGATGGACAAAACACCACAGATGTCAGGTGATGGACACAACACACAGATGTCAGGTGATGACAACATCACAGATGTCAGGTGATGGACAACATCACAGATGTCAGGTGATGGACACAACACCACAGATGTCAGGTGATGGACACAACACACAGATGTCAGGTGATGGACAAACACCACAGATGTCAGGTGATGGACACAACACCACAGATGTCAGGTGATGGACACAACATCACAGATGTCAGGTGATGGACACAACACCACAGATGTCAGGTGATGGAACCAAGCAATGACAACCACAGATGTCAGGTGATGGACAACAACACCAGATGTCAGGTGATGGACAACACCACAGATGTCAGGTGATGGACACAACACCACAGATGTCAGGTGATGGACAACACACAGATGTCAGGTGATGGAACAACACACAGATGTCAGGTGATGGACACAACACCACAGATGTCAGGTGATGGACACAACATCACAGATGTCAGGTGATGGACACAACACACAGATGTCAGGTGATGGACAACACCACAGATGTCAGGTGATGGACACAACATCACAGATGTCAGGTGATGGACAACACACAGATGTCAGGTGATGGACACAACATCACAGATGTCAGGTGATGGACACACACCACAGATGTCAGGTGATGGACAACATCACAGATGTCAGGTGATGGACACAACATCACAGATGTCAGGTGATGGACAACACACAGATGTCAGGTGATGGACAAACACCACAGATGTCAGGTGATGGACACAACACCACAGATGTCAGGTGATGGACAACACCACAGATGTCAGGTGATGGACAACACCACAGATGTCAGGTGATGGACAACACCACAGATGTCAGGTGATGGACACAACACCACAGATGTCAGGTGATGGACAAACACCACAGATGTCAGGTGATGGACAAACACCACAGATGTCAGGTGATGGACACAACACCACAGATGTCAGGTGATGGACACAACACCACAGATGTCAGGTGATGGACAAACACCACAGATGTCAGGTGATGGGACAACAACACACAGATGTCAGGTGATGGACAACATCACAGATGTCAGGTGATGGACAAACACCACAGATGTCAGGTGATGGACACAACACCACAGATGTCAGGTGATGGACAACATCACAGATGTCAGGTGATGGAACAACACACAGATGTCAGGTGATGGGACAACACCACAGATGTCAGGTGATGGACAAACACACAGATGTCAGGTGATGGACACAACACACAGATGTCAGGTGATGGACACACACACAGATGTCAGGTGATGGAACAACACCACAGATGTCAGGTGATGGACACAAACACCACAGATGTCAGGTGATGGACACAACACCACAGATGTCAGGTGATGGACACAACATCACAGATGTCAGGTGATGGACACAACACCACAGATGTCAGGTGATGGACACAACACCACAGATGTCAGGTGATGGACACAACACCACAGATGTCAGGTGATGGACACAACACCACAGATGTCAGGTGATGGACACAACACCACAGATGTCAGGTGATGGACACAACATCACAGATGTCAGGTGATGGACAAAGCACCACAGATGTCAGGTGATGGACACAACACCACAGATGTCAGGTGATGGACACAACACCACAGATGTCAGGTGATGGACAAACACCACAGATGTCAAGTGATGGACAAACACCACAGATGTCAGGTGATGGACAAAAGCACCACAGATGTCAGGTGATGGACACAACACCACAGATGTCAGGTGATGGACACAACACCACAGATGTCAGGTGATGGACACAACACCACAGATGTCAGGTGATGGACACAACACCACAGATGTCAGGTGATGGACACAGCACCACAGATGTCAGGTGATGGACAAAGCACCACAGATGTCAGGTGATGGACAAAGCACCACAGATGTCAGTGATGGACAAAGCACCACAGATGTCAGTGATGGACACAGCACCACAGATGTCAGTGATGGACAAGCACACAGAGTCAGTGATGGACAAGCCCACAGATGTCAGTGATGGACAAGCACCACAGATGTCAGGTGATGGACAAAGCACCACAGATGTCAGAGTGATGGACACAACACCACAGATGTCAGGTGATGGACAAACACAAGATGTCGTGATGGACAAGCACACAGATGTCAGGTGATGGACAAAGCACCACAGATGTCAGGTGATGGACAAACACCACAGATGTCAGGTGATGGACACAACACCACAGATGTCAGGTGATGGACAAACACCACAGATGTCAGGTGATGGACACAACACCACAGATGTCAGATGATGGACAAAACCACAGATGTCAGGTGATGGACACACACCACAGATGTCAGGTGATGGACAAACACCACAGATGTCAGGTGATGGACACAACACACAGATGTCAGTGATGGACACAGCACCACAGATGTCAGGTGATGGACACAACACCACAGATGTCAGGTGATGGACACAACACCACAGATGTCAGGTGATGGACACAACACCACAGATGTCAGTGATGGACAAACACCACAGATGTCAGGTGATGGACAAACACCACAGATGTCAGGTGATGGACACAACACCACAGATGTCAGGTGATGGACACAACACCACAGATGTCAGGTGATGGACACAACACCACAGATGTCAGGTGATGGACAAAGCACCACAGATGTCAGGTGATGGACACAACACCACAGATGTCAGTGATGGACAAACACCACAGATGTCAGGTGATGGACAAAGACCACAGATGTCAGGTGATGGAACAACACCACAGATGTCAGGTATGGACAAACACACAGATGTCAGTGATGGACACAAACCACAGATGTCAGGTGATGGACACAACACCACAGATGTCAGGTGATGGACAAACACCACAGATGTCAGGTGATGGACAAACACCACAGATGTCAGTGATGGACAAGCACCACAGAGTCAGGTGATGGACAAGCACCACAGATGTCAGGTGATGGACAAGCACCAAGATCAGGTGAGGACAGCACCAGAGTCAGGTGAAGCCAGAGTAGTGATGACAAAGCACAAGCAGGGAGCACAACAGATGTCAGGTGATGGAAGCACCACAATTCAGGTGGACAACACACAGATGTCAGGTGATGGACAAAGCACACAGATGTCAGGTGATGGACAAAGCACCCAGATGTCAGGTGATGGACAAGCACCACAGATGTCAGGTGATGGACAAAGCACCACAGATGTCAGGTGATGGACACAACATCACAGATGTCAGGAAGATGGACAAGCACCACAGATGTCAGGTGATGGACAAAGCACACAGATGTCAGGTGATGGACAAACATCACAGATGTCAGTGATGGACACAAGCACCACAGATGTCAGGTGATGGACAAAGCATCACAGATGTCAGGTGATGGACAAAGCACCACAGATGTCAGATGATGGACAAAGCACCACAGATGTCAGTGATGGACACAGCACCACAGATGTCAGATGATGGACAAGCACCACAAGTGCACAGTGTCTGATGGACAAAGCACCACAGATGTCAGTGATGGACACAAGCACCACAGATGTCAGTGATGGACAAAGCACCACAGATGTCAGTGATGGACACAAGCACCACAGATGTCAGATGATGGACAAAGCACCACAGATGTCAGGTGATGGACAAAGACCACAGATGTCAGGTGATGGACAAAGCACCACAGATGTCAGGTGATGGACAAAGCACCACAGATGTCAGGTGATGGACAAAGCACCACAGATGTCAGGTGATGACACAACACCACAGATGTCAGGTGATGGACAAAGCACCACAGATGTCAGTGATGGACAAAGCACCACAGATGTCAGATGTGGAACAACACCACAGATGTCAGGTGATGGACAAAGCACCACAGATGTCAGGTGATGGACAAACACAGATGTCAGTGATGGACAAAGCACACAGATGTCAGGTGATGGACACAACACACAGATGTCAGGTGATGGACAAAGCACCACAGATGTCAGGTGATGGACAAAGCACCACAGATGTCAGGTGATGGACAAAGCACCCAGATGTCAGGTGATGGACAAAAGCATCCACAGATGTCAGGTGATGGACAAAGCACACAGATGTCAGGTGATGGACAAAGACCACAGATGTCAATGATGGACAAAGACCACAGATGTCAGTGATGGACAAAGACCACAGATGTCAGGTATGGACAAAGCACCACAGATGTCAGGTGATGGACAAAGACACAGATGTCAGTGATGGACAAAGCCACAGATGTCAGGTGATGGACAAAGCACCACAGATGTCAGGTGATGGACAAACCCACAGATGTCAGGTATGGACAACACACAGATGTCAGATGGGACAACACCACAGATGTCAGGTGATGGACAAAGCACCACAGATGTCAGGTGATGGACAAAGCACCACAGATGTCAGGTGATGGACAAAGCACACAGATGTCAGGTGATGGACAAAGCACCACAGACGTCAGGTGATGGACAAAGCACCACAGATGTCAGGTGATGGACAAAGCACCACAGATGTCAGGTGATGGACAAAGCACCACAGATGTCAGGTGATGGACAAAGCACCACAGATGTCAGGTGATGGACAAAGCACCACAGACGTCAGGTGATGACAACACCACAGATGTCAGGTGATGGACAAAGCACCACAGATGTCAGGTGATGGACAAAGCACCACAGATGTCAGGTGATGGACAAGCACCACAGATGTCAGTGATGGACAAAGCACCACAGATGTCAGGTGATGGACAAGCACCACAGATGTCAAGTGATGGACAAAGACCACAGATGTCAGTGATGGACAAAGCACCACAGATGTCAGTGATGGACAAAGGACCACACGATGTCAGGTGATGGACAAAGCACCACAGATGTCAGATGATGGACAAAGCACCACAGATGTCAGGTGATGGACAAACATCACAGATGTCAGTGATGGACAAAGCACCACAGATGTCAGGTGATGGACAAAGACCACAGATGTCAGTGATGGACAAAGCACCACAGATGTCAGTGATGGACAAACACACAGATGTCAGTGATGGACAAAGCACCACAGATGTCAGTGATGGACAAAGCACCACAGATGTCAGTGATGGACAAAGCACCACAGATGTCAGTGATGGACAAAACACCACAGATGTCAGGTGATGGACAAAACCACAGATGTCAGGTGATGACAAAGCACCACAGATGTCAGTGATGGAACACAACTACCACAGATGTCAGTGATGGACAAAGCACCACAGATGTCAGTGATGGACAAAGGACCACAGATGTCAGGTGATGGACCAACACCACAGATGTCAGGTGATGGACAAGTACCACAGATGTCAGGTGATGGACAAACACCACAGATGTCAGTGATGGACACAACACCACAGATGTCAAGGTATGGACAAAGCACCACAGATGTCAGTGATGGACAAAGACCACAGATGTCAGGTATGGACAAAGACCACAGATGTCAGAGTGATGGACAAAGGACCACAGATGTCAGTGATGGACAAAACACAGATGTCAGGTGATGACACAACACCACAGATGTCAGGTGATGGACAAAGCACCACAGATGTCAGTGATGGACAAAGCACCACAGATGTCAAGTGATGGACAAAGACCACAGATGTCAAGTGATGGACAAAGACCACAGATGTCAGTGATGGACCAAACCTACATCGATCGTTCAGGTGATGGACAAAGCATCCCACTGTCAGGTGATGGACTAAAGCACCCAATGTCAGGTGATGGACAAAGCACCCACAATGTCAGATGATGGACAAAGGCACCAAGAGTACAGGTGATGACAAAGCACCAGCAGATGTCAGTGATGACAAAGCACCACAGATGTCAGGTGATCGAACAAAGACACAAAATGTCAGCTGATGGACAAAGCACCACAGATGTCAGTGATGGACAAAGCACCACGATGTCAGTGATGGACAAGCATCACATGATGTCAGTGATGGACAAAGCACCACAGACTGTACAGTGATGGACAAAGACAACAAACTATGATGCAATGCACCAGTGTCGTGCATGGACGATGAAACCCAAAAAATCAGATGGACAAAACAGTCAGTTGTGAATGACCACAACACCCAGAAATCAATGATGGACACTCAGACCTAGGTATCCAAACACACAGACGTCAGTGTGCATTCGAAAAATACACACAGAATACAGTTGGCATGGCACACAACACCACAAGTCAAATACAACAGCACACACAGCATTACAGCATGACAAAACATCACAGAGTCAGGTGATGGACAAAGCACACAGACGTCAGGTGATGACAAACACCACAGGATGTAGATGATGGACAACAGCACCACAGATGTCAGATGATGGACCAAACACACAGATGTCAGATAGACACACACCCCAGATGTCAGCGGATGGACACAAGCACCCCAGAGTCAGGTGATGGACAACACCACAGATGTCAGGTACGATGGACAAAGCACACACAGATGTCAGGTGATGGACACAGCATCTCTCAGATGTCGGTATGGACAAAGCGCCACAGATGTCAGTGATGACAACAAGCACCACAGATGCAAGAGATGGACAAAGCACCACAGAGTCAGGTGATGGACAAAGTCATCAGATGTCAGGTGATGGACAAAGCACCACAGATGTCAGTGATGGACAAAAGACCACACATGTCACGTGACTGACAAAGAACCCAAGATGTCAGTGATGAAGACAAAACCACAGATGTCAAGTGATGGACCAAAGACACCACAGATGACAGTGATGGACAGTACCCACAGATGTCAGTGATGGACAAAGTACCAGATTCAAGTGATGGACAAAACCACAGATGTCAGTGAATGGACAAAGCACCCATGATGTCAGGTGACAGAACAAAGCACCCAGATTCAAAGTGATGGACAAGTACCACAGATGTCAAGTGATGGACAAGTACCCGATGTCAGTGAGGACAAAGACCCCAAGACGTCAGGTGATGGACTGTGTCATTCTTCAGCCATAAACGGTTCCTAATCAAGATTAGTGTGCAATTCGAACAATCTGTTCAAAAACAGTTGCGCGCACACACACACACACACACACACACACACACACACACACACACACACACACACACATATACACACAGAGCGAGAGACAGAGAGAGAGACAGACAGACAGGCAGACAGACAGACAGAGACAGAGACAGAGAAAGAAAGAGAGACGGATACAGAAACAAATACACACATATAAACACAAACACATACACAAACTGACAGACACACACACACACACAGACACGGATGCACACACGCACACATAGACACACTCACTGGCACACATACACACACAGACGTGAAAGCTAAGCTAACAGCATTGCCTGAACTTGTCTATCATATTGTTCTCTTTCTCTCTCTCTCTCTCTCTCTCTCTCTCTCTCTCTCTCTCTCTCTCTCTCTCTCTAACGCACACGCACGCACGCACAACACACACACACACACACACACAACAGAGAAAGAGAGAGAGAGAGAGGGAGAGGTGACAGCAAAACAAGCAGCATTACTTGTTCTTGTTTGTCATATCGCTTAGTTCTTGTCCATCAGACTCTGATCTGAAACAGATAATACAAAACTTTGTCACACTGTGACCTGTAACAGACAATACAAAACTTTGTCACTCTGTGACCTCTAACAGACAATACAAAACATCGTCACTCTGTGACCTGTAACAGACAATACAAAACTTTGTCACACTGTGACCTGTACCAGACAATACAAAACTTTGTCACACTGTGACCTGTACCAGACAATACAAAACATCGTCACTCTGACATGTACCAGACAATACAAAACATCCCAGACAATACAAAACATCGTCACTCTGTGACATGTACCAGACAATACACAACATCCCAGACAATACAAAACATCGTCACTCTGTGACCTGTACCAGACAATACAAAACATCGTCACTCTGTGACATGTACCAGACAATACACAACATCCCAGACAATACAAAACATCGTCACACTGTGACATGTACCATACAATACAAAACTTTGTCAAACTGTGACATGTACCAGACAATACAAAACATCGTCACTCTGTGACCTGTACCTGACAATACAAAACATCGTCACTCTGTGACCTGTAACAGACAATACAAAACATCGTCACTCTGTGACCTGTAACAGACAATACAAAACATCATCACTCTGTGACCTGTACCAGACAATACAAAACATCATCACTCTGTGACCTGTAACAGACAATACAAAAACATCATCACTCTGTGACCTGTACCAGACAATACAAAACATCGTCACTCTGTGACATGTACCAGACAATACAAAACATCGTCACTCTGTGACCTGTAACAGACAATACAAAACATCGTCACTCTGTGACCTGTAACAGACAATACAAAACATCGTCACTCTGTGACCTGTACCAGACAATATAAAACATCGTCACTCTGTGACCTGTACCTGACAATACAAAACATCCCAGACAATACAAAACATCGTCACTCTGTGACCTGTAACAGACAATACAAAACATCGTCACCCTGTGACCTGTAACTGACAATACAAAACATCGTCACTCTGTGACCTCTACCTGACAATACAAAACATTGTCACTGTGACCTGTACCAGACAATACAAAACATCCCAGACAATACAAAACATCGTCACTCTGTCACCTGTACCTGACAATACAAAACATAGTCACTCTGTGACCTGTACCAGACAATACAAAACATCCCAGACAATACAAAACGTCGTCACTCTGTGACCTGTACCAGACAATACAAAACATCGTCACTCTGTGATCTGTAACAGACCATACAAAACGTTGTCACTGTATCGCCTGTAACAATACAAAACATTGTCACTATATCGCCTGTAACAGACAATACAAAACATTGTCACTGTACCCGTAACAGACAATACAAAACATTGTCACTGACCTGTAAGAGACGATACAAAACGTTGTCACTATGATTATGATCTGTAATAGACAATACTAAACACTCTCACTGTATAATTATGATCTAGAACAAACAATACAAAACATATCACTGTAAGACCTGTAACATAAAAAAAAACATTTTCTCTCTGATCTGCGACAATACATGTATAAAATACTGTCACTCTGACCTGAAATAGCAATACAAAACATTCTGTTTAGTTTTACGTTATACAGTTCGGTTTTGATTGAGTGATCGATTGATTTGGTTCAGTTTTTACGTCGACACCCACCTCAGGTGATATGGCCGACGGGGATAACCATCCCAGGGAAGTGGGGAAGGGGGACTTATCTAATCCTATACTGACACCACCAGAACAACAATCATGTTCAGAGAAGGCCAGTTTTAATGTAGCGCACCCCGGGATTCGAACCCACAACCATTAGCTCGTGAATCCAACACACAAACCAACTGAGCTACTGGGGCCTGCAATTTTAGCTTTGCTTTTACGTTTAAAAGTTTTTAGTCCCGTTTTTATTAGGCCTATCCATTGTTTGGTGTTTGTGATCTGTTTGTGACCGTGCGTTCGCGCTTGACAAAGGCTAGTTGGCCGAAAATTTGCGCTTGTTTTGTTTTGTTTTGTTGGATACGCGCTATATATGGTTTTCTTGTTCTTCTGGTTCCTGTTTACGTTTACGTTATATGTGTAGAGTAGCTAGAAGTAGATGTAAGACAGATCCAGCAAGACCTAATGCTACTACCCTATAAGTATAAGGAGAAGAGTGGCAGAATGGTTCAGAGGTTTGCCTGCCAATAACTAAACTCGAGGTTTCAGGGTTCGTTTCCCAACGAGGTCTCGACTTTTCTCCTCAGTTTGACCGGAAAATTGAACTGAACGTCTAGCCCTTCAGACGGGGGCGCAAAACGAATGGGACACGTGAGTCTTCTGGCCTGCGCACGCTAAAGCTCCAACGGCAGTTGAAAATAGTGAAAAGCAGGGCACATGCCCGATTGGCTTGGCATAAAACATTGGAGACAGGTTCATTTCCCAGGTCCCTCCCCTTCTGAAGTCTTGGTAAAAAAAATGGGTGGCGCTGCAATGCGGCGATGTGTTCTCAACAGGGAGAACAGCCCGAATTTCACATGGTAAATCCATTGTGACAAAGAGAAATGAATATGAATGAATGTGAATAGAATAATACAGTGTTTTTTAAGTTTAAAGTTCACATCAGTAGACAGGAACGAAAGTAAAGAGCAGAATCACATATTTATTTATTTGCTTATTTATCTATTTATTTGATTACTTTGGCCAACAAGACAGAAAACTTCATCACCAAACTATCAGTTAAGACCAAAACGAGCGTTCGATCTGAAAATCCCTAATATAGTAATACTAATAGTACTAATACTAATAGTCCTACTGACCAATACAGAAATTCGTTCTCCATAAATTCAGTGACAGACTGGAACTCTCTAGAAGACGAAGCAGTCACAGTACCATAAGTTAGCTGCATCGGAAACGGATCATTACCCTGAGCTGCTGGGAAAGCATGGTGCCCTGTTCAGAAGCATTTATGCCAGTAGTGAATTTTGCCATGCACATATGAAGATCAGGATCAGGAGTCGTCGCCATGTTGTTAATAATGACGACATAGTTGTGAGATCAATGACGTTAAGCTCAGTATGACATCATACTCGGTGATTTCGTCATAGAGATGTAAACAACTGGGAGAAAGAAGCTCTTATCATCCGTAATAATTATGTAAAAGTAATTCGTGCTTGTTTAATTAAAAACGTATTTAAAATCTTTCACCACTACTAACACACACACACACAAAAACAAACAAACTCAACAAATCTTTCACCACTACTAACATACACAAAAAAGAACAAACTCACAACAACAAATTATATTCCGCTCATCGCATTCTTCTTCACCATCCATCCATCTGTCTTTCTCATTTCCTTCTAAACCTTTGAATAAGGATTCAGGAAAAGAAAAGCCCCAATACTTTCCATTCCACACTGCAGGAGGTTGCTCAGTATCATTTTTGAGACAGTCATCATCATCATCATCATCATCATCATCATCATCATCATCATCATTATCATCTGCCATGCCGCATGGCGTTGATGATTATGGCCCTCCATACGAATTCATCGTTTGTCACTGCAAGTACATCTCCCATCCTTTCTGTCTTCATCCATTTTGCAAAACCGTCAAATATATTCTCCCGGGGTCTACCTGGTGCTCTTTTTCCCTCCAGCTTTCCTACAGTGATTCATCATCATCATCATCAAGTGCCTTCCCTGTTGCCGCAAGCACAACCTCCACCCTCTCTGTTTTCAGCCAATCTGCAAGTCCATTATTTTTTCCCTGGGTCTACCTTGTGCTCTCTTTCCCTCCAGATTTCCTGTTGTGATCAGGTGCACCAATTCCCCTTTCCTCATAAAATGGCCTGTAAATGTCCTGTTGTAGTTAGCCGCTAAAATTTCTCTTGCCTCTTAAAACGTCCTTTAGATGTTGCTTGACTTTTCCTCATCTTCTTTATTGATGTTCGTTTTGTTTGTCTCCTACAAGACTGTCTCATTTGTTTTATTTTTCTTAACATCCTTCTCAGAAACCACATGTCTGAATTTGATTGTTGATTGTCCAAGCTTCGCTTCCGTACAATAGTAACGGTTCAACACAGCATGAAGAACAGCAGGAACAATAGGAACATAGCAAAACCAGAAATATAACAACATTAAATATTCACGTGATAGTCAAGCCATAACATTAATCTCCCTTGTTACACCAAAGTAATAACAGATATTCCCTTTTTTTAAATTCTCAAGGTCACTGTGATCTTGTACAGATTGGATGTCGGGAGCTTTACCGTGAGGTTCTGCCTACATGACTAATACCCTTCTTTTGCTGTTGCTTTTGTCGTAAGCATTCATGAACTGATGTGCTGTCATATCACATATATTGATGTTCTGTCATATCACATATATTGATGTTCTGTCATATCACATGTATTGATGTTCTGTCATATCACATATACTGATGTTCTGTCATATCACATGTATTGATGTTCTGTCATAAAATATATACTGATGTTCTGTCATATCACATGTATTGATGTTCCATCATATCACATATACTGATGTTCTGTCATATCACATGTATTGATGTTCTGTCATATCACATATACTGATGTTCTGTCATATCACATATACTGATGTGCTATCATATCACATGTACTGATGTTCTGTCATATCACATATACTGATGTTCTGTCATATCACATATACTGATGTTCTGTCATATCACATATACTGATGTTCTGTCATATCACATATATTGATATTCTGTCATATCACATGTATTGATGTTCCATCATATCACATATACTGATGTTCTGTCATATCACATGTATTGATGTTCCATCATATCACATATACTGATGTTCTGTCATATCACATATACTGATGTTCTGTCATATCACATATACTGATGTTCTGTCATATCACATATACTGATGTTCTGTCATATCACATATACTGATGTTCTGTCATATCACATATGATGTTCTGTCATATCACATATACTGATGTTCTGTCATATCACATATACTGATGTTCTGTCATATCACATATACTGATGTTCTGTCACATCACATATACTGATGTTCTGTCATATCACATATACTGATGTTCTGTCACATCACATATACTGATGTTCTGTCACATCACATATACTGATGTTCTGTCATATCACATATACTGATGTTCTGTCATATCACATATATTGATGTTCTGTCATATCACATATACTGATGTTCTGTCATATCACATATACTGATGTTCTGTCATATCACATATATTGATGTTCTGTCATATCACATATACTGATGTTCTGTCACATCACATATACTGATGTTCTGTCACATCACATATACTGATGTTCTGTCATATCACATATACTGATGTTCTGTCATATCACATATACTGATGTTCTGTCATATCACATATATTGATGTTCTGTCATATCACACATATTGATGTTCTGTCATATCACACATATTGATGTTCTGTCATATCACATATATTGATGTTCTGTCATATCACATATACTGATGTTCTGTCATATCACACATATTGATGTTCTGTCATATCACACATACTGATGTTCTGTCATATCACACATATTGATGTTCTGTCATATCACACATACTGATGTTCTGTCATATCACACACACTGATGTGCTGTCATATCACATATACTGATGTTCTGTCATATCACATATACTGATGTTCTGTCATATCACATATATTGATGTTCTGTCATATCACATATATTGATTTGAGAGATTTTTTGGCCTGACCAGCTCTTACCCCCAGAGTCTAGGCCTATCCAGTTCCTACCCACAGTTTCGGCCTAACCAGCTCTTACCCCGTGTTTTGGGTCTAACCAGCTCTTACCCACAGTTTCGGCCTAATCAACTTTTACCCACAGTTTCGGCCTAATCAACTTTTACCCACAGTTTCGGCCTAATCAACTTTTACCCACAGTTTCGGCCTAATCAACTTTTACCCACAGTTTCGGCCTAACCAACTTTTACCCACAGTTTCGGCCTAATCAACTTTTACCCACAGTTTCGGCCTAATCAACTTTTACCCACAGTTTCGGCCTAACCAACTTTTACCCACAGTTTCGGCCTAACCAGCTCTTACCCACAGTTTCGGCCTAACCAACTTTTACCCACAGTTTCGGCCTAACCAGCTCCTACCCACAATTTCGGCCTAACTAGCTCCTACCCACAGTTTCGGCCTAACCAGCTCCTACCCACAATTTCGGCCTAACTAGCTCCTACCCACAGTTTCGGCCTAACCAGCTCCTACCCACAATTTCGGCCTAACTAGCTCCTACCCACAGTTTCGGCCTAACCAGCTCTTACCCACAGTTTCGGCCTAACCAGCTATTACCCACAGTTTCGGCCTAACCAGCTATTACCCAGAGTTTCGGCCTAACCAGCTCTTACCCATAGTTTCGGCCTAACCAGCTCTTACCCACAGTTTCGGCCTAACCAACTTTTACCCACAGTTTCGGCCTAACCAGCTCCTACCCACAGTTTCGGCCTAACTAGCTCCTACCCACAGTTTCGGCCTAACCAGCTCTTACCCACAGTTTCGGCCTAACTAGCTCCTACCCACAGTTTCGGCCTAACCAGCTCCTACCCACAGTTTCGGCCTAACTAGCTCCTACCCACAGTTTCGGCCTAACCAGCTCCTACCCACAGTTTCGGCCTAACCAGCTCTTACCCACAGTTTCGGCCTAACCAGCTATTACCCACAGTTTCGGCCTAACCAGCTCTTACCCACAGTTTCGGCCTAACCAGCTTTTACCCACAGTTTCGGCCTAACCAGCTATTACCCACAGTTTCGGCATAACCAGCTCCTACTCACAGTTTCGGCATAACCAGCTATTACCCACAGTTTCGGCATAACCAGCTCCTACTCACAGTTTCGGCCTAACCAGCTCTTACCCACAGTTTCGGCATAACCAGCTCTTACCCACAGTTTCGGCATAACCAGCTCCTACCCACAGTTTCGGCCTAACCAGCTATTACCCACAGTTTCGGCCTAACCAGCTCCTAGAGTTTCGGCCTAACCAGCCCCTACCCAGAGTTGACTGTGCTATGGGCCCATTAGGAGGACTGAGACCACACAGTCTAGTCTCATCCACTTCACGGATGCTTCATTGACGGTGGTTGTTCAAATCTCCTGACCAACATCGCACGTGTCTGTTTCTCTCGGGCCTGATTGACGCAAAGGGATATGTTGTAAAAGAAAGCGTTGAGTACAAGCCTTGTCACACAGTCTCAGTCCAGAGCGGAACCCCTCAGTATCATGACTATCGTTCCCCTCGTCATCACTATCATCATCATAGCATTGCCAAAAACCGTTCCAGATTCTGTGGCCACAGTTGAGGTGTAAGAAAAATGGAACAGCACAACTTAGAAATAAATCAATTAAAAAATACGCAAAAATAAATGAATAAATAAATAAACAAATAAATAAATAATAAATAAACAAATAAATAAATAAATAAATAAATAAATAAAAGCATGTACAATCTAGCCAAATATCAAGTTCTTTAGCATATTCACGTTTCAGCTTCGCGAGACACCGTATTCGCGCTCGGTGAAACTTCCAATTCGCACTGATGCTATGTGACGGAGAAGAACCAAAATGGGACAAGTTCTTAACATCATATTACTATGCGAGTTGAATATTCCAGCCTTTATTATATTGCCAAGATAATGGAAAATAACGTAAGGTTGCTTGCACAGCTGTAAATGAGTACCTGACCCTGTTCAGGCTTGAAGGAGGTAAAACAGCGAGAGAAAGGAGATAGGCAGTGCCCTCATAATGCTGGCCCTGAAAATGTTGACGTCTCTATCTCTTACAACGTACGGGCTATGGGACAACCCGTTAATTTCCAGTTCTACAGAGCTATACAAACGCTGTATGTTTCATCAGAACAAACGTTCTTATGGAATTCTGTGTTGGGCGTTCGTTAACTTGCAGTTTTATAGAAGTATATGGACACTGTATGTTTCATCAGAACAAACCATTCAGAATTTTCAGGTGGCCGTTATGCAACGGCCCCTAGAACTATGGCTCGACGGTTGGGATTAAAACAAAACTTTGTTTCCACATCTCCGACCACAAAGAGAGAGAGAGAGAGAGAGAGAGAGAGAGAGAGAGAGAGACACACACACAGAGAAAGAGAGAGACAGAGACAGAGAGAGAAAGAGAAACAGAAAGAGAGAGAGAGAAACAGAGAGAGAGAGAGAGAGAGAGAGAGAGAGTGAGTGAGTGAGATTTACAGGTTCACCAAACCGATGTGGCCAAACCAAGGGAAGTAAACCAGTCAACAAATAGCAAGTAAAATAAGGGGGGTAACTTCCCTTGCATAATTTCCCAAACTTGCAATGAATGTATCTCACTGTGGGGCTCACACATACACACACACACACACGTACCACATACACACACACGCGTGCGTGCGCACGCGTACACACGCACACACATACACGCTCACCACACACACTCACCACACCTCTCTCTCTCTCTATTTCTCTCACCCCACCCCTCACACACACACACATACACACCAACCTATCAAACGCCTTAGGGGTTTGTTGTCGTTGTCGTTGCCACAAGAAGATGAAGGTGAGAACAACCAGAGTGCCCAGAACCACACCCATCACACTGCCCAGCACTGTCAGTGTGGTCATGTCTTTGGCCTTTGATACTGACACAAACATAATTACTACTATTAGTACTGTTATTATTATTATTATATTATCATCATTGTCATTATTATAGTAGTAGTAGTAGTAGTATTGTTGTTGTTCTTGTTGTTGCTGCTGCTAGTATTACTGTTATTGTTATCATCATCATCATCATCATCATCATTATTATTATCGTTGTTGTTGTTATCATCATCATCATCACTTTTCTTCTCCTCCTTCTTCTCATTATTAGTACTCTTATGATGATGATGATGATGATGATGATGATATGATGATGATGATGATGATGATGACGATGATGATGATGATGACGATGATGATGATGATGAAACCACTACCGCAATCCTCCAAAGACAGATCCCATGAACCACTGACACCCACGATCGTAACTTGAATTCACCTCAGGAATGTAGGAAACCGACGGTAATGTCACCACGAAATCACGGTATGAAGTGGCTCACAATTTGGGACAATGTTCACGATGCTATAATGATGGATGACTTCATGATAATAAGAATGATGATCTTGACACTATGGAGTTTTATTCTAGACGTGAGACCACGTGACAGGTCTCTACTTTAGGCTTTTTATTATAATATTTCCTGGCATCAACTTGGCTCGGGAGATACAGGCACCTGCAGTGCTCATCAGAAAACCCGAACTACACTCTAAAATGAGGCATCTGTAAAATGGATGAGACTCGACTGTGTGGTCCCAGTCTAATGAGCCCCCCACATCACATTCCACTCTGGGTAGAGTCAAGTCAGGTCAGAAAATTCCCAGTCTTTTTTTTTCGGGGGGGGGGGGGGGGGAGGAGGGGAGAGGCGAACTGATGGGGTTCGAATCGCCGACCTCCCAGCAAGTAGCCCATTGCGTATTCACTTCGATTGGTGACCATTCGTATTGTCTGAGCGCACGTTGGATAGATGCAAAATAGGAACGCAAGCAAGCAAGCGAGCAAACAAGAGAGCAAGCAAGCAAGCAAGCAAGCAAACAAGCAAGCAAACAAGTAAGCAACCAATCAATTAACCAACCAAGCAACAAACAAACAAACAGAAGGAGGAAGGAACGGACGAACGAGAAAACAAACAAATGACAAACGAACGAACGAACAAACATTAGGAAAAACAAACAAACTTAAGGTAGCCCCCACCCCCATCCCCCCGAGGAGACTTGTTCATGAAACTGTTCAACCGTCACATTTTGAAAGAAACAATTCGGTAACGAGATTGCCAGGGGAACCTTGCTAACAAACAAACAAACAAGCAAGCAAACAAACGGATAAACAGATAAAAAAGACCTCACGGTACCCATTTCCCTCCCCAAAGGAGACTTACCCATGAAACTGTTGAACCGTCACATTTTGAAGGTAACAATTCGATAACTAAAAATTGTTATAACGAGGAAATGACTGACAGAGGAATCTTGCTAAACAAACAAACAAACAAAAGACCTCATAAGTAGCCCCCACCCCCCACCCCCCAAGGAGACATATCCATGAAACTGTTGAACCGTCACATTTTGAGGGAAACAATTCGGTCACTAGGATCGTTTTAAAGAGAAAAGAACTGACAGGGGTCCCCTTGCTAAACAAACAAACAAACAAACAAACAGAATTTTAAAAAAATCATGGTAGCCCTCCCTCTTCAACGTACATCTATCCATGAAACTGTTTCAACTATCAGTTTTGACGAGAAACAATTCGGTTATTAGAATCGTTACGAAGAGCACATGACAATCAGAGAAGCCTTACCAAGTAATGCAAGGGCAGGTAGCCTAAGGTGTTACAGCCCCTAGAGAGAGAGCAAAGAAAGCTTATCTCCCTTGCAGTGGTAAGAACAAACAGAAAGGCTTAAAACCAAGACAGGTGCAAATCTTCGGCCAAGGGCAAGCGTGTACAAAAGACAAGAAAGAATGAAAAATCCACAACATTTTGCGGAAAAATACACAGCAGCATTCCTAATATAACTATATGAGAACGTAACAATGAGACAGCAGCATTCCTAACTATATGAGAACAAAACAGTGACCCTGCAGCATTCCTAATATAACTACACGAGAACATAACAGTGAGACAGCAGCATTCCTAACATATATATGATAACATAACAGTGAGACAGCAGCATTCCTAATATAACTGTATGAAAACATAACAATGAAACAGCAGCATTCCTAATATAACTATATGAAAACATAACAGTGACCCTGCAGCATTCCTAATATAACTGTATGAAAACATGGCAGTGAGACAGCAGCATTCCTGATATAACCATATGAAAACATAACAATGAAACAGCAGCATTCCTAACTATATGAGAACAAAACAGTGACCCTGCAGCATTCCTAATATAACTCTTTGAGAACATAATAGTGAGACAGCAGCATTCCTAATATAACTCTTTGAGAACATAACAGTGAGACAGCAGCATTCCTAATATAACTCTTTGAGAACATAATAGTGAGACAGCAGCATTCCTAATATAACTCTTTGAGAACATAATAGTGAGACAGCAGCATTCCTAATATAACTCTTTGAGAACATAATAGTGAGACAGCAGCATTCCTAATATAACTCTTTGAGAACATAACAGTGAGACAGCAGCATTCCTAATATAACTCTTTGAGAACATAATAGTGAGACAGCAGCATTCCTAATATAACTCTTTGAGAACATAACAGTGAGACAGCAGCATTCCTAATATAACTCTTTGAGAACATAATAGTGAGACAGCAGCATTACTGATATAACTATATGAGAACATAACAGTGAGACAGCAGCATTCCTAATATAACTCTTTGAGAACATAACAGTGAGACAGCAGCATTCCTAATATAACTATATGAGAACATAACAGTGAGACAGCAGCATTCCTAATATAACTATATGAGAACATAACAGTGAGACAGCAGCATTCCTAATATAACTATATGAGAACATAACAGTGTGACAGCAGCATTCCTGATATAACTATATGAGAACATAACAGTGAGACAGCAGCATTCCTAATATAACTATATGAGAACATAACAGTGAGACAACAGCATTCCTGATATGAGTATAATTATGAGAACATAACAGTGAGATAGCAGCATTCCTGATATAACTATATGAGAACATAACAGTGAGACAGCAGCATTCCTGATATAACTATATGAGAACATAACAGTGAGACAGCAGCATTCCTGATATAACTATATGAGAACATAACAGTGAGACAGCAGCATTCCTGATATAACTATATGAGAACATAACAGTGAGACAGCAGCATTCCTGATATAACTATATGAGAACATAACAGTGACCCTGCAGCATTCCTAATATAACTACACGAGAACATAACAGTGAGACAGCAGCATTCCTGATATAACTATATGAGAACATAACAGTGAGACAGCAGCATTCCTGATATAACTATATGAGAACATAACAGTGACCCTGCAGCATTCCTAATATAACTATATGAGAACATAACAGTGACCCTGCAGCATTCCTAATATAACTACACGAGAACATAACAGTGAGACAGCAGCATTCCTGATATAACTATATGAGAACATAACAGTGAGACAGCAGCATTCCTGATATAACTATATGAGAACATAACAGTGACCCTGCAGCATTCCTAATATAACTACACGAGAACATAACAGTGAGACAGCAGCATTCCTGATATAACTATATGAGAACATAACAGTGAGACAGCAGCATTCCTGATATAACTATGTGAGAACATAACAGTGAGACAGCATCATTCCTGATATAACTATATGAGAACAAACGGTAAGACAGCAGCATTCCTGATATAACTATATGAGAACAAACGGTAAGACAGCAGCATTCCTGATATAACTATATGAGAACAAACGGTAAGACAGCATCATTCCTGATATAACTATATGAGAACAAACGGTAAGACAGCAGCATTCCTGATATAACTATATGAGAACATAACAGTGAGACAACAGCATTCCTGATATAACTATGTGAGAACATAACAGTGAGACAGCAGCATTCCTGATATAACTATATGAGAACATAACAGTGAGACAGCAGCATTCCTAATATAACTATGTGAGAACATAACAGTGAGACAGCAGCATTCCTGATATAACTATATGAGAACGTAACAGTGAGACAGCAGCATTCCTAATATAACTGTATGAAAACATGGCAGTGAGAAAGCAGCATTCCTGATATAACTATATGAGAACGTAATGAAAACATGGCAGTGAGAAAGCAGCATTCCTGATATAACTATATGAGAACGTAACAGTGAGACAGCAGCATTCCTGATATAACTGTATGAAAACATGGCAGTGAGACAGCAGCATTCCTGATATAACTATATGAGAACGTAACAGTGAGAAAGCAGCATTCCTAATATAACTATATGAGAACATAACGGTGAGACAGCAGCATTCCTGATATAACCATATGAAAACATAACAGTGATAAAGCAGCATTCCTGATATAACTGTATGAAAACATGGCAGTGAGACAGCAGCATTCCAGATATAACCATATGAAAACATAACAGTGAGAAAGCAGCATTCCTAACTATATGAGAACAAAACAGTGACCCTGCAGCATTCCTAATATAACTGTATGAAAACATGGCAGTGAGAAAGCAGCATTCCTGATATAACTATATGAGAACAAAACAGTGACCCTGCAGCATTCTTAATATAACTATATGATAACATAACAGTGAGACAGCAGCATTCCTAATATAACTATATGAGAACATAACAGTGAGAAAGCAGCATTCCTGATATAAACTATATGAGAACAAAACAGTGACCCTGCAGCATTCTTAATATAACTATATGATAACATAACAGTGAGACAGCAGCATTCCTAATATAACTATATGAGAACATAACAGTGAGACAGCAGCATTCCTAATATAACTATATGAGAACATAACAGTGAGACAGCAGCATTCCTAATATAACTATATGAGAACATAACAGTGAGACAACAGCATTCCTAATATAACTACAAGAGAACATAACAGTGAGACAGCAACATTCCTAATATAACTACAAGAGAACATAACAGTGAGACAGCAGCATTCCTAATATAACTGTATGAAAACGTGGCAGTGAGACAGCAGCATTCCTGATATAACTATATGAGAACATAACAGTGAGACAGCAGCATTACTGATATAACTATATGAGAACATAACAGTGAGACAGCAGCATTACTGATATAACTATATGAGAACATAACAGTGAGACAGCAGCATTCCTAATATAACTATGTGAGAACATAACAGTGAGACAGCAGCATTCCTAATATAACTATGTGAGAACATAACAGTGAGACAGCAGCATTCCTGATATAACTATATGAGAACATGACAGTGAGACAGCAGCATTCCTAATATAACTATATGAGAACATAACAGTGAGACAGCAGCATTCCTAATATAACTGTATGAGAACATAACAGTGAGACAGCAGCATTCCTGATATAACTATATGAGAACATAACAGTGAGACAGCAGCATTCCTGATATAACTATATGAGAACATGACAGTGAGACAGCAGCATTCCTGATATAACTATATGAGAACATAACAGTGAGACAGCAGCATTCCTAATATAACTATATGAGAACATAATAGTGAGGCAGCAGCATTCCTAATATAACTATGTGAGAACATAATAGTGAGGCAGCAGCATTCCTAATATAACTATATGAGAACATAATAGTGAGGCAGCAGCATTCCTAATATAACTATGTGAGAACATAATAGTGAGGCAGCAGCATTCCTAATATAACTATATGAGAACATAACAGTGAGACAGCAGCATTCCTAATATAACTATATGAGAACATAACAGTGAGACGGCAGCATTCCTAATATAACTATATGAGAACATAACAGTGAGGCAGCAGCATTCCTAATATAACTATATGAGAACATAACAGTGAGACAGCAGCATTCCTAATATAACTATATGAGAACATAACAGTGAGACAACAGCATTCCTAATATAACTATGTGAGAACATAATAGTGAGACAGCAGCATTCCTAATATAACTATATGAGAACATAACAGTGAGACAGCAGCATTCCTAATATAACTATATGAGAACATAACAGTGAGACAACAGCATTCCTAATATAACTATGTGAGAACATAATAGTGAGACAGCAGCATTCCTAATATAACTATATGAGAACATAACAGTGAGACAGCAGCATTCCTAATATAACTATATGAGAACATAACAGTGAGGCAGCAGCATTCCTAATATAACTATATGAGAACATAACAGTGAGGCAGCAGCATTCCTAATATAACTATATGAGAACATAACAGTGAGACAGCAGCAATCCTGATATAATTATATGAGAACATAACAGTGAGACAGCAGCATTCCTGATATAACTATATGAGAACATAACAGTGAGACAGCAGCATTCCTGATATAACTATGTGAGAACATAACAGTGAGACAGCAGCATTCCTGATATAACTATATGAGAACATAACAGTGAGACAGCAGCATTCCTGATATAACTATGTGAGAACATAACAGTGAGACAGCAGCATTCCTGATATAACTATATGAGAACATAACAGTGAGACAGCAGCATTCCTGATATAACTATATGAGAACATAACAGTGAGACAACAGCATTCCTGATATAACTATATGAGAACATGACAGTGAGGTTTTCTTTCTTTTATTGTTGTTTAAAGCCCAGCCAACTGCGCAGAGCCATATCAGGGCTGTAACCGCTTCAAAACACAATACATCCAACAGGAAAATAAAAAGAAAAGAAAATTAAGTACACATATCAATGCATTTGGGCACATAATCTAAGGACATGACCCCGGCGTAGGACCATTCCGTCTAATTTATCGCACAGGGGAGATTTAAAAAACACACCTGAATACAAATATAAGGACACCAAAACATATATAAAAACAGGCATAAATTACCTAAAATTGCTTCCACATATCTCATCGTAGAGCCAAAAATGTACTTAATACATGTACCCAATTATCAATCCGAAGAAAAAGCACGTAAGACTTTATCGAAAAAATACAGGTGAATGGACCATTAAGGCAGAAAATAAGTAGAAATAACAGAAAGCAAGGCAACAAGGCAGAAACAAAGAGTGTGACAGAAATGAGGAAATTTCTAGCACAAAATTTCCAGAAGGTGGGGATACTATTTATACTGAAAGAGCCCCCAGCAACCCAACGGGGGGTAACAGTGAGATGGCAGCATTTCTAATATAACCATATGAGAACATAACAGTGAGATGGCAGCATTTCTAATATAACCATATGAGAACATAACAGTGAGACGGCAGCATTTCTAATATAACCATATGAGAACATAACAGTGAGATGGCAGCATTTCTAATATAACCATATGAGAACATAACAGTGAGACGGCAGCATTTCTAATATAACCATATGAGAACATAACAGTGAGACGGCAGCATTTCTAATATAACCATATGAGAACATAACAGTGAGACGGCAGCATTTCTAATATAACCATATGAGAACATAACAGTGAGACGGCAGCATTTCTAATATAACCATATGAGAACATAACAGTGAGACGGCAGCATTTCTAATATAACCATATGAGAACATAACAGTGAGATGGCAGCATTTCTAATATAACCATATGAGAACATAACAGTGAGACGGCAGCATTTCTAATATAACCATATGAGAACATAACAGTGAGACGGCAGCATTTCTAATATAACCATATGAGAACATAACAGTGAGATGGCAGCATTTCTAATATAACCATATGAGAACATAACAGTGAGACGGCAGCATTTCTAATATAACCATATGAGAACATAACAGTGAGATGGCAGCATTTCTAATATAACCATATGAGAACATAACAGTGAGATGGCAGCATTTCTAATATAACCATATGAGAACATAACAGTGAGATGGCAGCATTTCTAATATAACTATATGAGAACATAACAGTGAGATGGCAGCATTTCTAATATAACCATATGAGAACATAACAGTGAGATGGCAGCATTTCTAATATAACCATATGAGAACATAACAGTGAGATGGCAGCATTTCTAATATAACTATATGAGAACATAACAGTGAGACGGCAGCATTTCTAATATAACTATATGAGAACATAACAGTGAGATGGCAGCATTTCTAATATAACTATATGAGAACATAACAGTGAGATGGCAGCATTTCTAATATAACTATATGAGAACATAACAGTGAGATGGCAGCATTTCTAATATAACTATATGAGAACATAACAGTGAGATGGCAGCATTTCTAATATAACCATATGAGAACATAACAGTGAGATGGCAGCATTTCTAATATAACTGTACGAGAGCATAATCAAAAACAAGTGCTACTGCCCACGTTCAAGTGAACAGGAACAAGAAAAAACACAAAAAAGGAAAAAGAATGTGTATTTAATACAACTAGACAATAAAGGTGCAAATTTTCGGCCAACTGGCCTTTGTCCAGCATAAGATCACAAACGAACACCAAATACAAAAATTAGGAGAAAAAGACTAATTTCCCTGCTGCTTCGTCCACATAATACCTAGGTCAACAATTTGCACTTGTCTTGTTTTGTATATTTAATGTGTTTTTATGCTTATTGTTGTCTTGTATATTAAACATGTGGACGAAGCAGCACGGAAGTAATATCTTTTTCTCCTAATTTTTGTATTTGATGTTTGCTTGTTTGTGACCTTAAGCTTAACAAAGGCCCGTTGGCCAAAAATTAGCACCTTTATTGTCTGGTTGTATTAAATATGCATTCTTCTTTTTTTTCCCGTGTTTTTAAAAATCTGCCAATGACAATAACAGTGAGACAGCAGCATTCATAATATCATCATCATCATCATATGCCCTGCCGCACGGGTTGGCGATCATGGCCATCCATATGCATCTATCCCTTGTCGCTGCAAGTACATCTTCCACCCTCTCTGTCCTCTGCCACCCTGCAAGTCCGTCCAATATTTTCACCCTGGGTCTACCTGGTGTTCTCTTTCCCTCCAGCTTTCCTGTTGTGACCAGGTGCTCTAATTCCCCTTTCCTCATAAAATGGCCTATAAATGTTGCTTGTCTTTTCCTAATCTTTCATTCCCTTTCCCTCATAAAATGGCCTATAAATGTTGCTTGTCTTTTCCTAATCTTCTTTATCAGTGATCTTCTTGCGTCATTCCTGATATACCTATACGAAAATATAACGTGAGCCACTCACAGCCTGTGTCTGCACGGAGGGACTGAAGTCGGAAGCACTGCAGGCCAGTGATGTGCACGCCACACTCAACACCCTGAAAAATATATACAGCTTGTTTCAGTTTCAGTTTCTCATTATGGCGTTTTGTATCCACGCTCAGAATAAATTCCACATGCTGATGTAACAGATGCCATGTGATGGAGAAGATCCAAAATGATCATGGCGTAAACACGAATCCGCACACATCGCTAGTAAGAGCTTGAGGTCCTATCTAGCGTATGGATTGTATGTCTTAGTGTCAGTTTTCCACATAACTCATACTGTACTTTGATAAACGAAAGTGAAATCATCAATGTCAGTTGTCATATGTTTCTTACACTGATTGCGTGAGATAGGGTTATTAGGTCATGTATAACTAACATCAGCAAGCTTTTGTTTTAATGGGCATACTTAGTCCTATCGTATTAACACATTTTAACTAAGAAAATCAGACACTGTACACCCCCCAAAACAGACACCACCTCTACACAGTACACACACACACACACAGCACGCGCGCGCGCACACACACACAGCACACACACACACACACACACACACAACACAACACAACACAATACAACACAACACACACACATAAACATGTAGACATATAATTAGGAAAAAATAGACGTATAATTAAGAAAGAAATAGACGTATAATCAGGAAAGAAATACGCGTATAATTAGAAAAGAAATAGACGTAATAATTAAGAGAGAAAATAGACGTATTAAGAAAGATAAAGATGTACATTTTAGAAGAAATACTCATATAATAATTAAGAAATGACTTTAATTAAGAAGTATATAGAGTATTTTAGAATGAAACTAGACTATAATCAGAAAAATACGTATAATTAAGAAATAGACTATAATTAAGAAAGAAATAGACATATCATTAGGAAAGAAATAGACGTATAAGTAAGAAAGAAACAGACATATTAAAATAGACGTATAATTAACAAGGAAATAAACGTATAATTAGTGGGGGAAATAGGCATATAATTAAGAGGGGAAAATAGACGTATAATTAGGAAAGAAATAGACTATAATTAGGAAAGAAATAGACATATAATTAGGAAAGAAATAGACGTATAATGAAGAAAGAAACAGACGTATAATTAGAATGAAATAGACGTATGATGAGGAAATAAATAGATGTATGAAAGAAATAAGACATTTAATTAAGAAAGAAAAAGATATATTGTCAAGAAAGAAATAGACGTACAATTAGAAAGAAATAGACGTATTACCTGAAAGATTGGCCAGCAGGCAGAGGGCCATTACAGTGGACATCGGGACCACGTGACAAGCACCCCTCCTCCTCCCCCACAGTGTACGCCAACGCTCCAGGCGTAGATCTAGTGCCTTGTGTTTGGCGCCACTGGCTGAAGAGAGAAGTAAAGAAACATAGATCTGGATTCCGTCCCGATCGTAAACGCTGTATTCTTCTACAAATTAGTTTTTTAGGTTTGTTTTGTTTTTTGTTTTGTTTTGTTTTTTGTTCGTGGATTACAACTCTCTCTCTCTCTCTCTCTTGACTAAACATTAAACTTCAAATCATTTTATTATGGATAGCAGCATTAGTTCACACTGGAATTGCTTTGCTTTGGTTTGGTTTATATTTACGTCTACACCCACCTCAAGTGATATGGCCGACGAGGATAACCATTCCAGGGGAGTGGGTAAATGGGGGGGGGGGGGGCTTATCTAATCCTACATTGACACCACCTGAACACCAACGATGTTAAGATGGGAACTCCTTTGCATCTAGTCATTGCTAAAGCAACTTCCTGCGATTGCCTAATTAAGAGTTATTTTCCCTTCGTGCTTTTAGTAACCAGGAACTGAGAGTTATTTCCCTTTAATGAGTTTTGGTCAACGTTTTGTTTTTGAAGATCGTTGTAGAGAAAAAAAATTCTCCGATGGAAAATGGAGCTGCACAAGAAAGATTTATGATTTATGATAATGATTAATGATCACCTACCACTAACCAAATCATCTCCCCACTACCTCCTCTTTCAAATATAAAAATTACCTACTTTACAATTCAACCATTTCAGTTTGAATGTAAGCTGAATTATTTGCTATTTCATTATTTATTCATTTACACTGCCTAGATGTTTGTTTCTTAAAACAGGTCGTTTTCACTAATCAATTCTATTCATTTT
>CM060311.1:18493398-18500898 GCA_030674185.1 Monoplex corrugatus
TCTAAGTGTCTGTTTTCATCTACTAAGTGTTTTTATCTACTGAGTCTAAGTGTCTTGTTTTCATCTACTGAGTCATGTTTTCATCTACTGAATCTAAATGTTTTTATCTTCTGAGTCTAAGTGTCGTTTTCATCTACTGAGTCTAAGTGTATGTTTTCATATGCTGTCTGTTTTCATCTACTGAGTCCTAAATGTCTGTTTTCATCTGCTGTCTGTTTTCAATCTATTGAGTCCAAGTGTTTGTTTTCATCTACAGAGTCTAAGTGTCTATTTTCATGTATTGAGTCTAAGTGTCTGTTTTCATCTACTGAATCTAAGTGTCTGTTTTCATCTACTGTCTGTTTTCATCTATTGAGTCTAAAATGTCTGTTTTCATCTACTGAATCTAAGTGTCTGTTTCTAACTAATGAGTCTCAGTGTCTGTTTTCGTCTACTGAGTCCAAGTGTATTTATCTACAGAGTCTAAGTGTATGTTTCTATCTACTGAGTCTAAGTGTGTTTTCATCTACTGAGTCAAAGTGTCTGTTTTCGTCTACTAGTCTAAGTGTGTGTTTTCATCTACTGGGTCTAAGTGTCTGTTTTCGTCTACTGAGTCTAAGTGTCTGTTTTCGTCTACTGAGTCTAAGTGTCTGTTTTCATCTACTGAGTCCAACTAAGTGTCTGTTTTCGTCTACTGAGTCTGAGTGTCTGTTTTCATCTACTGAGTCTAAGTGTCTGGTTTCGTCTACTGAGTCTAAGTGTCTGGTTTCGTCTACTGAGTCTGTCTGTTTTCATCTACTGAGTCTGTCTGTTTTCATCTACAAAGTGTCTGTTTTCATCTACTGAGTCTAAATGCTTTCATCTACTAAGTGTCTCTTTTCATACGTTATAATTGATTGAAATATCAGTCTACCTTACTTACTGCCCATTACGTTACTGGCATGTAAGGCAGCAACGAACGTTCTCTGCTTATGTATGTTCTAGGCCAGCATCCGTTTAGTAGCCCAAGTATGTTTAAGGGTTTTAAGATCCTCCTGTTGTTCGTTTCAAAGCATTCCTGGGTCTTTCTCTTTCGCGTCTTCCTTCTGGCATCCAATGAAGGGCAGTCAGAATGATGTTACCTTGTTCTTTGGATGATGTGCCCAACCCATCTCCATTGTCTTTCCATGATGACGAATGCCCATACTCTCTCGACTGTCTTTTCATGGTGATAGTGCTCATACTCTCTTGGCTGCATTGAGCAAGAAGTTGATGGTTGGAGATGGTGCTGCGCTAGAAGATTCGTATAATTCTTTGGAGGTTTTTGTGTGTGTGTGTGTGGAAGGTTGATAGCTTGGTAAGGTCGCTTTCTGTCAACCACCAGCATTCTGGGCTATAAGATAGGGTGGAAAAGACACAAGCTGTGGTGCAGTTTCAGCTTGGTGTGAATGCTGTTCTGAGACTGCCTGCACACATTGTTCTGTTATTCTGAAGGTGATTTTCGCTTAGACTGAAATGACTCCTGATGTCCCTCTCTCTGTTCCTCCGTCTGACTGAAATGACTTCTGATGTCACTCTCTCTGTTCCTCCGTCTGACTGAAATGACTTCTGATGTCCCTCTCTCTGTTCCTCCGTCTGACTGAAATGACTTCTGATGTTACTCTCTCTGCTCCTCCGTCTGACTGAAATGACTCCTGATGTCACTCTCTCTGCTCCTCCGTCTGACTGAAATGACTTCTGATGTCACTCTCTCTGTTCCTCCGTCTGACTGAAATGACTCCTGATGTCACTCTCTCTGTTCCTCCGTCTGACTGAAATGACTCCTGATGTCACTCTCTCTGTTCCTCCGTCTGACTGAAATGACTCCTGATGTCACTCTCTCTGTTCCTCCGTCTGACTGAAATGACTCCTGATGTCACTCTCTCTGTTCCTCAGTCTGACTTAAATGACTCCTGATGTCACTCTCTCTGTTCCTCCGTCTGACTGAAATGACTCCTGATGTCCCTCTCTCTGTTCCTCCGTCTGACTGAAATGACTCCTGATGTCACTCTCTCTGTTCCTCCGTCTGACTGAAATGACTTCTGATGTCACTCTCTCTGTTCCTCCGTCTGACTGAAATGACTCCTGATGTCACTCTCTCTGCTCCTCCGTCTGACTGAAATGACTTCTGATGTCACTCTCTCTGCTCCTCCGTCTGACTGAAATGACTTCTGATGTCACTCTCTCTGTTCCTCCGTCTGACTGAAATGACTTCTGATGTCACTCTCTCTGTTCCTCCGTCTGACTGAAATGACTTCTGATGTCACTCTCTCTGTTCCTCCGTCTGACTGAAATGACTTCTGATGTCACTCTCTCTGCTCCTCCATCTGACTGAAATGACTTCTGATGTCACTCTCTCTGTTCCTCCGTCTGACTGAAATGACTTCTGATGTCACTCTCTCTGTTCCTCCGTCTGACTGAAATGACTTCTGATGTCACTCTCTCTGCTCCTCCATCTGACTGAAATGACTTCTGATGTCACTCTCTCTGTTCCTCCGTCTGACTGAAATGACTTCTGATGTCACTCTCTCTGTTCCTCCGTCTGACTGAAATGACTTCTGATGTCACTCTCTCTGCTCCTCCATCTGACTGAAATGACTTCTGATGTCACTCTCTCTGCTCCTCCATCTGACTGAAATGACTCCTGATGTCACTCTCTCTGTTCCTCCATCTGACTGAAATGACTTCTGATGTCACTCTCTCTGTTCCTCCGTCTGACTGAAATGACTCCTGATGTCACTCTCTCTGCTCCTCCGTCTGACTGAAATGACTCCTGATGTCACTCCCTCTGCTCCTCCGTCTGACTGAAATGACTCCTGATGTCACTCTCTCTGTTCCTCCGTCTGACTGAAATGACTTCTGATGTCACTCTCTCTGTTCCTCCGTCTGACTGAAATGACTTCTGATGTCACTCTCTCTGCTCCTCCGTCTGACTGAAATGGCTTCTGATGTCACTCTCTCTGCTCCTCCGTCTGACTGAAATGACTTCTGATGTCACTCTCTCTGCTCCTCCGCCTGACTGAAATGGCTTCTGATGTCACTCTCTCTGTTCCTCCGTCTGACTGAAATGACTCCTGATGTCACTCTCTCTGCTCCTCCGTCTGACTGAAATGACTTCTGATGTCACTCTCTCTGCTCCTCCGTCTGACTGAAATGACTTCTGATGTCACTCTCTCTGCTCCTCCGTCTGACTGAAATGACTTCTGATGTCACTCTCTCTGTTCCTCCGTCTGACTGAAATGACTTCTGATGTCACTCTCTCTGTTCCTCCGTCTGACTGAAATGACTTCTGATGTCACTCTCTCTGTTCCTCCGTCTGACTGAAATGACTTCTGATGTCACTCTCTCTGTTCCTCCGTCTGACTGAAATGACTCCTGATGTCACTCTCTCTGTTCCTCCGTCTGACTGAAATGATTTCTGATGTCACTCTCTCTGTTCCTCCGTCTGACTGAAATGACTTCTGATGTCACTCTCTCTGTTCCTCCGTCTGACTGAAATGACTTCTGATGTCACTCTCTCTGTTCCTCCGTCTGACTGAAATGACTTCTGATGTCACTCTCTCTGTTCCTCCGTCTGACTTAAATGACTTCTGATGTCACTCTCTCTGTTCCTCCGTCTGACTTAAATGACTTCTGATGTCACTCTCTCTGCTCCTCCATCTGACTGAAATGACTTCTGATGTCACTCTCTCTGTTCCTCCATCTGACTGAAATGGCTTCTGATGTCACTCTCTCTGCTCCTCCGTCTGACTTAAATGACTTCTGATGTCACTCTCTCTGTTCCTCCGTCTGACTTAAATGACTTCTGATGTCACTCTCTCTGTTCCTCCGTCTGACTGAAATGACTTCTGATGTCACTCTCTCTGTTCCTCCGTCTGACTGAAATGACTCCTGATGTCACTCTCTCTGCTCCTCCGTCTGACTGAAATGACTCCTGATGTCACTCTCTCTGTTCCTCCGTCTGACTTAAATGACTTCTGATGTCACTCTCTCTGCTCCTCCGTCTGACTGAAATGACTCCTGATGTCACTCTCTCTGTTCCTCCGTCTGACTGAAATGACTCCTGATGTCACTCTCTCTGTTCCTCCGTCTGACTGAAATGACTCCTGATGTCACTCTCTCTGTTCCTCCGTCTGACTGAAATGACTTCTGATGTCACTCTCTGCTCCTCCGTCTGACTGAAATGACTCCCACTCTCTCTGTTCCTCCGTCTGACTGAAATGACTCCTGATGTCACTCTCTGCTCCTCCGTCTGACTGAAATGACTCCCACTCTCTCTGTTCCTCCGTCTGACTGAAATGACTTCTGATGTCACTCTCTCTGCTCCTCCATCTGACTGAAATGACTTCTGATGTCACTCTCTCTGTTCCTCCGTCTGACTGAAATGACTTCTGATGTCACTCTCTCTGCTCCTCCGTCTGACTGAAATGACTTCTGATGTCACTCTCTCTGCTCCTCCGTCTGACTGAAATGACTTCTGATGTCACACTCTCTGTTCCTCCGTCTGACTGAAATGACTTCTGTCACTCTCTCTGCTCCTCCGTCTGACTGAAATGACTTCTGATGTCACTCTCTCTGCTCCTCCGTCTGACTGAAATGACTCCTGATGTCACTCTCTCTGTTCCTCCGTCTGACTGAAATGACTTCTGATGTCACTCTCTCTGTTCCTCCGTCTGACTGAAATGACTCCTGATGTCACTCTCTGTTCCTCCGTCTGACTTAAATGACTTCTGATGTCACTCTCTCTGTTCCTCCGTCTGACTGAAATGACTCCTGATGTCACTCTCTCTGTTCCTCCGTCTGACTGAAATGACTCCTGATGTCACTCTCTCTGCTCCTCCGTCTGACTGAAATGACTTCTGATGTCACTCTCTCTGCTCCTCCATCATGTCAGATAATGCCGACTTTTGTCAGTTATTATGTGTGCCAGGAGTTTAGTCTGCCGAGTACAAGGCCAGTTTTGCCTGCATGGTTTGGTTTTGTTTTCTCTTTCTCTCCCTCTCCTCTCTCTCTCTTCCTTCTCTCTCTCCTCTCTCTCTCTCTCCCTCCCTCTTTCTCTCTTCCTTCTCAATCTCCTCTCTATCCCTCTCTCTCTCTCTCCCTTCCTTCTCTCTTTCCTCTCTCCCTCTCTCTCTCTCTCTCCAACTCTCTCCCCCTTTCTCTCTCCTCCTCTCTCTCTCCCCCCTCTCTCTGTGTGGTTATTTGTCTCTTCGTATCTTTTCAAGAGACACAACTCTGCTTTCCCTCTCTTAGTGCTGTGACAGTACACTGTCCTTGACTTTATTTTGCTCACAAACGAAACGACTTACGTCCTGTTCTGGCCTGGTAGTGTCTGACACTGGGCTCACCACTGTACTGGTTGTTGGCCTGTACCTGAAAATACACAACTCTGTCTTTACTCATTATAACAAATAAACAAAAACACACAAAAAAAGACAAACAAACAAGCAAGCAAGCAAACAAACAACAAGGAAATAAAACTTAACGAAACAGAACAACCAAGTTGGTCAGGTCATTCTTATTAATCTCACTTTCTTTTGTAAAACTGGAATCAGTGTAAATTTGTCTTTTTTTTTAAACAAACACACAACCACTCACACACACACACACACACACACACACACACACACACACACACAACACACACACACACACGCACACAACACCACACACACACACATCGTCCATCTGCTTGTAAAACCCCACCGTCTTTCTCAAGGTAGTGGAGACAACTAAGATCACGTGGTTGTTCAAAACTGGACAGGGACGCTCTTCCTCATCAGTCTTTCGTTTAGTGTTCCGATATTTTCTAAGGTGCGTGTATGCTGATTATTTCTGCCAAGACGATGCACTCAGTATGTTGCTGCACAGTCTGCATACTCCGTCTTTAGTAGATGTGCATGCAGGGTGTTTTCATGTATCCGTAAGTCAGCCCCTGACATGACTAACAGGATATCTTTGACATCATCATCATCAGGTGCCTGCCGCATGGCGTTGGTGATCATGGACTTCCATCTATCTCTATCTCTCGTTGTCCCTAGCATCTCGCCCACCCTCCTCGTCCCCAGCCACTCGCAAGTCCGTCCAGCATTTTCTCCCTGGGTCTAACCGATGCTCCCTTTCCCTCCAGCTTTCCCGTTGTGACCAGGTGCTCCAAATCCCCCTTCCTCATAAAATGGCCTATAAATGTTTCCTGTCTTTTCCTAATCTTCCTTATGAGTGATCTACTTGTGTCTGCCTCCATCAAGACTGTCTCGTTTGTTTTCTTTCTGTCCATGGAACTCTCAACATTCTTCTTAGAAACCACATCTCGGCTGCCTCAATCTTGTTCTGGTTTTGCTTGTTGACTGTCCACGCCTTGCTCCTACAACAGTATTGACATACATATTTGATATTCTGCTTGCAAATTCATAAGAAGAAGGTTTAGGCACTTGCCGGGTCTGCACACGTTGATTTTTGATTGATTTGGTCCAGTTTTTACGTCGACACCTGACGGGATAACCATCCCAGGGAAGTGGGTAAGGAGGAACTTATCTAATCCTGTACCGACACCACCAGAACAACGATGATGTTAAGATGGGACAGTGAGAAGGCCAGTTTTAATTTTAGCGCACCCCAGGATTCGAACCACAACCTATTAGCATGTGAATCCGACGCTCAACCAATCGAGCTACTGAGGCCTGCCACAACACATGTTGACCTGAGAGATGGGGGAAAATTTCCACCCTTTCACCCACCTGGCGGAGTGTCAATGCGGATCGAACCGAACCTAGGACCTTGTGATAGGAAGTCTAACGGTTACCCGCTTGATCATCTCTGCCCTGGTCTTACCTTTATCGTGTAGTTGTCGCCAGGTATGACGTCGCAGGTGGCGCAGAACTGTGGCGACGTTTGTGCGCAGATTGATTTGTTCGTCTGACACTCTGGGTTTTCAGATCCCTCTCTCTGCACACAGAGGGTTATATATTAAAAATATGGTCATGATGACGATTCTGTCTTCGTTATCATATACTTTCTATCATTGTCATCATCACATCATAATGGTCATCGTCGTTCTCATCATCTCATCACCATCGTCGTCGTCGTTGTCATCTTTGTACGGGTGAATTTTTACTTGTTTGTGTGTGTGTAAGCGAGTTGTTTACCTATGATGATGATGAAGTGAGTTGTTTACCTCTACACAGGTGAATTGTTTACCTTTTTGTAGGCGAGTTGTTTGCCTGTGTATAAGTGAGATGTGTACCTTTAAAGGTGATTTGTTTACTTATGTACAGGTGAACTATTTACTTGCGTATCCATGTGACCTTTCAGTCTTGTATAGGTGAGTTGTTTACCTGTGTATTGGTGAGTTCTTGACCTGTTTATGATTTGTTTGTGTGTTTACAGCACTGTTTAGCTGTTGACAAAGTTGTTTACCTTTCTGAAGGTGTGTTATTTACCTGTTTACAGACGAGCTGTTCACTTGTTTATAGGTGAGCCATCGTTTATTGGTGAGATGTGTAA
>CM060311.1:18503398-18508398 GCA_030674185.1 Monoplex corrugatus
CCAACCGGTCCTGTCCTCCGCCTGTCGCACCAGCGTGGGGCCATCCAACCTGGTCCATTCTTTGATGTTGTCCATCCAGCATTTGGCTTGTCGTCCCCTTCGTCTGCCGCCTCCCAGTGTACCCTGGAGGACCGTTTTGGGCAGTGAGTTGTGGCGTGTGACATGCCCAAACCACGACAGCTTCCTGTTCTTGACTGTTGCCAGGAGGGTTCTTGTGGGCCTGCGAGTGTTGTTATTTGGCTCCACACAAAGTCGTTTGTCTTCCGATCTTGCCAAGAGATCCCGAGCAAGCGCCTGAAGCATTTAGTTTCAAACGTCTGGATTCTCTTGGTGGTCTCTGCTGTCATGGTCCAGCTCTCGCATCCATACAGCAGGATGGGGAGCACCAGGGACTTGTACAGCTTCATCTTCGATGGAAAGCCGATCTCTCTGTTCTTCCAGATCTTGTTTAGCTTTACCATTGCTGCTGTTGCGATCGCTAGTCTGGTCTTGATTTCTGTTATAGAGCGACCGTCTTTGGTGAGAGTGGCGCCAAGGTATTTGAAAGCGTCCACTTCTTCAAGCTGTTGCCCGTTCATGTAGATTTCAGCATGGGTGTTGGTTGTGCTGTTGACCAGGACTTTGCTTTTTTCTGTGCTCACTTCCATTCCGTGTGCACCTGCACTTTCTTCCAGTCTCATGGTCAGGTCTTGTAGTTCTTCGTTGCTGCCTCCCATCAGGTCGATGTCATCTGTGAACCTCAGGTTGTTGATGGTTCTTCCTCCGATGGAGACAGTGGAGTGGAAGTCATGGAGGGCTTCACGCATGATGTTCTCCAGGAAGAGATTGAACAGCACGGGAGAGAGTAGGCAGCCTTGACGGACTCCAACTGTGGTCTTGAAGTAGTCCCCTATCTGGTTGTTGAGGAGAACTGCGCTGCTGGCAGTGTTATACAGCGCCTGGATGGTTTGGACGAGACCTTCCTCTATGCCAAACTTTCTTAGCACCTGCCACAAACCCTTATGCCACACCCTGTCGAATGCTTTTTAAAGTCTATGAAGTTATGGAACAGGTCTCTCTGATGCTGCAGATGTTTCTCCATCATTATCCGGCAGGTGAAGATCTGTTCTACTGTGCTTCTGCCCGCCTAAATCCAGCTTGTTCTTCCGCAAGGTGTTCTTCCGCTTCTTTCTTCAGTCGATTCAATATGACTCTGAGCATGATCTTGCTGGTGTGGCTAATGAGACTTATTGTTCTGTAGTTCTGGCATTGGCGCATATTTCCCTTTTTGGGCAGGGGGATGATGAGTGATTGAGTCCATTCTGTGGGCCACTGTTTTGTCTCCCAGATCTTCTGACAAATCGATGTTACACGAGTGACCAAATCATTCCCTCCATGTTTGAGCAGCTCTGCTGGGATATTGTCTGCTCCAGGTGATTTCCCTGCTGGTAGGCTGCGGATGGCTTCTTCCACTTCTTCTCTCATCACTGGTAGCGGTGAGGATTCCCTCAATGGTGTTGAGTCCCCCTGAAACAAACTGTCATCTGGCTGTATTGGGTAGTTGTATAGTTCTTGGCAGTACTGCGTCCATCTGTTCAGAACAGCGGAGCTTTCTGTCAGCAGCTCGCCTGAGGTATCCTCGATGACTGACGATCTGTTTTGCTGCGTCTTGGTAAGGTTTTTCAGTGTAGTGAAGGCATGTTTGCTGTTTCCTTTTTTCATGCCTTTCTCGATGTTCTCACACTGGTTGTTGATCCATTGTTCTTTGGCTTCAATCATTTTCTTCTTTACAAGGTTGTTGGTTTTACGATACTGTGCGGCTTCTTCAGGGCTGGAGTTTTTTGTCTTCTTCAGTGATCTTCTGTTGTCGCAGAGGTCAAGGATGTCATTTGAGATCCATGCTTGGTGTTTCTTCCTCTGTCGCCCCAGTACCTCCTCTGCTGTTTCGCGGACTGCCTCACCAAAGTTGTTTGTGAGGTCGTTGATGTCGCTGTCCAGGAAGTTGAGTGCCGCGAACCGCCCCCCGAGCTGTGCCTGGAATGCCTCTTCTATCTCTGGATCTTTTAGCTTTTCCAGGTCAAACTTGATGCGTGGCTGCGCAGCTTGGTACTTCTTTTTCAATTTGATCTTCATTGTGAGCAGCACGAGGTCGTGGTCGCTGCCTATATCAGCTCCAGGGTATGTCCTCGTCTTTGCTTTATTAATGCTTGATTTGAAGCGCCGCGGTGTGAGGACAAAGTCGATCTGGTTGTGTAGTCTTTCCGTTCGGCGCATGCCAGGTTGTTCTTCTTGACAGTTTGTGGGGGTAGAGGGTGTTGGCAATGGTGAGCCGTTGGGTGCAGGCAAACTCCAGAAGGCGAAGTCCCCTGTCATTAGTTTCCCCTGTGCCAAATTGACCCACTGTTCCAGCCCAGTTTTTGTAGGCATCTGGGCCGACTTTGGCGTTGAAGTCCCCCTGAACTATGATGATGTCTTTCCTGGGGGCTTTTCCGATGGTGTCTTCTATTTTCTCATAGAATTCTTCAACCACCTGGTCTTCGTGGCTGGTAGTTGGAGCATACACTTGTATGATGGTGATGTTCTTTGGTTTGGCTGACACCCGAATGCTGATGATTCTGCTGTTGACAGGCGTGCAGCTCATGATGCATCCAATGACTTCTTTGCGTACGATGAAAGCTACGCCATTTTCATGTAGTGACTCTTCGCCACTGTACCACATCTTGTGTCCTTCCTCTGTGATTGCTTCTCCGAAGCCTGTCCATCTTACTTCCGATATACCCACAATGTCCCATTGGTAGCGTCTCAGCTCGTGTTCTAGTTCTTTTACTTTGCCGCACTGATGGAGTGTACGGACATTCCAGGTTCCAATGATAGCTTTTTCCGTTGGCAGTTTGAATGATGTCTTTGCCCCAGTAGCTGACTTTTCACTTCCACCCTGGTGCTTGTCAGTGGTAAGCGCGGTCGTTTGTAACCCGGGCCCCGACCGATCCGGTATGTTGTCTCGAGCTTTGCGGTCCTCATCTGATACCCGTCTCTATAGTATCCCCATAGTCCGCACTAAAAGGTTTGGGCAGCGTTCTTTTTCCTATCAAGCTCCAACCATCTGGAATCAGTTACCTCGCTCTCTTAGATACTCACCCTCTCTGTCCACATTCAAACGCTCCCTCAAAACTCACCTGTTTCCCAAAACTGGTAATCTCTGCCCCCTTCCCCCATGTAATGTAATGGTGACATTATAGTGTCTTAGTGTCAATGTGTCATTGTATTTGCATGTCATGCTGTGTGTGTGTGTGTGTGTGTGTGTGTGTGTGTGTTTGTGTGTGTGTGGGTGCTTCTGTGGGCGTGTGTGTGTGGGTGCTTCTGTGGGCGTGTGTGTGTGTGCTTGTGATTCTGGTTATATGTTTTGCCATTGTAAACGCCTAGGGCATTAATTTGATTAGGCGTACTAAGTGTTCATAATAATAATAATAATAATGTTGTTGGCTATAGTGTCTCTCATATCTTTTCTGTGGGCTTAGGTTAATCCTTGGTGGCGCCAATCCCCTCTCCAAGTCTCCTGCTGTGACAGGTAGTACTGGGCTACAGCTTGCCAGTAGCAGACCTATTTGTCTGACCTGATATATATATATATATATATATATATATATATATATATATATATATATATATACGAGTGTGTGCGTGTGGAGAGAGAGAGAGAGAGAGAGAGAGAGAGAGAGAGAGAGAGGAGAGAGAGAGAGAGAGAGGTATATAGATGTAGATATATAAAAATACACATAGGTATATAGATATAAAAAGAGACAGACAGACAGAGACAGAAAGACACAGAGACAGAAAGACACAGAGACAGAAATACAGAGACAGAAAGACTGTACACAAAACGTCACCTATAAGAGTTATTGTGTTGCTGGCTGAAGGCAGGAAGGTGAGAGAGGAGTTGTCCAACAGCTTGGCCCTGTGCAGATACAGCGTGTAGTTGGTGGCGCCGGGCCGTGGCTCAGGGGGCCGCCAGGTGACCTTCAGGCTCCTGTCCGTTATCACCACGGAAATAGCCGTCGGGGCCGTTGGAACTGTTGAATATAGACTTTCGGTTTCAGTCTCAGATTAGTTCTCAAGACAGCTGCAGAGGCTACGTGTTGTACGTGTATTGATTAGCGGGCATTTAGTTGAGTTGTCTATGCATTTTTGCTTTTTGTTTTTTTAACAAGAAAGATTTTGAAATGTCTACGTATTTGTTTGTGTTTTGTTAACCAAAAACAGAGTTGTCTATGCACTTGTCTGCGTATTTTTACCACCACTCAAAAATAAATTCAACAAACAAACAAAAAAACAATTGAGTTGTCCATGTGTTTGTCTGTGTTTCTTTTTAACAAAAAAGAACTGAGCTGTCTACGCATTTGTCTGGGATTTAAAAATCACTGAGTTGTCCATGCATTTGTCCGTGTTTATTAAAAAAAAATGAGTTGTCCATGCACTTGACTGTTTTTTGTTTTGTTTTTGTTGTTTTGTTTTTAAAAACTGAGTGTCTAGCATTGTCTAGTTTGTTTAGCAAAAATTGAATCGTCTATGCATTTGTCTGGGATTTTTTACAAAAAAGAAATGCGTTGTCTATGCATTGTTTTTTTTTTTAGTTTTTGTTTTTGTTTTTTGACAAAAATTGATCCGTCGTCTGTCTTTTTTTCAATAATGATAGCAACAACAATAACATATGAGTTGTCTATGATTTTGTCTGTTTTAAAAAAAATGAGTTGTCTATGCATTTGTCCGTGTTTTTTTTTTAACAAAAAAATGAGTTTCTGTGCATTTGTCTGTTTTTTTTTAACAAAAAAGATGAGTTATCTTGCATTTGTCCGTGTTTGTTTTTAACAAAAAATGAGTTGTCTATGCATTTGTCTGTTTTTTTTAACAAAACAATGAGTTGTCATTTGTCCGTGTTTGTTTTTAACAAAAAAGAGTTGTCTATGCATTTGTCCGTGTTTTTTAACAAAAAATGAGTTGCTATGCATTTGTCCGTGTTTTTT
>CM060311.1:18513398-18535898 GCA_030674185.1 Monoplex corrugatus
AGAGGGGAGAAAGGGGAGTGAGAGAGAGGGAAGGAGGAGAGAACAGACAGACAAGTAGACAGACAGACAAACGGGCAGACAGACAGACGAGCAGATAGAAAGACGGGCAGATGGGCAGACACGCATAGAAACAGATAGACGGACGAGCAGATAGAAAACGAGAGAGAGGAAAGAAGAAAAGAACAGACATTCAGCAAGATAGACCAGACGGGCAGCAGGCAGACAGACGGACACACAAACAGACAGCCAGACAGACAGACAGACGCACGTCCAGCAGGAGCCCAGTAGGTCACAGATGACCACTGTGTAGCGTTGTGGTCCTTTCCCAGTGTCAGCACCTGTTGAACGTCACCAAACATGTTTCAATTTTACTTTCACTTTCTCAGGATGACGTCTCCGCATTCGGAACGAATTACATAAGCACCAACGTCACAGGTGCCACGTGTATGGTGATCATGGCACAAGCCTTATTAAGCCTGCACATAAACCCATGAGCTGGCTTTGTCCTGAGGTCCTACGTAGCCTATGTTTTTACCAAGTCTACATTTTTATACTAGTATTGCATCGGTCTACCACTGGAACAGTCTTGATTGCATGTAAATGACATGTGTATTTGTGTGTCTTATGTTCAAAGAAAAGAAAAGTAAATAAATAGATAAATAAATAAATAAACAAATAACAAATAAATAAATACAAATACATACATACACACAACAACACACACACACACCACACACATATACACACAACACACTACATACATACATACACACACACACACACACACCACACACACATACATACACACACACACACACACACACACACACACACACACACACACACACACAATACATACATACATACATACATACATACATACATACATACATACATACTACATAATGAATGAATAAATGAATAAATAAATAAATAAATAAATAATAAATAAAAAATAAGATAGATAGATAAGTAATCAAAGGTCTGAATCACAACACAACAAATAAATAAAATAAATAAATTAAAAAATATAGATAGATAAGTAATCAAAGGTCTGAATGACAATACAACTATTCAGCATTAACTTGTCTCACATCACAGGAAGCACACCCCCCACCCCTCCCCAGCCAATGCACAAAGCTTCCGCTGCCCACCAACAAGACGAAAACAATATTTCCCCAATCACAGCCCCGCCAGTCTGTCGTCCACTTCCGAGGAAGGAAAGAAGAAAAAAGATGCTGACGCCGGAGTCCAATATGGCCTATCAGACCAAACAAATAATCAAACAAGAATTGTATGGAATCTTTATTTAATGTCTGTTCACAATAGTGATTTTAGACACACACACACACACACACATAAACAATCAAACAAAGAATAATCAAACAAAGAAACACAATAATACTACCACCACCACAACGACAAAATAACAAACAAGGAAAAAAAATACATGAAAGAAACATACAGCTTGAACGTTTAATATTTCTTTTATGCTTTTGTGAAGTATACTTCTTTCACCCTCTATCAGGCTGAGGACATGATGACGATGGAACAAGCAACAAGAGAATTGAAAATGACAGGGACTGCTTTTGTCCAATTTGTGCTCAGGGCTAGTGCCCTCTGATTAGTCATACAGACGAACATTTAGCGCTTTATGACTGCTACTACTACTGCTGCTGCTATACTACTACTACTACAACTACTACTACTACAGCTACTACTACTACTAGTTCTACTACTAGGTCTACCACTAATACTATTAAATCATCCGAAAACCAAACCCAGCACTTTCCATTCCACGCTGTAAGAATGTGCACAACATTACTTTTGAGATGATACCAACGTTAGTGTGACTGATGATGGCTCTTGTTTTTCTTTCCACAGTAGATTTTGGGCCATTTCCGCTATCAATTCCTTTTTGGGTAAGATAATCAGTAGTACGATGCATGCATCTTTTCTCGTGAAAGTAAGATTTTAAGCGTCTAAAAACCACAGACCTTCTCAGGTGGAGAATTTTTGTTGTAGTGCCATTGCCTGCAAAGTCTATTGCACGATCATTTCCCTTAACACCAGCGTGTCCAGGCAGAAGATAACAGGGAAGGAAAGAAGAAAAAAGATGCTGACGCGGAGTCCAATATGGCTATCAGACCAAACAATAATCAAACAGAATTGTATGGAATCAGTATTACAAACCACAGTAGATACTGTTCATCGCTAGACTGGGATTCCTTCTCCATTTTGCACTTTCTGAAGCAGATTCATCGAGTCAGTCAAGATGAAGGCTAGACTTTCTTTCAAATCATAATCCAGTCTGGTTAAGCATTTGAAGTGTTTGCGTAACTGTCTCAATTTCTGTTCTTGGGCAGGAACCAGAAAAAAACGAAAAAAAATCAGAACGCGTATTTGATACAACCAGTCAAGACAGGCGCAAATTTTCGGCCAGCTGGCCTTCGTCAAGCGAAGACGTAAGATCACAAGCGAACAATACCTAATACTTGTATGTGGTGTTTGTTCGTTTGTGATCTTGCATCTACGCTTGGCAAAGGCCAGTTGGCCGAAAATTTGCGCTTGCCTTGTCTGGTATCAAATACGCGTTCTGATTTTTTTTTCGTTTTTTTTTCTGGTTCTTGTTTGCTTGAACGCGAGCAAACTTGTTTTGGATTTCTTAGACTGGAGGTTGGGATACCATACGTAGCCTCGTTATCACAATGTAATCCTCCATCCCTCATTTACCCAACCAACCTCCCCCGCCCGCCCCCCCTTTTTTTTATTTACATGTTTCTGACCTCGAAGAAATATTGACGCTCTGGTATGACGTCAAAGACCCAGGAATGCGTGACGTCACAGTCAGTCGATGATAGATATTTGACGTCAGTCGTTCTATTGGTCTGTGGGTCCATCTGGAAGAGTGAAGAAAAAGGCATCGTATTCATGATTGTTTTAATACCTCCCACCCCCCACGCCCCTCTCTCTCCCTGTTCGAAAAACAAACAGTGTGGTGTGATGTGTGTACAAAAACAAACAAACAAACAAACAGTGTGGTGTGATGTGTGTACAAAAACAAACAAACAAACAGTGTGGTGTGATGTGTGTACAAAAACAAACAAACAAACAAACAGTGTGGTGTGATGTGTGTACAAAAAAACAAACAAACAGTGTGGTGTGATGTGTGTACAAAAACAAACAAACACAACAGTGTGGTGTGATGTGTGTACAAAAACAAACAAAACAGTGTGGTGTGATGTGTGTACAAAAACAAACAAAACAAACAAACAGTGTGGTGATGTGTGTGTACAAAAACAAACAAACAAACAGTGTGGTGTGATGTGTGTACAAAAACAAACAAACAAACAAACAGTGTGGTGTGATGTGTGTACAAAAAAAACAAACAAACAAACAGTGTGGTGTGATGTGTGTACAAAAACAAACAAACAGTGTGGTGTGATGTGTGTACAAAAACAAACAAACAGTGTGGTGTGATGTGTGTACAAAAAACAAACAAACAAACAAACAGTGTGGAGTGATGTGTGTACAAAAACAAACAAACAGTGTGGAGTGATGTGTGTACAAAAACAACAAACAAACAGTGTGGAGTGATGTGTGTACAAAAACAAACAAACAAACAGTGTGGTGTGATGTGTGTACAAAAACAACAAACAAACAAACAGTGTGGTGTGATGTGTGTACAAAAACAAACAAACAAACAGTGTGGAGTGTGATGTGTGTACAAAAAACAAACAAACAAACAGTGTGGTGTGATGTGTGTACAAAAACAACAAACAAACAGTGTGGAGTGATGTGTGTACAAAAACAACAAACAAACAGTGTGGTGTGATGTGTGTACAAAAACAAACAAAACAAACAGTGTGGGTGATGTGTGTACAAAAACAAACAAACAAAGCTAGCACACAGTGTGGTGTGATGTGTGTACAAAAACAAACAAACAAAGTGTGGGTGATGTGTGTACAAAAACAAACAAACAAACAGTGTGGTGTGATGTGTGTACAACAAAACAAACAAACAGTGTGGTGTGATGTGTGTACAAAAACAAACAAACAAACAAACAGTGTGGATGTGATGTGTGTACAAAAACAAACAAACAAACAAACAGTGTGGTGTGATGTGTGTACAAAAAACAAACAAACAAGTGACAAACAAACAATGGTGTGATGTGTGTACAAAAACAAACAAACAAACAAACAGTGTGGAGTGATGTGTGTACAAAAACAAACAAACAGTGTGGTGTGATGTGTGTACAAAAACAAACAAACAAACAAACAACGTGTGGTGTGATGTGTGTACAAAAACAAACAAACAAACAAACAGTGTGGTGTGATGTGTGTACAAAAACAACAAACAACAACAGTGTGGTGTGATGTGTGTACAAAACAAACAAACACAACAGTGTGGTGTGATGTGTGTACAAAAAACAAACAAACAAACAAACAGTGTGGTGTGATGTGTGTACAAAAACAAACAAACAGTGTGGTGTGATGTGTGTACAAAAAACAAAAACAAACAAACAAACAGTGTGGTGTGATGTGTGTACAAAAAAAACAAACAAACAAACAGTGTGGAGTGATGTGTGTACAAAAACAAACAAACAGTGTGGTGTGATGTGTGTACAAAAAAACAAACATGGTATGGTACAAAACAAACAAACAACAGTGTGGTGTGATGTGTGTACAAAAACAAACAAACAAACAAACAGTGTGGTGTGATGTGTGTACAAAAAACAAACAAACAGTGTGGTGTGATGTGTGTACAAAAACAACAAACAAAAAACAGTGTGGTGTGATGTGTGTACAAAAACAAACAAACAAACAAAACAGTGTGGTGTGATGTGTGTACAAAAACAAACAAACAAACAGTGTGGTGTGATGTGTGTACAAAAACAAACAAACAGTGTGGTGTGATGTGTGTACAAAAACAAACAAAACAAAACAGTGTGGTGTGATGTGTGTACAAAAACAAACAAACAAACACGTGTGGTGTGATGTGTGTACAAAAACAAACAAACAAACAGTGTGGTGTGATGTGTGTACAAAAACAACAAACAAACAAACAGTGTGGTGTGATGTGTGTACAAAAACAAACAAACAAACAAACAGTGTGGATGTGATGTGTGTACAAAAACAAACAAACAAACAAACAGTGTGGAGTGATGTGTGTACAAAAACAAACAAACAAACAGTGTGGTGTGATGTGTGTACAAAAAACAAACAAACAAACAGTGTGGTGTGATGTGTGTACAAAAACAAAAACAGTGTGGTGTGATGTGTGTACAAAAAACAAACCAGTGTGGTGTGATGTGTGTACAAAACAAACAAACAAACAACAGTGTGGTGTGATGTGTGTACAAAAACAAACAAACCAAACAGTGTGGTGTGATGTGTGTACAAAAAACAAACAAACAAACAGTGTGGTGTGATGTGTGTACAAAAACAAACAAACAAACACGTGTGGTGTGATGTGTGTACAAAAACAAACAAACAAACAGTGTGGTGTGATGTGTGTACACAAAACAACAAACAACAGTGTGGTGTGTGTGTGTACAAAAACAAACAAACAGTGTGGTGTGATGTGTGTACAAAAACACAAACAAACAGTGTGGTGTGATGTGTGTACAAAAACAAACAAACAAACAGTGTGGTGTGATGTGTGTACAAAAACAAACAAACAAACAGTGTGGTGTGATGTGTGTACAAAAACAAACAAACAGTGTGGTGTGATGTGTGTACAAAAACAAACAAACAGTGTGGTGTGATGTGTGTACAAAAACAAACAAACAGTGTGGTGTGATGTGTGTACAAAAACAAACAAACAGTGTGGTGTGATGTGTGTACAAAAACAAACAAACAGTGTGGTGTGATGTGTGTACAAAAACAAACAAACAGTGTGGTGTGATGTGTGTACAAAAACAAACAAACAAACAGTGTGGTGTGATGTGTGTACAAAAACAAACAAACAAACAGTGTGGTGTGATGTGTGTACAAAAATATAAACAGTGTGGTGTGATGTGTGTACAAAAACAAACAAACAGTGTGGTGTGATGTGTGTACAAAAACAAACAAACAGTGTGGTGTGATGTGTGTACAAAAATATAAACAGTGTGGTGTGATGTGTGTACAAAAACAAACAAAACAGTGTGGTGTGATGTGTGTACAAAAACAAACAAACAGTGTGGTGTGATGTGTGTACAAAAACAAACAAACAGTGTGGTGTGATGTGTGTACAAAAACAAACAAACAGTGTGGTGTGATGTGTGTACAAAAACAAACAAACAGTGTGGTGTGATGTGTGTACAAAAACAAACAAACAGTGTGGTGTGATGTGTGTACAAAAACAAACAAACAGTGTGGTGTGATGTGTGTACAAAAACAAACAAACAGTGTGGTGTGATGTGTGTACAAAAACAAACAAACAGTGTGGTGTGATGTGTGTACAAAAACAAACAAACAGTGTGGTGTGATGTGTGTACAAAAACAAACAAACAGTGTGGTGTGATGTGTGTACAAAAACAAACAAACAAACAGTGTGGTGTGATGTGTGTACAAAAACAAACAAACAAACAGTGTGGTGTGATGTGTGTACAAAACAAACAAACAAACAGTGTGGTGTGATGTGTGTACAAAAACAAACAAACAAACAGTGTGGTGTGATGTGTGTACAAAAACAAACAAACAAACAGTGTGGTGTGATGTGTGTACAAAAACAAACAAACAAACAGTGTGGTGTGATGTGTGTACAAAAACAAACAAACAAACAGTGTGGTGTGATGTGTGTACAAAAACAAACAAACAAACAAACAGTGTGGTGTGATGTGTGTACAAAAACAAACAAACAAACAAACAGTGTGGTGTGATGTGTGTACAAAAACAAACAAACAAACAAACAGTGTGGTGTGATGTGTGTACAAAAACAAACAAACAAACAAACAGTGTGGTGTGATGTGTGTACAAAAACAAACAAACAAACAAACAGTGTGGTGTGATGTGTGTACAAAAACAAACAAACAAACAAACAGTGTGGTGTGATGTGTGTACAAAAACAAACAAACAAACAAACAGTGTGGTGTGATGTGTGTACAAAAACAAACAAACAAACAAACAGTGTGGTGTGATGTGTGTACAAAAACAAACAAACAAACAAACAGTGTGGTGTGATGTGTGTACAAAAACAAACAAACAAACAAACAGTGTGGTGTGATGTGTGTACAAAAACAAACAAACAAACAAACAGTGTGGTGTGATGTGTGTACAAAAACAAACAAACAAACAAACAGTGTGGTGTGATGTGTGTACAAAAATATAAACAGTGTGCTGTGTGTAAAAAAAACAACAACAAACAAACAAACAGTGTGGTGTGATGTGTGTACTAACAAACAAACAGTGAGGTGTGATGTGTGTACTAACAAACAAACAAACAATCAAACACACAGTGTGGCGTGATGTGTGTACTAACAAACAATCAAACAAACAAACAAACAAACAAACAAACAGTGTGTGTGTGGTTTCCAAACATGTTTTTTTTTTTTTTTTTACATTGATTTCATGCATAACAGTTACATTGTATATACATTTGGGGAAAAAAACGTGTACATTAAGTATTAATTTTCTAGCGTGTATACGGTCCTGTTCGGTGTTTTGCTGGTTGTTTGCCTTTCACCTTTTCTTCTTCTGTTTTATATATGCATATATATATATACATATATGAATGTATATATATATACATATATATGTATACATATATATATGTATATATATATATGTGTGTGTGTATTGTGTATATATATATATATATATATATATATATATATATATATATATATATATATATATGTCGTCAGGTCGGATAGATGTATCCGCTACTGGTAACCTGGAACCCAGTACTACCTGTCACAGGGTCGAATTGCTGGCGACTAAACCAGCAACCCCACCAGTCCTCTCAGGAGGATGGTGAGGAGGGTGGCTAGAAACCCTGGTGGAAATAAATTAGATCCATCATAGGGCGCCAGCTCTGGAGAGCTACCCGCGGCCATCTAGCTAAGAGAGTAAACCCTGACAGTAAATCCGGTGTGGGGCCCCTAAGGCGGTTGGATGGCAAAGTTTGTCACTTTCGGCAGCTCCTGCGGCCGCGTTGGCACCAAAACGTAACAGCCCTGCTGTTCCTTTGGATCTGTCAGCGAGGTGGAGAGGGGGGACAAGTTGCATGGGCAACAGCCTGTCTTCCATATTACACTGCCCAGGCTTACATCCGTCCATTCATCCACAAACACTCTGCACCTACGACCTGGAGAGGACACTCCAGCCTCGCTACTAACACTAGTGTCGGCACAACACGGGAAGCAACAGATACCGGTGATAAGTCATTGCTCAACTGGCGTAGAGCTGATGCCAGGGGTTGCTTTTGACGGTGGGAGAGACCTTCGTGTCTTACTGGACAGCTACCGCCCACCTAAGCTGGGCAGCCCCCAGCCAGTTAGGTGCTGTCCCGCCACGACCTGCCTTCTTCATTGGGTGCATGAAGATTAGGAGAAAATCTGACAAGCAGGTCGTTAATTACCGCACCAAACAAAAAGAAAAATTCAAATTCAAGAAACGGATCAGGAAAAGGATCAGCAGTGAAACTGGGCTGTTGGAATGTCCGAACAATGATGCCTGGGCTCTCCCAAGATCTGCAAGACATCAGCGACGCCAGAAAAACCGCCGTCATAAACAGCGAACTAAAGAGGCTCAATGTGGACATTGCCACTCTGCAGGAAACACGGCTGGCTGACTCAGGAACACTAAAGGAAAGGGACTACACCTTCTTCTGGCAAGGAAAGAGTTCTGATGCCCCAAGAGAGCACGGAGTAGGCTTTGCAGTAAGGAACAGCCTGCTGAACATGATTGAACCAGGCAGCGGCGGTTCAGAACGACTCTTGACTCTCCGCCTCAACACCACCGAAGGCTATGTCACTCTCATCAGCGTTTATGCCCCAACTCTGTCCGCCTCTCCAGACACCAAGGATGAGTTCTACGAAAATCTTGCATCAACCATAAGGAACATTCCCAGGACAGAACAACTTGTTCTCCTGGGCGACTTCAACGCCAGAGTGGGTGCAGACAATGACTCATGGCCCTTCTGTCTCGGTTCCTTTGGAGTGGGGAAAATGAATGAGAATGGACAGCGACTGCTTGAGTTTTGCGCCTGCCATGAACTGTGCATCGGCAACTCCTTCTTCAAGACGAAGCCTCAGCACAAAGTCTCCTGGAGGCATCCCCGCTCAAAACATTGGCACCAACAGGATTTGATCCTAGTAAGACGTGCCGCTATCAAAAACGTTCTCCACACTCGCTCTTATCACAGCGCAGACTGCGACACAGACCACTCTCTGGTATGTTGCAAGATCAGGCTACAACCAAAGAAATTCCACTGCTCAAGAAACAAGGGAACCCTCGCATTGACGTCAGCAAGATGTCTCAGCCAGATCTTGTAGAACAGTTCGCAGAGGCCTTTCAGAGAGAATACGATGCATTGCAGCCCAGAGACTCTGCCACTGAGAGATGGGAAACGCTACGAGACACCATGCACCGCATTGCTATGGCCACCTTTGGGAAGAAAACTGTAAAGTCCCACGACTGGTTTGAGGCCAAATCATCAGAGATGACTCCCACTGTTGAGGCCAAGCGTGCCGCACTCACCAAGTATAAGCGGTCACCCAGTGAGAAGAACCTGCAAATCCTCAGGACTGCCAGAAGTAAGGTTCAGCTTAACGCCAGGCGCTGCGCAAACGAGTACTGGACAGAGCTCAGCGAAGAGATACAGAGTGCTGCTGAAAGAGGCAACATCCGAGGGATGTATGATGGCATCAAGAAGGCACTGGGACCAACACAGAGCAAGATCGCCCCCCTCAAATCCTCCACTGGGGAAGTAATCAGCAATCCTAGCCAACAGATGGAAAGATGGGCGGAACACTACTCCGACCTCTACTCCACACAGAACATGGTGTCCCCCTTAGCCCTCGATGCCATCAAGTGCATGCCGGTAATGGAAGAACTTGACGCAGAGCCAACTGCGGACGAACTCAGCAAGGCCATTGATAGCCGGCCTGGCATCAGGGAAGGCACCTGGCAACGACAGAATTCCCCCAGACCTCATCAAGCACTGCAAGACTTCTCTTCTGCACCCTTTGCACGCAGTTCTCTGTCAGTGTTGGAATGAGGGAGCTGTACCACAGGACATGAGGGACGTCAAGATCGTCACCCTGTACAAAAACAAGGGCGAAAGGAGCGACTGCAACAACTACAGAGGTATCTCGCTCCTCAGCATTGTTGGCAAAGTCTATGCTCGGGTCCTCCTAATCCGCCTGCAGAAACTGGCTGAACGCGTCTACCCGGAATCACAGTGTGGTTTTCGAGCAGAGAGATCCACGATAGACATGGTCTTCTCCCTTCGCCAAATCCAGGAGAAGTGCAGAGAGCAGCGGATGCCCTGTATGTGGCATTCATTGACCTCACCAAGGCCTTTGACCTAGTCAGCAGAGATGGCTTTTTCAGGGCTCTCCGAAAAATCGGCTGCCCCCCAAACTGCACAGCTTAATTGAGTCCTTCCACTCAAACATGAAAGGGCTGGTGCAGTTCAACGGAAACCTCTCCAAGCCCTTCGACGTACGCAGCGGTGAGAAACAAGGCTGCGTCCTGGCCCCAACCCTCTTTGGAATCTTCTTCGCTCTCCTCCTGAGGCATGCGTTCAGCACAGCGCAAGAAGGGATCCACCTGCGGACCAGATCAGATGGCAGGCTCTTCAACCTCGCCCGCTTCAGAGCAAGGACAAAGGTCCGTGAAGCCCTCATCAGAGACATGCTATTTGCCGACGATGCCGCAGTTGTGACCCATACTCAGCGGGACTTGCAGTCACTAATGGACCGCTTCTCCCAGGCCTGCAAAGATTTTGGTCTGACCATCAGTCTTAAGAAGACAAACGTCCCGGGCCAAGACACGCCATCTCCACCAGCCATCACCATTGATGACTACGAGCTTGAAGCCATCCATCAATTCACATATCTTGGGTCCACCATCACCGATAACCTCTCCCTTGACACAGAAGTCGACAAGAGGATTGGGAAGGCAGCCACAACACTAGCCCGCCTCACACAAAGGGTGTGGACAAATCCCAAGCTGACCACAAAGACAAAGATGGCTGTATACAACGCCTGTGTCCTCAGCACCTTGCTGTATGGCAGCGAGGCGTGGACCACGCATGCTCAGCAGGAGAAAAGGCTCAATACCTTCCACCTGAGAAGCCTACGGCGCATACTTGGCATTTCCTGGCAAGACAAGGTGACCAACACCGAAGTCCTAACCTGCGCTGGCCTCCCAACCATGCATACCATGCTGAGACAGCGTCGGATGCGCTGGTTGGGCCACGTTCGCCGCATGCAAGATGGTCGCATCCCAAAAGACATCCTTTATGGTGGGCTTGCCACAGGGCAGAGAAACATTGGCCGCCCACAGCTGAGATACAAAGATGTTTGCAAGCGTGACATGAAGGCGCTTGAGATCAACACCGAGTCCTGGGAGGACCTCGCAGACGACCGCAACAGCTGGAGAACTACTCTCAAGAAACAGCTGCGGATTGGTGAGGACAAACTGTCAGCTGCTGCAGCAGAAAAGCGAGTTCGCAGAAAAGGGATGGCAGCCAACAGACCAGCATCAGCATACACATGCGACCGCTGCGACAGAGACTGCCTCTCTCGCATTGGTCTGGACAGTCACAGGCGACGCTGCTTGCACCAAGCAGACAGCCCATCTAGACATTAGAACGGATGTACTTTGTCCATGGTCAGTCATGACCGAAGGAGGCCTACTACTATATATATATATATATATATATATATATATATATATACACACACACACACACATATATATATGTACATAACAGTATATATTTTCATATGGTCTAACACTGAAAACCAGCACAGAAACATGCCGTATACAACGGAGGGTGCGCCTCAGTGAAGCTCCCTCAACAAGCACACAAAAATACACACAAACATACACACACACAACTTTACAAAATGAAACCACACACACACACACACACACACACACACACACACACACACACACACACACACGCACGCACGCACGCACACACACACACACATACACACACACGTACACACACACACACGCACGCACGCACACACAATTACACAACCACACACATAAACATAGAAACGCCTACACGTACACACACACAATTACACAAACCACACACATAAACATAGAAACGTCTACACGTACACACACACAATTACACAACCACACACATAAACATAGAAACGCCTACACGTACACACACACAATTACACAAACACACATAAACATAGAAACGCCTACACGTACACACACACAATTACACAAACACACATAAACATAGAAACGCCTACACGTACACACACACGCACGCACGCACACACACACACACACACACACCACACACACCACCACACACACACACACACACACACACACACACACACACACACATACATACATCCACGCACGCACACACATACACACACCACAACAAACAAACAAACAAACACACTCTCACACATACACACAACACACACACACACACACACACACACACACACACACACACACACACACACTCTCTCTCTCTCTGTCTCTCTGTCTGTCTCTGTCTCTCACTCTGTCTGTCTTTACCTGTACAAGTGAACGCAGTAAGAAGCCAGTGACACGCGTGTGTCTGTCATACACACCAGGACACTGCCAACTGACACTGACAGCCGTGTAATTCTTGTCACTGACACGTGTCACCTTCATCTTCTCTACGCTTCCCGGAGCTGTAAAAAAAATTGTTTTGTCATCTTTGGTTTACAATATAAACTGGAAAAGAAAAGATCAATACGTGGATAAATATACAAATCAATTAATCAATATAAAATGTAAATGAATAACTAAATAACAAATAAAAGGAAAAATAAACATATGGAGAAATAAAAGAACGAATAAATAAATGAAGAAAGAAATGAATGAAAGGATGAATAAATAAATGAAGAAAGAAAGAAAGAAAGAAAGAAAGAGAAACAAACAAAACAAACAAATAAATAATCAATCAATAAATCAATCAATCAATCAATCAGTCAATCAATCAATCAAACAATCAATCAGTAGAAAACAAAAACTGTACGAACAAATGAATAAATTGATAAACAAGGAAAATAACTAAACAGATATTCAAACAAATGAATGACTAAATGGATAAATAAACGGATGAACGAATAATAAAAACGTAAATAAACAATATACAAGAACATGAACAAACCATCGAACGAATGAAAAAAAATACACATGAATGAATTGATTGATACATTAACTGACGACTGAATACATTAATTTATTAAATAAACGAATATAATAATTAAATGATTCATAACCAATTAAACGATTACGTAACGTAGTCACTAATTATCTAACCAACTCATTCATTAATTCATTACCTCACTAATGTGCGACAGTGCCGTGCTCCACCATTACTTTCATAATGTATTTTGGCGTCAGCCAGGCCCGGAAGACACAGACACCTGCGGTGTTGGTCAGAAAATTTCGCCAACATCCTCAAAGACGGCATCTGTGAAGTGGATGACACTTAGCTGTGCGGTCCCAGTCTTTCCAACAAGCCCATGGCATATTTAACTCTGCGTGGAAACCGATTGGGACCGAAAAATCCCACAATCATTTTGAAAGAATTGATAAGACTCGAACTCACACAGCCTTCCAGTCGTTAGTCCGCTCAGCAAACCACCGCACCACGTCGACAGGTCAACATCCCCACCCAGCCCCCCAACTTGTTGTGTTTATGATAATTATTCATGATAATAAGCTGCTATTCTGGTCATTTCTACAGCGATAAGACAATATTTCGTTCAACTAAGAGGAAGAAGAAGAAGAAAAAGAAAAAGAAAAAGAAGAAGAAGAAGAAAGAGAAGAAGAAGAAGGAGAGGAAGAGGAAAAAGAAGAAAAACAAGAAGAGGAGGAAGAAGAAGAAGAAGAAGACGTAGAAGAAGAAGAGTAAAAAGAAGAAGAAGAAGGACGACCACGACGAAGACGTAGTAGTAGAAGAAGAAGAAGAAGAAGAAGAAGAAGAAGAAGAAGAAGAAGAAGAAGAAGAAGACGAAGACGAAGACGAAGACGAAGACGAAGACGAAGACGAAGAAGAAGAAGAAGAAGTAGAAAAAAAGACGGAAGACGACGACGACGAAGAAGAAGAACAACAACAACAACAAAACAACAATAACAACAACAAGAACAACAACAACAACAAGAAGCAGGAAGAAGAAGAAGACTTCAAAAAACTACACAAAAGAAAACACTTTCAGACCTGAGGGCCACGTGGTGACCAGGTGGGTCAGTGCCACAGGCGGGGAGTCCCCCTTGGCAGTGTGGGCAGTGAGGGTGAAATTATATCTCCAGTATGACTTCAAGTTGTCCACGGTGCAGTTCCTGGTCGTGTAGCCTGGTGCAGTCAGATCAATCAGTTTAAAAGAAACATACCGTCTCGATCACTTCTACTTGAAAGCGACCACATTAATTAACCCTTTGACTTCTGCACCAGCATCCTGCATTGCCAATCATATTTGCGAAGCAAAAAGAAACTTAACCCTTTGTTTCCCTCACCCCATCCACCAGCTTCCTGCAGGAAGCTGGTGGATACAGTGTGGGAGTCAAAGGGTTAAGTTTTTGCAGTTGGTGGATAGGGTGCGGGAGTCAAAGGGTTAATTTCCATGAACTTGCCATTCATCCATATAATCTATCTATTCATCCATCCATCAAATATTTATCCTCCTTTCCAACTTGCCATTCATCCATATAATCTATCTATTCATCCATCCATCAAATATTTATCCTCCTTTCCAACTTGCCATTCATCCATATAATCTATCTATTCATCCATCCATCAAATATTTATCCTCCTTTCCAACTTGCCATTCATCCATATAATCTATCTATTCATCCATCCATCAAATATTTATCCTCCTTTCCATCCACCTATCCACTCATCCATCCACCCAAACATCCACAAACCCAAACAAGTGTGACTGCCCGCGTTCAAGCAAACAGGGAGCATAAAGGAAAACAAGAATAAGAACGCGTATTTAATACAACCAGACAAATTTTCGGCCAACTGGCCTTTGTCAAGCGTAAGGTCACAAACAAGCAAACAAACACCAAATACAGAAATTAGGAGAAAAAGACTGAAATTCCCTGCTGCTTCGTTCAGTGTTGTGTTGTGTTGTGTTGTGTTGTATTGCGTTATGTTGTGTTGTGCTGTGTTGCGCTGCGTTGCGTTGCGTTGTGTTGCTTTGCTTTGCTATATTGTGTTGTGTTGCTGTGCTCGATTGTGTTGTGTTGTGTTGTGTTGTGTTGTGTTGTGTTGTGTTGTGTTGTGTTGTGTTGTGTTGTGTTGTGTTGTGCTCGTTTGTTTTGCGTTGTGCTGTGGCGTGGTGTTGTGCTGTGTTATGTTGTGCTGTGCAATGCTCAGTTGTGTTGTGTTGTATTGTGTCGTGTTGAACTGTATTGTGTTTCATCGTACTGTGTTGTATTGTACCGTATCATTTTCTACATCAGTCCAACCCCAGTGGTTTACCTCCAGCATAATAAGGGGAGGATGTGGTGGGGAGGGATGGCAGAGGGAGGTAGGGAGAGGCCATGTCCATCATAAGCAGGTTGTAGTGCGTAGGACCGGGGCGTGGCTGTGGGGGACGCCACCCTAACGTCACTGAGTGTGACGTCACTCTCACCACACGCAACTCTGACGGCGCTGACGGCACTGTGAAAACACGACAGTAGAAAATAACGTGAAAATATAAATGTTGGCGATAATAAGAAAACACAACAATATAAAACAATATGAAAACATACATATAAACAATAATATAAAAACACGACGACATAAAACAATGCGAAAATACAATATATAAAATAGTATGAAAAAATGTATGCGTCCAATAATGCGGAAACATTGCATATGAACTAATACAAAAAATATTATATAAAACAGCGTAACATCAGACAGTATACAAATTGTGAAATATAACAATCTAATGTAATATGAAAACACAACGATGTAAAAGAATGTGAAAACAAAGCATGTGACACAATGTAAAAACACAGCAGTATAAACTAATGTAAAATCAAAACAGTTTAAAATCATGTGAAAACACAATATAAAATAATATGAAAACACAATGCAAACTACTGTAAAGAAAAAACAACAAACAGAAAAATAATATGTAACTAATATGTAAAATGATATGCAAGCACAACATATAAAACAGTGTGTTTCATATGAAATTATATGTAGACACAACAATGTGAATAATGTGAAAACACAACATATAAAACAATATGAAAACAATATATTACAATGATGTGAAAACACAATACATCAAATAATGTGAAAACACAACATTGAAAACACAATATATTAAAATAATGTAAAAACACAATATTTAAAATAATGTGAAAACACAACATATAAAACAATATGAAAACACAACATATAAAATAATATGAAAACACAATACATAAAATAATGTGGGGGAAAACCCATATGAAACAATATAAAAACACAAAACATAAAATAATGTGAAAACACAACATGAAATAATGTGAAAACACAACATATACAATAATGCGAAAACACAACATATGAAATAATATGAAAACACTACGTATAAAATAATCTGAAAACCCAACATATAAAATAATGTGAAAACACAACATATAAAACTAATAACAAAATTTCTAACAAACAAACAAGCAAAAGACCAGAAGAGACATGATCAGAAACGAAGAGACTCAAGAGGTGGCTGGAACAACACCTGTCAACCACTACACCACACCACAGAGGACCAAGCAGTATGGTCATCTGACCAGGACACCAGTCAACCAGCCAGCCCTTCCAGCTTACAACACCAAATGCCAGTCAACCAGCCAACCCTTCGAACTTACCCAGATGCCAGTTAACCAGCCAGCCTTTCGAGCTTACAACACCAGATACCAGTCAACCAGCCAACCCTTCCAGCTTACAACACCAGATGCCCGTCAAACAGCCAGTCAACCAGCCAGCCCTTCCAGCTTACAACACCAGATGCCAGTCAACCAGCCAGCCCTTCCAGCTTACAACCACCAGATGCCCGTCAACCAGCCAGCCCTTCCAGCTTACAACACCAGATGCCCGTCAACCAGCTGGCCCTTCCAGCTTACAACACCAGATGCCAGTCAACCAGCCAACCCTTCCAGCTTACAACACCAGATGCCCGTCAACCAGCCAGTCAACCAGCCAGCCCTTCCAGCTTACATCACCAGATGCCAGTCAACCAGCCAGCCCTTCAAGCTTACATCACCAGATGCCAGTCAACCAGTAAGCCCTTGCAGCTTACAACACCAAATGCTGGTCAACCAGCCAGCCCTTGCAGCTTACAGCACCAAATGCCAGTCAATCAGCCAGCCCTTCAAGCTTACATCACCAGATGCCAGTCAACCAGCCAGCCCTTCAAGCTTACATCACCAGATGCCAGTCAACCAGCCAGCCCTTGCAGCTTACAACACCAAATGCCAGTCAATCAGCCAGCCCTTCCAGCTTACAACACCAGATACCAGTCAACCAGCCAGCCCTTCCAGCTTACAACACCTGATGCCAGTCAACCAGCCAGCCCTTCAAGCTTACAACACCTGATGCCAGTCAACCAGCCAGCCCTTCCAGCTTACATCACCTGATGCCAGTCAACCAGCCAGCCCTTCAAGCTTACAACACCAGATGCCAGTCAATCAGCCAGCCCTTCCAGCTTACATCACCAGATGCCAGTCAACCAGCCAGCCCTTCAAGCTTACATCACCAGATGCCAGTCAACCAGCCAGCCCTTCAAGCTTACAACACCAGATGCCAGTCAACCAGCCAGCCCTTCAAGCTTACAACACCAGATGCCAATCAACCAGCCATCCCTTGCAGCCTACGACACCAGATGCCAGTCAACCAGTAAGCCCTTGCAGCTTACAACACCAAATGCCAGTCAACCAGCCAGCCCTTGCAGCTTACAACACCAAATGCCAGTCAACCAGTAAGCCCTTGCAGCTTACACCAAACGCCGGTCAACAAGCCAGCCCTTCCAGCTTACATCACAAGATGCCAGTCAACCAGCCAGCCCTTCCAGCTTACAACACACTGATGCCAGTCAACCAGCCAGCCCTTCCAGCTTACAACACCAAACGCCGGTCAACCAGCCAGCCCTTCCAGCTTACAACACCAGATGCCAGTCAACCAGCCAGCCCTTCAAGCTTACAACACCAGATGCCAGTCAATCAGCCAGCCCTTCTAGCTTACATCACCAGATGCCAGTCAACCAGCCAGCCCTTCCAGCTTACATCACCAGATGCCAGTCAATCAGCCAGCCCTTCCAGCTTACATCACCAGATGCCAGTCAACTAGCCAGCCCTTCCAGCTTACAACACCAAATGCCAGTCAACCAGCCAGCCCTTCCAGCTTACAACACCAAATGCTCAGGCTTCAGAACCAGATGAAGACCATGGTGGCACTGGATAGATGGAGTGACAGACACACTCCACATCTACAACATGGCTGTACGCCAGGCTTCCTGTCTAGCTGCAGACAGCCAACTTCATCTCCCAAAGACAGCTCTTGGTACAGGCTAACCTGTCTCACCTGTCGGCGTCACCGGGTTTGATATTAATTGGCCACTGCCTGTTTTGACACCACCATCTCCCTCCAGGCCGCTCTGTCTTGACTTTTGTAGACAATTTCTTGACCATCTAAGGCCACTGATGTTGGTTATGTCCTTGATGTACGAGATTGGAGGTCTGCCTTTCTTCCTTTTTGCCACTGTTTTTCCTTGAAAAATGGTTGCCATGAGGTCCGTGTTCTCCTATACATGTAGATGCAGCAGGCAAAAGGGCTGGCCTAAACTTGAACGCCAAGAAAACAAAAGTGCTACATATCAAAGGCAAAAAACACTAATAAAAACAACCATGGCATTAAAAACAACCATGGCATCTTAATTAACCAAGTTCCTTTAGAATATGTTAAGGATTTAAATATCTTGGTTCTGTAAAAACTGAGGATGGAACCTGCTCCAAAGACATCAAAATAAGAACTGGAAAGGCAAAGCAAAAATTCCTCCAACTCAACAACATCTGGAAAGACAGAGGCATACCAAATGGCCTGAAAGTTAAGACTTTTAAAATGTTTGATCAGGCCAGTCATGATTTATGGCTGCGAAGCCTGAACTCTCAGTAAAACTGACTGCAAAAGAAGTGAAGCAGCAGAGATGTGGTTTTATCGGAGACTAACATGTGTCAAATGGACAGACAGAAGAACTAATGAAAGTGTCCTGGAAGAACTTGATACCACCAGACATCAACAAGAGAAGACTAAAATACACTGGTCATGTGTCACGCAGCAAGAACACGGACCTCATGGCAACCATCTTTCAAGCAAAAACAATGGCAAAAAGGAAGAAAGCAGACCTCCAATCTCGTACATCGTGGACATAACCAACACCAGTGACCTAAATATTCAAGAAGTTGTCCACAAAGTCAAGACAGAGCGGCCTGGAGGGAGATGGTGGTGTCAAAATGTGCAGCGGCTAACAATGAACCCGATGACGCCGACAGGTGAGACAGGCGAGATGTACCAGTTGGCATGGTACATGGTTAGCACACGGACTGGAAAAGGTTTTGGGTTCGAATCTTGTCAGTCCTTTCAAAATCTCAGTGGTTAGCACCACAGACTGGAAAAGGTTCTGGGTTCGAATCTTGTCAGTTTTTTAAAATCTCAGTTCCAACCGGACACCTCACCTACCCACAGCTGAGCATGCTATGGGCTCATTTAGAAGACTGAGACCATAAAGTCGAGTCTCATCCACTTTACGAATGCTTCAATGGGGGTACTACTCAAATCCCCTGACTAAAAACCCCAGGTACCTGTATTTCTCGGGCCTGGTTGACGCAGGACGCAGGACACAGTATGGTTGTGAATGTAGAGTGCAACCCTGTCATGCAGTCTCAATCCTCGATGGAAACCTCATAGCATCATAACTATACACCCATCGTCATGGTTATTTTAGCTTCGTAAAGAACTGTCCAAGATACAGTGGCTTTCAACTGAAATTGTAGGAAATATAAGAGCAAAACACACACACACAACACACACACAAAACAACAACAAAACCCACAAAAAACCAAAGAAAACAACAACCAAACCAAAACCAATCAACCAAAACAAAACAAAAAAAATAACAGAACCATAACCAAACAAACCAACGCAAACCAAACAAACAAAACAATTGAAACAAATCAAACCACCAAACCAAACCAACTCCCAACCCAACCACACCAAACCAAACCAAAAACCAACCCAACCAAACCCAACCAACAAACCCAAACCAAACCAAACCAAACCAACCAACCAAAAAACCAAAACTAAACCAACCAAAACCAAACCAAACCACCAAACCAAACCAACCATACCAAACCAAACCAACAAAAATGAAAAGAAAACAAAAAAACAGCGACTGACCAGCCACAGGTGTATGAAGTGGGCCTTGAAGTGGGCAGTCCCATGCCCAGGTCATTGACGGCACTGATGGTCAGCGTGTAGTCAGCGTCAGGCATCAGACCACTGACCTCAACTTGTGGCTTTGTCATGTTACCTTGCATCATTCTCGGTTCTTTGCAAAAACCCTCTGCTCCACCCTGCAAAATAAAAACAAACACCCCCACCCCGAAATCAGTATATAGCTGAAAAAAAGTCCAGTCACATTTTCATTGAAGAAATACCATACGGTCAGGTTCAACGGATATATATATATACACTACGCACAAAAAGTTAAGGATCACTATGAGAAAACAGGTGCGTAATAAACTCAGTTCGCTACTGTTATTTATTTCTCAGTCCAGCCAAATTGTTATGAATTCTTGTTCAGCTGTAAGTGGGCGATGTTGTGTTAGTGCGAAAATTGCACGGGATTCTCTACTACTGAGCTTGGCCGCAAACGGAAAAGCGGAAACTTGCGAAAAAGGACCTTGTTTTGGACCGTTCTGGCTGAACACATTGCACAAGCCAGATGGAAAAACCATTATGCACGTGCAAGCACTGCTGTTTATGTGTGAGATGCTGTCTCTTGCTTGGCTTTATAAGAAGACATTCCACCAGTAGTAGGCCTGATCTGACAATGCCTCCACGACGAAAATTGAGCGAGTTTGAGAGGGGACGAGCTGTTGCATGGTTCCAAGATGGTGTTCCCAAGCGAGAAGTGGCCAGGCGACTTCAGGTGTCCATCTCGGTCATTGTCAGACTGATTCAACGCTTCACAGCCACTGGGAGGGTCCATGAAAGACGCAGATCTGGTCGACCGAAGAAGACAAACCCACGTGAAGATCGTCTCATTGAACGACAAGCCCTGCAGACAAGAACAGCCTCTTCCAGCATCATTCGAAGGCAGCTGAGGGTGGCTACTAACATCAACATCAGCCAGCAGACCATACGGAACCGCCTTCATGGGTTTAACCTCCGTTCTCGTCGCCCAGCTGTACGGCCACGCTTAACTCCAGCCCATAGGGCAGCACGCCGCGCCTTCTGCAGACGTCACGTGAGGTGGACACGTCAGCAATGGTCCCAGGTCCTGTTCAGTGATGAATCACGCTTCACCATGAACCACAACGACGGCCGACTGAGGGTCTGGAGGCGCCCAGGGCAACGCTTTATTGACACCACTGTCCAAGAAAAGGTGGCCTTTGGTGGAGGTTCTGTAATGGTCTGGGGGGCCTTCAGCCTTCACCACAGAACACCCTTGTATCATGTACAGGGTAACCTGACTGGCCTCCGATACCGGGATGAGATCCTTCGACCGCTGGCTGTGCCTACACTGCAGCAGATGGGACCGACGGCTGTCTACCAGGATGACAACGCTCGCCCCCACAGGGCAAGGGTGGTCAACGACTTCCTGCAGCAGTCTGGAGTCAACAGAATGGAGTGGCCAGCATGCAGTCCCGATCTCAACCCGATTGAGAACCTCTGGGATGAGCTGGATCGCAAAGTGAGGAGCAACCACCCCCCTCCCAGGGATGCCCAACATCTCTACCAGATGCTGCAGGCTGAGTGGCAGGCGCTTCCACAGAGGATCTTCACCAACCTGGTCAACTCGATGAGGACTCGCTGCGTCGAATGCCAGAACAGCCATGGCGGTTACACGCATTACTGAACTTTTGGGAGCATCAGAATGCCCTGTCTTGTGATTTCAATGATTTGGGAAATCAAATTTCGATACGTACCCACTTTGATCAAATGTACACACCAAACGATTGCTCGAAATTGAAGGCAATTGTGTATCGTTATCACTAAAGCATGGAATTAAATGTTTGCCAAACTTCAACGCATTGGCTTTCTTATTTTGAAAGTTAT
>CM060311.1:18538398-18540898 GCA_030674185.1 Monoplex corrugatus
AGAAAACTTGACTGACAATCAAGATTTTATTTTACTCATCAAGGTCATTCTGACCTTGAAAAAATCCAGAGTATGTTCTTTTCAATGTCACTGTGATAGAAGTCACACTGTGTAATTTTCAAGGTCGCTGTGACCTTAAAACAGCGTCATATAAAATGAAACTTGGTGTGAAGCGAGGACAACGGAAAACTACTACAACAGTGAAAACAGACGGCGGGTATCGGAAGATCCCAAGAAAGTTCCGTTTACATACATTCCTCAAGAAACGTTGATTAAAAAATAAAGCACACTTTGGTCCATGCGACCTTGACCTTATAGGACATTTTATGAGGCAAGAAAAATTAGAGCTCCTAGTCACATCAGAAAAGCTGGAGGGAAAGAGAGCACCAGATAGACCCAGGAAGAAAATACTGGACGGACTTGCAGCGTGGCCGAGGATATAGAGAGGGTGGAAGATGTACTTGCAGTAACAAGGGATAGATTCGTATAGAGGGCCATGACTGTTAACGCCACGCGGCAGGGCATATGATGATGAAGATGATGACCTTGACCTTGGGTCGTGATCTTCAAATTTGTGCCTTCCATGAGCCACATCTTGATCTAATGGTGGTAAGCGTCCTTCCTTCAATAAGCAGTTGATAAAATCTTGTTAACTCGTTCACAAGGAAACATCCATCCATTTCCAGATACTGAAGTATAAGCCCCCCCCCCCCCCCCCCCTTTGCCTCCTCTTTTCTTTTCCTATAGTAAAAAAAGGGATTTAAAAAATGGGACGGGGGATGGGGAGAAAGAAAGATCTGTTTAACCCTTTGACTCCCGCACCCTGTCTACCAGCATCCTGCATTGCCAACCATGCAAGCAAAACCAAAACCTTAACCCTTACACTCCCTCACCCCATCCACCAGCTTCCTGCAAAAACTTAACCCTTTGATCCCTCACCCTATCCACCAGCTTCAAGCTTCAAGCTGATGGATATGGTGAGGGAGTCAAAGAGTTAAGTTTCTGCAGTTGGTGGATATGGTGAGGGAGTCAAAGGGTTAAGTTTTTTGCAGTTGGTGGATATGGTGAGGGAGTCAAAGGGTTAAGTTTTTGCAGTTGGTGGATAGGGTGCGGGAGTCAAAGGGTTAATCCAAATCGCCGGAGTGCTGTCAGCTCACCTAACAACTTAAAGTCTCCGTACACTATTAAAATGTCTGATTTTTGTGCAATGTGTGGCGAGTCCAAATGAGTTTGTAGAACAGCACTTAGAAGAACGATTTGTATTAATTTAACTGTATGGTCCACAGAAACAGCTGAGAAAATGTTGCCAAACACACACACACACACACACACACAGACAGAGACAGAGACAGACAGACAGACAGAAAAGACAAAGAGACAGAGAAAGAGAGAGACAGAGAGAGAGAGAGAGAGAGAGAGAGAGAGAGAGATAAACCGACAGACACAGACACACAGAGAGAGACAGAGAGAGAGAGAGAGAGAGAGAGAGAGACGAGAGAGAGAGAAAGAGAAGACACACACACACACACACACACATTCCAATATGTGCATACACTTTTATGTATTTATGGTGAAATCTCTCTCTTCCATGATCCACATCTCTCTCTCTCTCTCTCTCTCCTCTCTCTCTCTCTCTCCTCTCTCTTCTATCTATCCTATCTACCTACCTACCTATCTATCTATCTATCTATCTACTACTATCTATCTACTATCTATCTATCTCGCTCTCTTTCCGTTGTGATACTGCGTTTTCATCTCTTTTCTTTTGAAACTGACTCTTTTGCACAATACTACGTTCTTCCTGTAGAGTTATCACAAGGAGATTAGCAAAGGTAATTGTCTAATTTGCTCGTGAGCTAATAGACTCTATCCAGATTTGTTTTTAATCAAAATAGGATAACTGTGTTTACGGCCATCGGCCAGCATGACTGATAAACTCATCCCGCGAATCTAGATATTAAGGTCAAGGGGTAGCTACTGTGATTAACTGTCATTTGTATCGCTCGGATCAATCCAGCTTTTGCTTGGTGTCAACAGCGCAGGTATCCAGTCTGTTCATGTTTGGTTTGGTTTGGTTTGGTTTGGTTATACTTATTGTGCTTAAAGCCCAGCTGACTGCGTAGAGCCATATCAGGGCTATTGCCGTTTCAAAACATACACAATACTTCAACAGGAAAAAAAAGGGAAAGAATATTAAGTACACGTATCAATGCATTCGCGCATATAATCTAAGGAGATACCCCTGCCGTTCACCACTCCGACCAATTTATCACACAGGGTTTTAAAATACATACCTAAATTCAAATTAAACATAACTAAGGACACTAAAACATATAAAAAAAGAAGGACAAAATCGCCATCCCGCATTTCGCATTTCATTCCGTAGAGCCAAAAATGCACTTAATATATGTACCCATATCTACGAGAGAGTATGTAAGACTTTTATTGAACACATACAGGTGAATGAACCAGCAGGGCAGAAAATAACAGGAAGAAATGA
>CM060311.1:18548398-18553398 GCA_030674185.1 Monoplex corrugatus
TTCTTTCTTCTTTCTCTCATTTCTTCCTGTCTTTCTTTCTTTTCAACCAATTTGCTGTGTTAGTAGTAGTGTTCGGTATTAAGACTGTATTGTGCGTTTGTTTGGCCATTTGCTCTTCGCAACTTATTCAGGCTGGACGGTAATTTTTCTTTTTTTTTCCCTTCTTTTTATATTTTTTTCTTTCTTTCTTTCTTTTTAACCAGTTTGCTGTGTTAGTAGTAGTGCACGGTATTAAGACTGTATTGTGTGTTTCTTTGGCCTTTTGCTCTTCGCTGTTTATTCAGGCTGGACGAAAATCTCTCTTTCTTTCATTCTTTCCTTCTTCATTCTTTCTAACCAATTTGCTGTATTAGTAGTAGTGTACGGTATTAAGGCTGTATTGTGTTTTTGTTTGGCCTTTTGATCTTCGCTATTTATATTCAATATTGACAGAGCTATTTATTCAGGCTAGACGAAAATTTCTTTCTTTTTCTTTCTTTCTTCTTTTCTTTCTTCCCTGCTTTCTTTCTTTCCTCCTTCCTTTCTTCTTTCCTTCCTTTCTTTCTTTTTTCTTCTTTCTTCCTTTTTTTCTTTCTTTCTTCCTTCCTTCCTTCTTTCCTTCCTTTCTTTCATCCTTTCTTTCTTTCTTTCTTTATTTCTTCTTTCCTTCCTTCTTTTCTCTCTTTCTTTCTTTGTAACCAGTTTGCTGTGTTGCTAGTAGCGTACGGTATTAAGGCTGTATTGTGTTTTTGTTTGGCATTTTGATTTTCGCTATTTATTCAATACTGACAGAGCTGTGGACTCGGGATCTGTCTCAAATACAGTCCCCGCCCACAACATGAAAACTGACCTGTTCATCGCCCATCTTAACCCTTTGACTCCCGCACCCTGTCCACCAGCATCCTGCATTGTCAACTATTCTAGCAAAGCAAAAACTGCAGGAATCTGGTGGATAGGGTGAGGGAGGCAAAGGGGTAAGTTTTTGCGGGAAGCTGGTGGATAGGATGAGGGAGTCAAAGAGTGAAGTTTTTGCAGGAAGCTATTGGATAGGGTGAGGGAGTCAGCGGGTTAAGTTTTTGCAAGAAACTGGTGGATAGGGTGAGGGAGTCAAAGGGTTAAGTTTTTGCAGTTGTGGACGGGGTGAGGGATTCAAAAGGGTTAAGTTTTTGCAGTTGGTGGACAGGGTGAGGGAGTCAAAAGGGTTACGTTTTTGCAGTTGGTGGACAGGGTGAGGGAGTCAAACGGTTAAGCTTTTGCAAGAAACTGGGGATAGGGTGAGGAGTCAAAGAGTTAAATTTTGCAGTTGTGGACGGGGTGAGGGAGTCAAAAGGGTTAAGATTTTGCAGTTGGTAGACAAGATGAGGGAGCCAAAGGGTTAAGTTTTTGCAGTTGGTAGACAGGGTGAGGGAGTCAAAGGATTAAGTTTTTGCAGTTGGTGGACAGGGTGAGGGAGTCAAAAGGGTTAATGTCCAATCACGATGGTGGTGCCAGTGTTTGACAGTCTCTGTTCCTTCCACTCCCATCCCCAGTTCAAGATCCTGTCTGAGCCTAGAGTCTGGCACAGTTTTTATTTTTATCCAAGGAATCTGCCAGATAATTGTTTGCCAATCTGGGTGGAACGTATCAGATTTGGAATGATCCAAGTGTAAATGATTCCCCTTGAACAAATCAACACTTGAAATTCAAACTGAAAATTATGACACTGAAGTTGTTATTGCTTTGGTTTGTTTCTTTGCTCGTTTGTTTGCTTGGTTCTTTGTTTGTTGGTTGGTTGGTTTGTTGGTTGGTTGGTTGGTTTTGTTAGCTGGTTGGCTGGCTGGCTGGCTGGCTGATTGGTTGGCTGGTTGGTTGGCTGGCTGATTTTTTCCCTTCGTTCTTTTTAACGTAAGAAATTGAGAGGTACATGTCATACATTTTGTAGATCGTTCCAATGACAGTCTAATACAAAGATAAGATTTAAAACAGATACGCTAGGCAGGAACTCAAAGCTTACCAAGGCATAGGACGCATGTGCAGCTTATGGCTTATGCCATGATATCACTTTGGATATTCTCCACCACATGGCGTCACATCACGTCTTGGAAATTTTTTTAGGGTCATCGCTCACCTTCTTTGTTTTGTTTCGTCCCATTTTCTGCGCCACCTTAATGGCCATAGAAGCCGGCACACTTTTTGTACAATGCAATATGATGATGTCGATGAGGATGATAATCACGATGTTATGGAGTTCCATTAAGGATTGAGACTGCGTGACAGGGCTGTACTCTACGCTTACTATCATAATATATCCTGGTCCCAACCTGGCCCTAGAGATACAAACACCTGCGGTGTTGGTCAGAAGATTTGAGCAACACCCTGAATGACGCATCCGTGTAGTGTATGAGACTCGACTCTGTGCTCCCAGTCTTCCCGATGAGCCCACAGCACGCCCAACTCTGGGTAGGAGACGGCTAGAGCCGAAAAATCCCTCGACGATTTTTGAAGGAACTAATGGGGATTCGAACCCACAGCCTTCCAGTCAGTAGTCCGTTGCGTTAACCACTACAACACGGCGACTAGTATGTCTTGGAATTCATTCTGACCGTGGACAAGTTATCTTGTGAGGCCGTAACTGAATGAAATGAATTGTCTACAAGGGTTAAAAAAAAAACCAAAACGATTTAATAAGTACTGACCTGATCCACATCGTCCCCAACTTTGTGGTCCTCATCTTTGTCCTGCATGAGGTGGGTCTCGCTGACGCATTTGCCGTCTTGCAGAAGACGGATGACGTATTTGCGGAGGGCACAGGTGGGGGAGGGAGGGGGTCGCCAGGTGATGAGGAGGGATGAACTTTCTTTCTCTGTCTCCTTCACTGATATCTTGGGAGACCTTACCTGCCCGGGTACTGCACACAACGACGACATTGTGCAGATGGTGAAATTCAAATTATTTTGATGATGGAGGTGGTGGTGGTGGTGGTAATGGTGATGATAATGATGAAGATGAAGATGACCATGTGATGATGACGACGATGACGACGACGACAATGATGATGATGATGATGAGATGACGACGACAATGGCGACATCTGTGTAAACTGAGAGCAGTGCTGATCGCGCAAATGATCTCGATGTGTTTCACGTTTGTGGGACGGGTGGTATGTTTAGGGTCTCAGAACCACCAACAAACCAATCGACCATTAAACTAAACAAGCAACCAGCAACACAATATTGAAACAAATCTATTCTCAATCAGTCATCCATCCAGCCATTCATTCTCCAAACTAGCCATCCATATGTTCACTCTACTAACCAACCAACCAAGAAACCAATCGCTTGTTTACTCCCTCATCCAGCCAACCAACCAACCAAGTAAGCAACTATCCCCCAGGAAAACAAATCAATCATCCATTTACTCTCCCAACAAACCAACCAAGCAATCAACTGACCCACACATTGAACCCAACCAATCAATGAGTCAGCCAGCACTCTCCCAACCAAACAATCAACCAATCAAACAACACAACTAACCAAGCAACTGACAGACTTACTAACCAACCGTCCATCCATTTCACTCTTCCAGCGAACGAACGAACCAGCCAACCAACCAATCAATCAATCAGCCAGCCAGCCAACCAACCAACCAACCAATCAACCAACCAACCAACCAAGGAACCAAACAACCAACCAACCAACCAACTAAATGTTCACTGCCTCAACCAACCAACCAATCAACCAGCCAACCAACAAATCACTTAACCAAGCAATCGTCCATTCATTCACTCTCCCGACCAAACATTAACTAATCAGACAAAATACAGAACAAACAAAAACAAAAAACAAAAACATATACAAACACAAAATCAAAACAACACAAAGAAAACACAAAAAAAAACCGAAAATAAAACAAACAGCAGCAGCAGGAACATCAGCAGCAACAACAACAACAACAACAACAACAAGCCATACTGACGGACACTGAGAGTGGTGAAGAAGGTGGTGGCCTCAGTGTCCGAGGGATCACAGTCACACGGACATTCTGACGTCACTGTGACGTCATAGCGCGTGCAGGGCGTGAGAGGGGCGATGGTCACTGAACCCTCCTCGAAGCTCAGCTGGTCAGGGATCTGAACACACGCCTCTCCGTGTTTTGGCTTCCTTCCATCAACCTGCAGGGGTACCTAAATTTTTAGTGTGTGACATTGCTAGACTTCTGAGTGTCCGAACAGTTTAGGGAAAAAAAAAACCAAACAACACTAACAACAAACCACAAAAAGCCCAGAGACGGTCAAGCCACTTCAATAATCTCCCTTTTTACAAAAAAAAAAAAAAAGTTCCTACAGAAAAATCTTGATTTTTACACTTATCAGGTTCACTGTGACCATGAAGAAGCTTCAGCTTAAACAAAACTGAACGTGAAGAGAGGACAACGGTAGACAATCTCATCAGCGATGACAAGAATCTGAACGTCAGAAGCTCCCGTGAGAGTGTTGTTTATGCACGTTACTCGCAAAGTGCTTATTTTATGCACGCTTTTTTTTTTAATGGGTGGGTGGTGAATGGGTGGGTGGTGAATGGGTGGGTCTGTGTAACCTTGACCATGGCTCCATGACCTAAAAACGTACACATCCCTTTGACCCAAACCTGAAACGCATGCATCCTTCAACGGCTAAGAAGTATTGTTAAAACATTTTCTGTCGGGAGAGTGAATGAATGGACGATTGCCTGTTTCTTAATCGATATAAATTATCATCTGTTTAAAAATACATGTATAAAAAGTAAATAAACAAAACAGTCAAACCATTCTACAGTGTCCCCTTTATGCAAAATAAATAAATAAACAACCAAATAGATAAATACATAAACAATAAACAGGTAAATAAACAAACAAATAAATAAGTAATAAATACTAAATAAATAAATAAATAAATAAATAATCGTTTTTAACACTTGCATACCTCACCACAAACTTCCGCGTAGATGAGAAATTAAAACAGCACAGCTACGAAAACCAACAGCATTATGATATTATTCAGAGAT
>CM060311.1:18558398-18573398 GCA_030674185.1 Monoplex corrugatus
ATACTGAAAGAGCCCCTGGCATCCCCACAGGGGATCTGTATTCAGGTATGTTTTTTAAATCCTCTGTGCGATACATTGGACGGAGTGGTCAAGCCAGGGGCATCTCCTTAGATTATTGCGCGAACGCATTGATATGTGTACTTAATTTTTTTTTTTTTTTGTTTTTTTCCTCTTGAAGTTTCTGTGTGTGCTTTGAAACGCCTATAGCCCTTACATCCCTGATATGGCTCTACGCAGTTGGCTGGGCTAACAAAATAAACAAAGAAGGGAACGAAACGCGCCAGTCATTATGGGCCCGAATCCCAGTAATAAACAAACAACCAACAGCTATCGTGGATTCAAATCCCGGTAATAAACAGAGAAACACCAGTCATCGTGGATTCAAATCCCGGTAATAAACAGAGAAACACCAGCCATCGTGGCTTCAAACGCCATCACTCCTATCAAAATCGTTGCGGTTTATTTTGGCCCTAACTTGTCCCTACCCACAGCTGAGAGTGCCATGGGCTCATTGCGAAGACTTGGGACCACACAGACAAGTCTTGTCCACTTCACGAATACATCACTGAGGATGTACTGTAGCTTTAAAACAACAACAAAAGAAAAAACTCGTAACACCACAGGTGTCTGTATCTCTCGGGTTTGGACGATGCTGGGATATTTGACTTGGAAGCGTAGAGTACACCCTATCATGCAGTCTCAATGCTAGATGGAACTCCATAGCATCATGATCATCAGCAAAGTCGTCATTATCATCATCATCAAATCAATGTGCAAAATTGTCTAAGATTCTGTGACCGTTGATGTGGCGTAGGGAACGGGACAGAAAACAAGAACAGCAACAATAAAAATGACAACGACAGCAAACACAAATAAATAAATAAATAAATATATAAATAAATAAATAAATTATCCCCTCCAAAGCAACAACAAAAAAAATATAAAATCATATTAATAATAATAACATTAATAGTAATAATAGTGATAATGATAATAACAGCAACAATAATAATAATAATAATAACAAAATAATAACAACAAAATAATAATAATCATAATAATAATAAAAAATAACATAATATAATAATAATAAAAACCAAAGTTCGACATAACCAAAAATAACGAAGAAATAAACAAACAAAAACACAGAAAGTGAAACTGTAAAATGAAGACTGTGGAAAACACTATTAACAAATGGCACAGGATAAAGCAAACGAAAGCAGAACACAAAAACAAAGGGACAAAAGAAGAAAAGAACAAGAAAAAGAAAATAATGGAGAAACCGACAAGCATTCAAAAGAAATAAAGACAGAGAGAAAAAAAAAAAGCTGACAGTTGACAAACCAACCAACCAACCAACCAATCAGCCAATCCAAACCAGTCAGACAACCAATCCAACAATATACCAATCAACCAACTTTCTACCTATCCAATCGTTAACCAACCTGCCAACCAACCGATCAACCAACCAACAAACAAACAAATGAATAATGAACGACCGAACAAACGAACCAACCAAACGTAACAACCAATTAAGCAACCAACCAGTTGCTATGATGTTATGAAAAAAGAAACCCTAAAATAGATAGATAAATAAATAAACAAACAAATAACAAACAAAGAAAAGACAAGACAAGATAGAGAGACAAGACAGAGAGAAAGAGAGGGAGAGAGAAAGGGGAGAGAAGAGGGAGAGAGAGGGAGAGAGAGGAAGAGGAGGAGAGAGAGAGAGAGAGAGGGGGGGGAGGAGAACAAGCGAGAGAGAGGGAACAAGAGAGAGAGGAGGGAACAAGGAGAGAGAAGGGGAAATGAAGGAGAGGAGAGATGGGAGGGGACAGAGGAGAGAGAGGCAGACAGACAGACAGACAGAGAATTATTCACACACACACACACATACAGACGGAACTTACCAGTTGTGCTACGTGCTAAAGTCACACGCGAAGTTGACGGAGATAAAGAGTGCTGATGCTGTCTCTACGGAAGACGTCTCAAGCGTAACCAGCGTTACTTGTGTGTTCGAATCTCCTCCGTGTCTTTTCGGTGTTGTACGCGTTGTCAGTGTGTTTGTCTGTCCGTCCGTGTTCGGCGGTGTCACGCGCGTTGCAAGTCCGTCCGTACTAGACGAGTTCTGCATACCTGTCTTTATCGATGGCGTAAATATCTCACCTGTCGTAGATTCTTCGCCCGTTCGCGTAGATGGCTTGTTTGTGAGCGTAGTCGTTGCGCTTGTTGGCGTAGGCACCTGTTTCGTTGGCGTAGGTGTTTCACTTCCAGGCGTAGTAGGTGTGAAACTTGTTTTGGCGGTAAGGTCGTGGTCAGAGTTACTGGTCAGTGTCACTGAGCTGGTCGCCGGAATCGTCAAGGTATTTCTTGTTGTGGGCGTCTCTCCTTCAGTAGTGGGTGGTTTCACGATCCTGGTTGTGATCGCCAAACTTGTCGGGGTAAATGACGTGGTCAGTGTCCCCGTTTCGCCGTTTCTTCGTGACGATTCCGCAGACAGCGGTGACACTGGAGATGATGACGTCAGACTTGAAGATGACGACGATGATGATGATTCTGGTGTTGTGAGGTCGTCGTTACTGACGTCAGCACCTTTCGCTTTGTTGTGGTTTGACGCCAAGGATTTAATGACGTCGAAGGTGACCGTTGTTTCTCCTCTTGCCTGTTTCAACGACAAAAAGGGAAAATGAAAAAATATGAGAGATGTGGGGGAGTGAGGAATACACACACACACACACACACACACACACACACACACACACACACACACACACACACACACACACACACACACACACACACACACACATATATACTACACGTCATTATTGAAGGGCCAGGAACGTTTTTGAGTCAATTTTTGAAAGGAAAAATAACCTATTTTCTCTTACTCTTTTCTCCAATTCGTTGCCGTAACTGAATGGATAAGAGCTCAGACAACATTGCAGTTTCCTTTTGGCACGTGTTTGGGGATTTGCCGATTTGCAATGGGCGGCCCAAGGAAGACAATTTCCACACGAAATTGTCGAATCTTCAGCAGGGTCTCTCTGACGACGCAGGCAAGGTAGCGACAAAATTCGCTTTGCACGTGCAAGGCAAGCCCTTTTTGAACACTACTCCAGCCAAAGTTGCCCGCAGACGAGGATAAAAAGGACCCGTTCTTGGTTCGTTTTAACCATGCTTGCAAGACGACGGATGACGGATGAGCAGCGGGGGAGAGCCCTCGCTCTGCTTGATGAAGGCCTAGCGCAGCGGGAAGTTGCTAGACGACTTGAAGTGTCGCATTCCACAATCCAGAGACTGCTGGAGCGCTTCAATGAGACTGGAGCAGTCCAGGAAAGGCGTCACACGGGTCGACCCAGAGTAACGACAAGACAGCAAGACCGCTACCTTGCCCTCTCCGTCCTGAGGGAAAGGGCATCCACTGCGGTGACCTTGAGGGGTCAGCTGAGGGACGCAACAAGTGCTAACATCAGCTGCAGCACGGTGAGAAGACGGCCGTCCGACCCGTGCTGTCACAGGTCAACAGAGTGCGCCGCATGACCTGGGCCAGGGAGCACGTGACCTGGACAAGGCAACAGTGGGCCCGGGTCTTGTTTTCGGATGAGTCCAGGTTCACCCTGACCTTTAACGATGGCCGGGCTCGGGTGTGGCGACGTCAAGGGGAGAGGTTCGCTGACGCCACTGTCCAAGAGCATAACCGGTACGGCGGCGGGTCGGTGATGGTGTGGGGTGGCATGAGCCGTGGTACCCGGACCCCCCTGCTCCCCATTGACGGCATCCTGAACGGGGTCCGGTACCGGGACGAGGTTCTGGCGGCCGTGGCACTGCCTGCGCTTGTGGACCTTGGTCAAGGCGCCATCTTCCAGGACGACAATGCACCTGCGCATCGAGCACGCCTTGTGACCGACTTCCTGGAGCAGCATGAAGTCGTCCGTATGGCCTGGCCAGCGTGCTCACCTGACCTGAACCCAATTGAACACCTCTGGGATGTGCTCGGGAGGCGCATCAGGGACAACCACCCCCCACCGGGCACCCTGGCCAGGCTGGTCGACATCCTGCAGATCGAGTGGGCGGCCATCCCTCAGGACACACTCCGTACCCTTGTGGGGTCGATGCATCGGCGCTGTGAAGCATGCATCCAGGCTCGGGGCGGACACACGCGATATTGAAAACAGATTGGCCAAATCTGACACTTTCTGTTTTTTGAAAAGGGGGGGATGTTCCTTTAAATGCATGTGCTGTTCACTAATGGGTCATTGTGCTAATTTCTTTTTCCAAAACAGGTGTGGAAATGATGAAATAAAACATAGAATCAATTCTAAACATTGTCAATTATTTCAACTTAAAATTAGAGAGGAAGGAAGAAGTGGCCCTTAAATTATGATTAGGAGTATATACACACACACACACACACATATATATATATATATACAGAGAGAGAGATATATATAGAGAGAGAGAGGGTGCGCAAAAACAATATTTTTTTAATTACGAGGATAGTGACGTAAGCTTTATATAAAGACTTTTATGCATCCAGCTTTCGCCCGTGGAGGGTCTACACTGAAAATAAATGTCAGCATAAAAACATCAAAATAACGCAAACCTGGAATATCAGTAGCATTCAGATTGCGTACTTCTTTTTATAGAGAGTCTAAAAATATTGAAAAATGAAATAAGAACGAAGTAAGCTGTTAATGTTACTGTTATTTTTGTTTAAAGCACAGCCGACTGCGTAGAGCCACATCGGGGCTATAACCGTTTCAAAACATACACATTACTTCAACAAGGAAAAAAAAAGGACAAGAAAATTCAGTACACATAATGCATTCGTGCACATAATCTAGGGACATGGTTCTGGCGATGACCACCCCGTGCAAATTTATCGCAGGGAGATTTAAAAAACACACCTGAATACAATTTTAAACATACTAAAAGACACTAAAGTACCTCACGTTGCTTTTGCGTTATCTCATTTCCCTACAGCCAAAAATGCATTCAATACATGTATCTAATAATTAATCCTAAGACTTTATCGAATACATACAGGTGAATGGACCAGCAAGGCAGAAAATGATAGGAAGTAATGACAGAAAGCAAAGGAACAAGGCAGAAACAAAGAGAGTGACATAAAAGAAACTTTCTAGCACACAATTTTTCCAGTGGTGTTCCACAAGGATCTGTCCTTGGCCCTGTTCTTTTCACTCTTTACACCTCCCCCCTGTCTGCCATCATCAACTTCCACTCTATAAAACACCACTTCTATGCTGATGACACCCAACTTCTAGACAGTGACACACCAGACAATATACAGCGCCTCTTGACTCGCACCACTGAGTGTTACTCGGACATTAAGAACTGGATGACGTTCAACAAACTTCAGCTTAATGACGACAAGACAGAAGCTATCCTCATTGGCACCCGTCAGAAACTTTCTCAGCTGCCACCTCTTTCTCTCCCATTATGTAACACATCAGTCCCAATTTCTGATTCAGCTAAAAACCTTGGTGTCTGCATTGACTCTACCCTCTCCATGAACAACTTTGTTTCTCAAACTGCCAGATCCTGCTACTATCACCTCCATCGTATAAGGCTGATCAGACTCGTTCTCTCCTTCATAATGTCTCGCATTGACTATTGCAATTCACTCCTGTCTGGTCTTCCTGCCTCCACCATTCACATCCTGCAGCGCATTCAAACAATGCTGCACGCCTTGTACTCAAAAAGAAAAAAGCTGACCACATATCTCCTCTCCTGGCACAACTTCACTGGCTCCCTGTATCAAAGCGCATACAGTACAAACTAGACACGATGTGCTACAAAAGCCTCAATAACGCAGCCCCCGATTACCTGTCAAGCCTACTTGAGATCTATCTTCCCTCACGTACCCTCCGCTCTGCCTCCGATCCTCTGACTTTTCGCTTTCCACGCACTAAGCTCAAAACCTATGGTCCACGAGCCTTCTGTTTCTGGTCCACTTTCCTGGAACAAACTTCCTCTCTCAGTCTGTCAGCAACATACTTTTGTCTCCTTCAAGTCCGCTCTCAAAACTCACCTTTTCTCCTCTGCATAAAATCCTGACCTCACTCAATCCCCTCTGCAGCCTGTCTCCACTCGGAGGGGAATCACATTGTAATATATACTCCTAATCATAATTTAAGGGCCACTTCTTCCTTCCTCTCTAATTTTAAGTTGAAATAATTGACAATGTTTAGAATTGATTCTATGTTTTATTTCATCATTTCCACACCTGTTTTGGAAAAAGAAATTAGCACAATGACCCATTAGTGAACAGCACATGCATTTAAAGGAACATCCCCCCCTTTTCAAAAAACAGAAAGTGTCAGATTTGGCCAATCTGTTTTCAATATCGCGTGTGTCCGCCCCGAGCCTGGATGCATGCTTCACAGCGCCGATGCATCGACCCCACAAGGGTACGGAGTGTGTCCTGAGGGATGGCCGCCCACTCGATCTGCAGGATGTCGACCAGCCTGGCCAGGGTGCCCGGTGGGGGGTGGTTGTCCCTGATGCGCCTCCCGAGCACATCCCAGAGGTGTTCAATTGGGTTCAGGTCAGGTGAGCACGCTGGCCAGGCCATACGGACGACTTCATGCTGCTCCAGGAAGTCGGTCACAAGGCGTGCTCGATGCGCAGGTGCATTGTCGTCCTGGAAGATGGCGCCTTGACCAAGGTCCACAAGCGCAGGCAGTGCCACGGCCGCCAGAACCTCGTCCCGGTACCGGACCCCGTTCAGGATGCCGTCAATGGGGAGCAGGGGGGTCCGGGTACCACGGCTCATGCCACCCCACACCATCACCGACCCGCCGCCGTACCGATTATGCTCTTGGACAGTGGCGTCAGCGAACCTCTCCCCTTGACGTCGCCACACCCGAGCCCGGCCATCGTTAAAGGTCAGGGTGAACCTGGACTCATCCGAAAACAAGACCCGGGCCCACTGTTGCCTTGTCCAGGTCACGTGCTCCCTGGCCCAGGTCATGCGGCGCACTCTGTTGACCGGTGACAGCACGGGTCGGACGGCCGGTCTCCGTGACCTCAAGTTTGCCTCATGTAGCCGTCTTCTCACCGTGCTGCAGCTGATGTTAGCACCTGTTGCGTCCCTCAGCTGACCCCTCAAGGTCACCGCAGTGGATGCCCTTTCCCTCAGGACGGAGAGGGCAAGGTAGCGGTCTTGCTGTCTTGTCGTTACTCTGGGTCAACCCGTGTGACGCCTTTCCTGGACTGCTCCAGTCTCATTGAAGCACTCCAGCAGTCTCTGGATTGTGGAATGTGACACTTCAAGTCGTCTAGCAACTTCCCGCTGCGCTAGGCCTTCATCAAGCAGAGCGAGGGCTCTCCCCCGCTGCTCATCCGTCATCCGTCGTCTTGCAAGCATGGTTAAAACGAACCAAGAACGGGTCCTTTTTATCCTCGTCTGAGGGCAACTTTGGCTGGAGTAGTGTTCAAAAAGGGCTTGCCTTGCACGTGCAAAGCGAATTTTGTCGCTACCTTGCCTGCGTCGTCATTATTGAAGGGCCAGGAACGTTTTTGAGTCAATTTTTGAAAGGAGAAATAACCTATTTTCTCTTACTCTTTTCTCCAATTCGTTGCCGTAACTGAATGGATAAGAGCTCAGACAACATTGCAGTTTCCTTTTGGCACGTGTTTGGGGATTTGCCGATTTGCAATGGGCGGCCCAAGGAAGACAATTTCCACACGAAATTGTCGAATCTTCAGCAGGGTCTCTCTGACGACGCAGGCAAGGTAGCGACAAAATTCGCTTTGCACGTGCAACACTACTCCAGCCAAAGTTGCCCACAGACGAGGATAAAAAGGACCCGTTCTTGGTTCGTTTTAACCATGCTTGCAAGACGACGGATGACGGATGAGCAGCGGGGGAGAGCCCTCGCTCTGCTTGATGAAGGCCTAGCGCAGCGGGAAGTTGCTAGACGACTTGAAGTGTCGCATTCCACAATCCAGAGACTGCTGGAGCGCTTCAATGAGACTGGAGCAGTCCAGGAAAGGCGTCACACGGGTCGACCCAGAGTAACGACAAGACAGCAAGACCGCTACCTTGCCCTCTCCGTCCTGAGGGAAAGGGCATCCACTGCGGTGACCTTGAGGGGTCAGCTGAGGGACGCAACAGGTGCTAACATCAGCTGCAGCACGGTGAGAAGACGGCTACATGAGGCAAACTTGAGGTCACGGAGACCGGCCGTCCGACCCGTGCTGTCACCGGTCAACAGAGTGCGCCGCATGACCTGGGCCAGGGAGCACGTGACCTGGACAAGGCAACAGTGGGCCCGGGTCTTGTTTTCGGATGAGCCCAGGTTCACCCTGACCTTTAACGATGGCCGGGCTCGGGTGTGGCGACGTCAAGGGGAGAGGTTCGCTGACGCCACTGTCCAAGAGCATAACCGGTACGGCGGCGGGTCGGTGATGGTGTGGGGTGGCATGAGCCGTGGTACCCGGACCCCCCTGCTCCCCATTGACGGCATCCTGAACGGGGTCCGGTACCGGGACGAGGTTCTGGCGGCCGTGGCACTGCCTGCGCTTGTGGACCTTGGTCAAGGCGCCATCTTCCAGGACGACAATGCACCTGCGCATCGAGCACGCCTTGTGACCGACTTCCTGGAGCAGCATGAAGTCGTCCGTATGGCCTGGCCAGCGTGCTCACCTGACCTGAACCCAATTGAACACCTCTGGGATGTGCTCGGGAGGCGCATCAGGGACAACCACCCCCCACCGGGCACCCTGGCCAGGCTGGTCGACATCCTGCAGATCGAGTGGGCGGCCATCCCTCAGGACACACTCCGTACCCTTGTGGGGTCGATGCATCGGCGCTGTGAAGCATGCATCCAGGCTCGGGGCGGACACACGCGATATTGAAAACAGATTGGCCAAATCTGACACTTTCTGTTTTTTGAAAAGGGGGGGATGTTCCTTTAAATGCATGTGCTGTTCACTAATGGGTCATTGTGCTAATTTCTTTTTCCAAAACAGGTGTGGAAATGATGAAATAAAACATAGAATCAATTCTAAACATTGTCAATTATTTCAACTTAAAATTAGAGAGGAAGGAAGAAGTGGCCCTTAAATTATGATTAGGAGTATATAATTGTATATAATATACTACACGTCATTATTGAAGGGCCAGGAACGTTTTTGAGTCAATTTTTGAAAGGAGAAATAACCTATTTTCTCTTACTCTTTTCTCCAATTCGTTGCCGTAACTGAATGGATAAGAGCTCAGACAACATTGCAGTTTCCTTTTGGTACGTGTTTGGGGATTTGCCGATTTGCAATGGGCGGCCCAAGGAAGACAATTTCCACACGAAATTGTCGAATCTTCAGCAGGGTCTCTCTGACGACGCAGGCAAGGTAGCGACAAAATTCGCTTTGCACGTGCAAGGCAAGCCCTTTTTGAACACTACTCCAGCCAAAGTTGCCCACAGACGAGGATAAAAAGGACCCGTTCTTGGTTCGTTTTAACCATGCTTGCAAGACGACGGATGACGGATGAGCAGGGGGGAGAGCCCTCGCTCTGCTTGATGAAGGCCTAGCGCAGCGGGAAGTTGCTAGACGACTTGAAGTGTCGCATTCCACAATCCAGAGACTGCTGGAGCGCTTCAATGAGACTGGAGCAGTCCAGGAAAGGCGTCACACGGGTCGACCCAGAGTAACGACAAGACAGCAAGACCGCTACCTTGCCCTCTCCGTCCTGAGGGAAAGGGCATCCACTGCGGTGACCTTGAGGGGTCAGCTGAGGGACGCAACAGGTGCTAACATCAGCTGCAGCACGGTGAGAAGACGGCTACATGAGGCAAACTTGAGGTCACGGAGACCGGCCGTCCGACCCGTGCTGTCACCGGTCAACAGAGTGCGCCGCATGACCTGGGCCAGGGAGCACGTGACCTGGACAAGGCAACAGTGGGCCGGGTCTTGTTTTCGGATGAGTCCAGGTTCACCCTGACCTTTAACGATGGCCGGGCTCGGGTGTGGCGACGTCAAGGGGAGAGGTTCGCTGACGCCACTGTCCAAGAGCATAACCGGTACGGCGGCGGGTCGGTGATGGTGTGGGGTGGCATGAGCCGTGGTACCCGGACCCCCCTGCTCCCCATTGACGGCATCCTGAACGGGGTCCGGTACCGGGACGAGGTTCTGGCGGCCGTGGCACTGCCTGCGCTTGTGGACCTTGGTCAAGGCGCCATCTTCCAGGACGACAATGCACCTGCGCATCGAGCACGCCTTGTGACCGACTTCCTGGAGCAGCATGAAGTCGTCCGTATGGCCTGGCCAGCGTGCTCACCTGACCTGAACCCAATTGAACACCTCTGGGATGTGCTCGGGAGGCGCATCAGGGACAACCACCCCCACCGGGCACCCTGGCCAGGCTGGTCGACATCCTGCAGATCGAGTGGGCGGCCATCCCTCAGGACACACTCTGTACCCTTGTGGGGTCGATGCATCGGCGCTGTGAAGCATGCATCCAGGCTCGGGCGGACACACGCGATATTGAAAACAGATTGGCCAAATCGGACACTTTCTGTTTTTTGAAAAGGGGGGGATGTTCCTTTAAATGCATGTGCTGTTCACTAATGAGTCATTGTGCTAATTTCTTTTTCCAAAACAGGTGTGGAAATGATGAAATAAAACATAGAATCAATTCTAAACATTGTCAATTATTTCAACTTAAAATTAGAGAGGAAGGAAGAAGTGGCCCTTAAATTATGATTAGGAGTATATGCTCTCTATAATTTTCCATTGCTTTTATTCTTTCTCCCCATTTTAGCCGTGTGCGTGCGTGTGCGTGTGCGTGTGTGTGTGTGTGTGTGTGTGTGTGTGTGTGCGCGTGTGTGTGTGCGTGCGTGCGTGCGTGTCTGTTTTAGCGCTTAGATTTGATTTTATCAAGATTTTGCGCTATACAAATAAAGTATTGTATTGTATTGTATTGTAGAAGGTGGGGATACTATTTATACTGAAGGAGTCCACGGCATCCCCACAGGGGTTTCAAAGCAAGCTAACGGAACCTTTGCTGATAAGCTTTACAGTTGTGTTGGTGGTTCTATCACAACGTCTTCTTTATGTGTGTATTTTGACATCTTTGTGTTGCTCACTCTATCACAGGCTTCTTTGTGTCTGTGCATTTTGATGTCTTTGTGTCGCTCACTCTATCACAGTCTTCTTTGTGTGTGCATTTTGACGTCTTTGTGTCGCTCATTCTATCACAGTCTTCTTTTTGTCTGTGTATTTTGACGTCTTTGTGTTGCTCACTCTATCACAGTCTTCTTTGTGTGTGCATTTTGACGTCTTTGTGTTGCTCATTCTATCACAGTCTTCTTTGTGTGTGCATTTTGACGTCTTTGTGTTGCTCATTCTATCAGTCTTCTTTGTGTGTACATTTTGACGTCTTTGTGTTGCTCATTCTATCACAGTCTTCTTTGTGTGTGCATTTTGACGTCTTTGTGTTGCTCATTCTATCACAGTCTTCTTTGTGTGTACATTTTGACGTCTTTGTGTTGCTCATTCTATCACAGTCTTCTTTGTGTGTACATTTTGACGTCTTTGTGTTGCTCATTCTATCACAGTCTTCTTTGTGTGTACATTTTGACGTCTTTGTGTTGCTCATTCTATCACAGTCTTCTTTGTGTGTACATTTTGACCTCTTTGTGTTGCTCATTCTATCAGTCTTCTTTGTGTGTGCATTTTGACGTCTTTGTGTCACTCACTCTATCAGTCTTCTTTGTGTGTACATTTTGACGTCTTTGTGTCACTCACTCTATCAGTCTTCTTTGTGTGCATTTTGACGTCTTTGTGTCACTCACTTTATCAGTCTTCTTTGTGTGTACATTTTGACGTCTTTGTGTCGCTCACACTATCAGTCTTCTTTGTGTGTACATTTTGACGTCTTTGTGTTGCTCACACTATCAGTCTTCTTTGTGTGTACATTTTGACGTCTTTGTGTTGCTCATTCTATCAGTCTTCTTTGTGTGTACATTTTGACGTCTTTGTGTCACTCACTCTATCAGTCTTCTTTGTGTGTACATTTTGACGTCTTTGTGTCACTCACTCTATCAGTCTTCTTTGTGTGCATTTTGACGTCTTTGTGTCACTCACTTTATCACAGTCTTCTTTGTGTGTACATTTTGACGTCTTTGTGTCGCTCACACTATCAGTCTTCTTTGTGTGTACATTTTGACGTCTTTGTGTTGCTCACACTATCAGTCTTCTTTGTGTGTACATTTTGACGTCTTTGTGTTGCTCATTCTATCAGTCTTCTTTGTGTGTACATTTTGACGTCTTTGTGTCACTCACTCTATCAGTCTTCTTTGTGTGTACATCTTGTCTTTGTGTCACTCAATCAGTCTTCTTTGTGTGCATTTTGACGTCTTTGTGTCGCTCACTTTATCACAGTCTTCTTTGTGTGTACATCTTGACGTCTTTGTGTCACTCACTCTATCACAGTCTTCTTTGTGTGTACATTTTGACGTCTTTGTGTTGCTCACACTATCACAGTCTTCTTTGTGTGTACAGTTTGACGTCTTTGTGTCGCTCACACTATCACAGTCTTCTTTGTGTGTGCATTTTGACGTCTTTGTGTCGCTCACACTATCAGTCTTCTTTGTGTGTGCATTTTGACGTCTTTGTGTCGCTCACACTATCACAGTCTTCTTTGTGTGTGCATCTTGACGTCTTTGTGTCGCTCACACTATCACAGTCTTCTTTGTGTGTGCATTTTGACGTCTTTGTGTCGCCCACTATCGCAGTCTTCTCGGGCTGGTTGGTTCTTTTGACAGAACCGTGGGCTCAGGATCTGAAGTCTCGAGTTCAATCCCAGCCCGCAACATTAAAAACTTGACTTTTCGCTGCCCATCATTAACCCTTTGACTCCCGCACCCTATCCACCAACTGCAAAAACTTAATCCTTTGACTCCTTCACCCTATCCACCAGACACAAGAAGATCATTCGTAAGGAAGATTACGAAAATACAGGCAACATTTAGAGGCCATTTTATGAGGAAAGGAGAATTGGAGCACCTGGTCACAACAGGAAAGCTGGAAGGAAAGAGAGCAAAAGGTACAGCCAGGGAGAAAATATTCGACGGACTTGCAGAGTGGCTAAAGAAGAGAAGGTGGAAGATGTCCTTGGGGCAACAAGGGATAGAAACAGATGGAGGGCCATGATCGCCAACACCATGCGGCAAGGCACTTGATGATGATGATGATGATGAGCACAGTTGGCCATGCAGGATGTTGGTGGCGAGGGTGCAGAAGTCAAAGGGTGAATGTATCCATGGTTTTGAAGAAGAAGACGAGGAGGACGTAGTGGTTAACTGAGTGTTTGAAACTATAATAGGTGAAAACTAAGACGCAGAAAAATCTTTTTCAAATCCGCCCATAAAACAGGAACAAGTAAACAAATAATGAGAGAAATGAAAACGGCAAAAGCGATAGAAGACGCAACTTCACTGATAAATGAATGAACTGTCAACCAGGTTCAACCACACACACACACACACACACACACATGGACGGACATGCACACGACGGACATGCACACGGACGGACATGCACACGGACGGACATGCACACGGACGGACATGCACACGGACGGACATGCACACGGACACGCACACACACACACATGGACACACACACATGGACACACACACAATGTATAGTATAAATATGTGCTGACAAAGCTTACACTAACGGCACAGAAAGTGTGTTGCCACTGTCGGCCAGTAGGTCAGATTGTGTATCAAACGGTAGCAGCTTGATTTTTATGTTTTAATACCGTTAAAATTGTTTAAAAATCCCATGGCAGTTGAAAATCGTGAAGAGCAGGGCATTGCCCGGTTGCCTTGGTATAACATATAGGACAGAGATAGGTTGATTTCCCAGGTTCCTCCCCTTGAAGACCAATAACACTGGAGAGATAGGTTGATTTCCCAGGTTCCTCCCTTGAAGACCAATAACACTGGAGAGATAGGTTGATTTCCCAGGTTCCTCCCCTTGAAGACCAATAACACTGGAGAGATAGGTTGATGTCCCAGGTCCCTCCCCTTAAAGACCAATTAGCCTTAATGCCTTTCTGAATTCTTGGTAAAAAAAAATTGGGTGGCGTCGCATTGCGGCGACGAGCTCTCAAAGGAGACAGCAGCCCGAGTTTCACGTGGTAAATCCACTGTGACAAAAAACAATAACTAAATAATAAATGAACTATGATACATTCCAGTATTTGCTGCTGTAAAATAAAACCTAATTTTCATATAACTCCAAGCTAGTTTTAGGGACATTTACTCCATCTGAATGACGCAGATACTGAGATTCAACAGAGACATTAAATATTGAGTAGCATCATCGTGCATGTTTTTCTACATGACGATTTAAGTGTTATCATCACCATCATCATCAAGTGCCCTGCCCCATGGCGTTAGCCATCATGGCCCTCCATACGAATCTATCCCTTGTCGCTGCAAGTACATCTCCCACCCTCTCTGTCCTCAGCCACCCTGGAAGTCCGTCCAAACGAGACAGTCTTGATGGAGGCAGACACAAGAAGATCAATGATAAAGAAGATTAGGAAAAGACAGGCAACATTTATAGGCCATTAATTTTTATGAGGGAAGGGGAATCAGAGCACCTGGCCACAACAGAAAGCTGGAGGGAAAGAGAACACCAGGAAGATTAGGAAAAGGCAAGCAATATTTATAGGCCATTTATGCGGAAAGGGGAATTAGAGCACCTGGTCGCAACAGGAAAGCCGGAGGGAAAGAGACCACCAGGTAGACCCAAGGAGAAAATAGTGGACGGACTTAAGTGATATATCTAAAACAAAAGCGAAATGGCAGTATTTGAAGTTGACCTGGAAGATCAGGAAGATTTCCTCCACCCTTTACCCATGATGCGAAGATGTCTGAGCGCACCGAACCAAGGTCATTTCGACTGGAAGTCCCAGTGATCACCCATTTGGGTCATGAAGAATGAATGAATAATAAA
>CM060311.1:18575898-18615898 GCA_030674185.1 Monoplex corrugatus
GTGAGAAAATATTGGACGGACTTGCAGGGTGGCTGAGGACAGAAAGGGTGGAAGATGTGCTTGGGGTAACAAGGGATAGATACATACGGAGGGCCATGATCACCAACCCCATGCGGCAGGGCACTTGATGATGATGATAGCGTGTGCTCCTCGACCCTCGTGGAAATATGGACCTCGGAAGTGACGCCATAATCCAGGTCACATGGTCAAGGTCAAAACCTAGGTCAGGTCATCAATTATGAGGCGGAAATAATGACTGGTCAGGTCAGGTCTAAGTCACGTGACGGATTAATGCGTGAGGATAATAGGTCAATAGATAGAGTATGTATGCACGTGCAGTAATGTGAAAGACTCCAGTATGCCTTAGTATCTAAGCGAAATACTATATGCACGACCATAAACAACCCTGGATAGAAGGCAGGCCCCAGTAGCTCAGTTGGTTTGAGTGTCGGATTCACATGCTAATGGTTGTGGGTTCGAATCCCGGGTGTGCGCTACATTGAAAGTGGCCTTCTCACTGTCCCATCTTAACATCGTTGTTGTTCTGGTGGTGTCAGTATAGGATTAGGTAAGTCCCCCTTCCCCCACTTCCCTGGGATGGTCATCCCCGTCGGCCATATCACCTGAGGTGAGTGCCGACGTAAAAACTGAACCAAATCAATCGAAACCCTGGATAGGCTCAGTCAGACCTGGTTACCTATTAGTCGAGGAGAGGAACGAAAAACCAAAGAAAAAATTGTAAAAGAAATAAAATGCAATGTTTTGCATAGAACTAATCATTATATCTAACGTACATAAAATGTAGAACAAGACATGAAGGGGAAGGCCCCTAAATATTCATTTGAAGAGCGAACTCTACTTGATCTCTCGGACGCAGATAATATCGGAAGCGTACACCGGCCTGTGCGGAGTGATTGTCGTCGCTGCCTTCCCGTAATAATCACGTTGCGAAGGAAAAAACAAAACGCCTAACAAACTTGTTACTGAAAGTAAATTGTTTGCATGCACTATTGACAACTACAACGTGTTTGTTTTTGGTCGAGTAATATGTTATAATAGCTATTATGATGTTATACTAGACGATTTCTCGCCTCGAGTATGTCGCACATCTGCGGATCTGTCAGTATAGCCAATTAATTTATGCCATTTATGTGTGAGTTTTCTTTGGCAATCGCTGCGTGCTCTGCTAGTAGTTCAGGTGATTTCTTTTTTTTTTTTTTTTTACTTAGTAGAGTTATGTTACCTTTAGTTTTGCATGCCTGTGTGTATCTTTTGCTCTTTTCGCTATCTCAAGCAGCAAGGTGGACGACTTTTACATACACTACGCACAAAAAGTTAAGGATCACTTGCACAAAAATTCATAACTTTCGAAATAAGAAAGCCAATGCGTTGAAGTTTGGCAAACATTTAATTCCATGCTTTAGTGATAACGATACACAATTGCCTTCAATTTCGAGCAATCGTTTGGTGTGTACATTTGATCAAAGTGGGTACGTATCGAAATTTGAAAAGTCATTGAAATCACAAGACAGGGCATTCTGATGCTCCCAAAAGTTCAGTAATGCGTGTAACCGCCATGGCTGTTCTGGCACTCGACGCAGCGAGTCCTCATCGAGTTGACCAGGTTGGTGAAGATCCTCTGTGGAAGCGCCTGCCATTCAGCCTGCAGCATCTGGTAGAGGTGTTGGGCATCCCTGGGAGGGGGGTGGTTGCTCCTCACTTTGCGATCCAGCTCATCCCAGAGGTTCTCAATCGGGTTGAGATCGGGACTGCATGCTGGCCACTCCATTCTGTTGACTCCAGACTGCTGCAGGAAATCGTTGACCACCCTTGCCCTGTGGGGGCGAGCGTTGTCATCCTGGTAGACAGCCGTCGGTCCCATCTGCTGCAGTGTAGGCACAGCCAGCGGTTGAAGGATCTCATCCCGGTATCGGAGGCCAGTCAGGTTACCCTGTACATGATACAAGGGTGTTCTGTGGTGAAGGCTGAAGGCCCCCCAGACCATTACAGAACCTCCACCAAAGGCCACCTTTTCTTGGACAGTGGTGTCAATAAAGCGTTGCCCTGGGCGCCTCCAGACCCTCAGTCGGCCGTCGTTGTGGTTCATGGTGAAGCGTGATTCATCACTGAACAGGACCTGGGACCATTGCTGACGTGTCCACCTCACGTGACGTCTGCAGAAGGCGCGGCGTGCTGCCCTATGGGCTGGAGTTAAGCGTGGCCGTACAGCTGGGCGACGAGAACGGAGGTTAAACCCATGAAGGCGGTTCCGTATGGTCTGCTGGCTGATGTTGATGTTAGTAGCCACCCTCAGCTGCCTTCGAATGATGCTGGAAGAGGCTGTTCTTGTCTGCAGGGCTTGTCGTTCAATGAGACGATCTTCACGTGGGTTTGTCTTCTTCGGTCGACCAGATCTGCGTCTTTCATGGATCCTCCCAGTGGCTGTGAAGCGTTGAATCAGTCTGACAATGACTGAGATGGACACTTGAAGTCGCCTGGCCACTTCTCGCTTGGGAACACCATCTTGGAACCATGCAACAGCTCGTCCCCTCTCAAACTCGCTCAATTTTCGTCGTGGAGGCATTGTCAGATCAGGCCTACTACTGGTGGAATGTCTTCTTATAAAGCCAAGCAAGAGACAGCATCTCACACATAAACAGCAGTGCTTGCATGTGCATAATGGTTTTTCCATCTGGCTTGTGCAATGTGTTCAGGCAGAACGGTCCAAAACAAGGTCCTTTTTCGCAAGTTTCCTCTTTTCCGTTTGCGGCCAAGCTCAGTAGTAGAGAATCCCGTGCAATTTTCGCACTAACACAACATCGCCCACTTACAGCTGAACAAGAATTCATAACAATTTGGCTGGACTGAGAAATAAATAACAGTAGCGAACTGAGTTTATTACGCACCTGTTTTCTCATAGTGATCCTTAACTTTTTGTGCGTAGCTTAGTTCGAAAAGCATCACCTGTTTTGGAAGCATTGTCAGGTTCTTCGCGCTGCTATTTATCTATCAATGATTACATTTGTCGTCTTTTGTAAATGTTTTTGTCGTGTTTAGTTTTGTATTTTTGATATCAGATAGCTTATTTTGTCGAGCAGGTCACATATGTAGAGTATATTGCTACCTAAAGTTTCAGCGGCTCATTATTTTCAATCTCACAGTCAGGTCACAGATTATTGCGCAAGTGCAAGGATAATGACAAAGGTCAAGAGATTGAGTGTGTGTATTTGCAGTCGTGCATAAGATTCTAGCCTGCCTGTGTATTTAAGCGTATCTCTGTCTTTATGCGAGCCATTAACAGCCTGAGTAGGTTCGGTTCAACTGAATTATCTGTGTCGCAAACCTGTGGGTCTATCGGAATAATCCCTACTAATTATGTTGTGTGTGTGTGTGTGTGTGTATGTGTGTGTGTGTGTGTGTGTGTGTGTGTGTGTGTGTGTGTGTGTGTGTGTGTGTGTGTGTGTGTGTGTGTGTGTGTGTGTGTGTGTATGTGTGTGTGTGTGATTTTTAACAATCGCTGTTAGTTGATTAGGGAATTTTTGTAGTTTGCTACTTAAGTTTGAGTGGCTCGCTTTATAAACATGTATATTTTTTCGAAATTTTAGCTACCTCAAGCAACAAGTTCGACGAGTTTTACACAAAGCGAAATTTTTACCCGTTTGGTTTTTACCTTTGCTAGGGAAATAAAAGTTTCTTTGTCTCTCTTGGGGCTATGTCAAATATTTGTCCTATTTTGAGTCAGTCTCTGTCAGTCGTTCATTTTCAAATAAACATCGCGTCATGTTGATCAAATTTTAAGGAAGTGTACTTTCAATGATCATCTTTTGATTTGAAATAAAAAATGCTGAAAAACCGGAAAGAAAAAAAGATATGATCTTGGTTAACGTATATGGACTAAATAAAGATACTTTTAGCTTTACTCAGGTCCTCAGATGTACACAAACCATAAAAGAGTATAAAAACCACAATTGAATAACAGTAAATGACTGGAACCTTGTCAAGCATAACATAATTGACTGTGATCACTGTTAACATGTCAACAATTAAAAGCCGGACGAAGGAATGGAAACAATGATGTTAGGCTTTAACCTATCTGATATCTAGAGGGAAAATAATCCAGAATGCAAACAGATTACTTGGCAAAGGCCTACACCACTATGTTTGTATTATGCAGATTTTGGTATTGTTTTATGTTTTACAACAGCAGAAATGTGGTTTTGTGGGAGACTACAACGTGTCAAATGGCAGACAGAAGAACTAATGAAAGTGTACTGGAAAAACTTAAAACCATCAGAAAATGACTACCAGACATCAACAAAAGAAGACTAAAATACACTGGCCATGTGTCACGTAGCAAGAACACAGACCTTATGGCAACCATCTTTCAAGGAAAAACAGTGGCAAAAAGGAAGAAAGGCAGACCTCCAACCACATACATCGAGAACATAACCAACATCGGTGGCCTAAATACTCAAGAAATTGTCCTCAAAAATCAAGACAGAGCGGCCCGGAGGGAGATGGTGCTGTCAAAATGTGCAGTGGCCAACACCGAACCCGGTGACGCCGACAGGTGAGACAGGTGTGACTACATGTCAAATGGACAGATAGAAGAACTAATGAAAGTGCCCTGGAAGAACTTGATACCACCAGAAAATTACTAGCAAACACCAACGATAGAAGACTCAAATAGATTGACCATGTGTCCTGTTGCAAGAAAACAGACCTCATGGCAACCATCTTTCAAGGAAAAACAGAGGCACAAAGGAAGAAAGACAGACCTCCAATCTCAAACATGGAGAATATAACCACCATCAGTGGCCTTAATATTCAATATGTCGTCCACGAAAGTCAAGACAGAGCTGTTTGGAGAAGAGTAGCAGTGTCAAAGAGTGCAGTAGCCAACGCTGAACCCGGTGACACCGACAGGTGAGACCATAGTGTTCTTACTACTGACCCTGATGGGACATTACACCGGTAGAAAGAAATGAAAAATACCATACAAATTATAGATTTTGAGAGAGAGAGAGAGAGAGAGAGAGAGAGAGAGAGAGAGAGAGACAGAGAGAGAGAGACAGAGAGAGAGAGACAGAGAAGTACACACACATACACGTACACCTACAATACTTACCTTAATTGAAGACATCATCACTTCATTGTCTCTCTTGATGGAGCATCTCACCTGTCCTGTCAAGAGAAACAATCAAAATGTACAAAGGTACTGTAAAATGTATACATATGCACACACACACACACACACACACACACACACACACACACACACACACGCACACACATAACACACACACTCTCTCTCTCTCCTCACAAACACAACACACACTCTCTCACAAACACACACACACTCTCTCACAAACACACACATACACAAACACACACAAACACAAATACCCTAAAATACTTACCTTAATTGAAGACATCATCACTTCACTGCCTCTCTTGATGAGCGTCTCACCTGTTAAAAGAAACATCAAGATGTACAATGGTACTGTAAATGTATGCTTACATACATACACACACACACACTCTCTCTCTCTCTCTCTCACACACACACACACACACACACGCTCCTGCAAACACACACACGCGCACATACACGCTCGCGCAAACACACACGCCGCCGCGCACACGCAACCACACACACACACACACACACACACAAGACACCACCACATTCTCCATATTCTTAATGGACTACCTCACTTGTCGAACACAAAAAAAAACTGTGTAAAATCCAAACATAATCAAACATATACACACACATTATGCACGCAATGCCTATCCCCCTCACAAGGGTCTGACCTAAATGAATGAATCGTCTAAAATCTGAAAAGCATTAACACTTATTTAATAATATCAACCAAAGGACATAACTCTTGAGAGTCACGTAGAAATTATCTCCATGTTGTTGAACTTCTCAAATCTAACATAGTTTGCGCTACCCATCAGCTAGCATAGAAGCAGAAGCAGAGGAGTGTTCTGACTTACGGTTTTTGTGCTTTGTATCTGCTTCCATGCTAGCTGAATGGGTAGCGCAAACTATGTTAGATTTGAGAAGTTCAACAACAGGAGATAATTTCTACGTGACTCTCAAGAGTTATGTCCTTTGGTTGATATTATAAAAATTCCCCTGCTTCCCTCTTATTTCTTTACTTATTTTAATGTTGGACAGTGCCACAGTCATCCCTCATCATCAAACTCTCCTGTTGAAAACGAAAACAAATCAAAATGCTTAGAATGCAAAGATATCACATTGTACATGAACACACACACACACACACATACACATACACACACACACACATACACACAGCACACACACCACACACACACACACACACACACACATACACAAACACACGTACACATAAGCAAGCACACATACACGTAGACCCTACGATACTTACCTCAATTGAGGACACCATCACTTCACTGCCTCTCTTAATGGCTCATTTCATCTGTTAAAAGAAACGCAATCAAGATGTACAAAGGTACTGTAAATGTAATCTCTCTCTCTCTCTCTCTCTCTCGCTTATCTGTCCCTTCACACACAGACACACACACACACAGACACAGACACACACACACACACACACACGCACACACACAAAAGACACCACCACATTCTCCATAATCTTAAAGGACTACTTCACTCGTTGAAACAAAGAAAACCCTGCGTAACATCTAAACAGATCGAACATGTACACACGCATTAAGCATTATACTTATCCCCCTCACAAGGATCTGACCTAAATGAATGAATCATTTAAAGTCTGAAAATCGTTAATACTAATCTTACTTTTGGACAGTGCCACTATCAGTCATCATCATCGAACTCTCCTTGTTGAAAACAAAAATAAATCAAAATGCTTAGAATACAAAGATATCACATTGCACATGAAAAACACACACACACACACACACACACACACACACACACACCACACACACTCTCTCTCTCTCTCTCTCTCTCTACAATACACAGTTCAGAATATCATCAGGTCAGATGTCTCCAAGGAATGTCTCGCCCATGGAAAGGAACAGGTCAATCTCCCCACCAATAAACTTAAGAAGCGTGCAATAGTCAAGTGGATAAGACATCAGACTTTTAATCAGAAGGTCTGGGGGTTCAATCCTTCCCCATGTACCCCCCCCCCCCCCCCACATGGCGAGTAAGGCCTGGAGATTTTTCTGATCTCCCAGGTAAATGCGTGAGCACACCTGTTGGTGCCTAAACCTCTTCATGTGTATATGGTGCACAGAATATCACGTTCTGCACGTTAAAGATCCCACAAGTCGTATTAGAATCTGATGGCTGATGGAAACACGAAAACACTTCCCATGCACACCAACCAAAGATGGAGTATGCACACTGCGCAGCAACGTATCCCCTGCACAATGTGGGCAAAAACAGCATGTATATACACATCCAGGAAGAGTCAGAACTCTAAAAATATGTTCAATACTTCAAATGACATCACAGAACAAAAGATCACATGCAAAACAAAACTCAGGGTACTATATATATGTACATACATTATTGTTAAGCTAGGACTTTGACGCGACACCAAATCATTGAGAGAACATTTTAAAACAACAGCAAATGCTCAAGCCATTGACCCTGATGAGACATCACACCTGTAGAAAGAATATATTTACATCATCATCTAATACTAAGCCAGTGACTGTAATTGGACATAAAACCTTAGAAAGAACATTTTTAATTAAAATTTTTTTAAGGATCATTGCACTCAGGGAGGTTACCTTTGTGCTCACCTTTCTTTTTCGTCCCATTTTCTATGCCACCTTAATGGCCACAGAAGCTCGAACGGTTTTTACAATGCGATGATGATGATGATGCCGATGAGGATGGTAATTATGATGCTATGGAGTTCCATCTAGGATTAAGACTGCATGACAGGGCTGTACTCAACGCTTACTATCATAATATATCCTGGCGTCAACCAGGTGGGCGAGATACAGACACCTGCGGTGCTGGTCAGAAGATTTGAGCAACACCCTCAATGAAGCATCTGTGAAGTGGATGAGACTCGACTGTGTGGTCCTAGTCCTCCCAATGAGCCCATAGCACGCTAAACTCTGGATAGGAGCCGTTAGATCCGAAAAAATCCCACAATGATTTTTGAAGGGCAACCGATTTGAAAGAACGTTTTAAAATGTCACCATTGTGTTCAACCAATGTGTACAATAAAGCATTAAACCTGTGGAATAAACATTTTAAAACATCACCACAGTGCCCAGTAATTTACTTTAACTGGACATCTCCACTGTCACAGGAACATCTCCAAGCATCAGACAGAGCTCAGGCAGCGACTCTGATGGGCCATCTTGCCATTTAAACGTTATAAAACATCGCCATAGTGCTCAACCAGTCACCATTGTGTCTCACCTGTAGAAATAAAGATTTAAAACAAAGTCTCACCTGAAGAAAAAAAGGTTTAAATCATGACATTACACATGTAGAATACAGGTTTAAAATCTGACGTCTCATCTGCAGAAATATAAGGTTTAAAACTTGGCTTCACACTTGCAGAAATAACAGTTTACAAACACGTCTCATGACGTCCCTCCTGTAGAAATAAAGGTTAAAAACATGACGTCAAACACGTAGAAATACATGTTTAAAACATATCACATCTGTAGAAATAAAGGCAAAGAACATGACGTCTCGCCTGTGGAAGTAAAGGTTTAAAACAGGACGCCACATCTGTTGAAATAAAAGTTTAAAAACAAGACGTCTCACCTGAAATAAAGGTTTAAAAAGACGATGTTGCACCTCTAGATATAAAAGTTAAAACATTACGACACACCAGTAAAAATAAAGGCTTAAAACCTGATGTCTCACCTATAGAAATAAAGGAATAAAACATGGCGTCACACATGCAGAAATAAAGGTTTAAAACATGAAGTCTCACCTGTAGAAATAAAGCTTGAAAACATGATGTCTCACCTATAGATATAAAGCTTTAAAACATAGCATCACACCTGCAGAAATAAAGGTTTTAAATATGGATGTCTCACCTGTAGAAATAAAGGTTGAAAACCTGATGTCTCGCCTGTATAAATATATACAGGTTGAAAACATGACGTCTCACCTGCTGAAATAAAGATTTAAAACATGTCTCACCTGTAGTAATGACGCCTGTAGAAATTTCATGTTTAAAACACGACCTGTCCCCTGTACAAATAAAGTTTAAAACATGCCATCACATCTGCAAAAACAAAGGTTTAATACATGATGTCTCACCTCCAGAAATAAAGGTTTAAAACATGATGTCTCATCTGTAGAAGTAAAAATATAATACTTGAATGTCACACCTGTAATATCAATTAAGTGTAAAACCCGCAGAAATAAAGTTTTAATACAACACCACAGTGCTTACCGATTGATCGTGATGAAACATCTCACCTGTAGAAAACAAAAATTTACAGCACCAACATAGTGTTCCACCATCTGAAAGAAAATGTTAAACATCACTACAGTGTTCAGCCTCTGATTCTGATGGAATATCTCATCTGTAGAAAGAACATTTTCAAAACATCACTACAATGTTCAGCCTCTGATTCTGATGGAATATCTCATCTGTAGAAAAACATTTCAAAACATCACTACAATGTCAGCCTCTGATCTGATGGAATATCTCATCTGTAGAAAGAACATTTTCAAAACATCACTACAGTGTTCAGCCTCTGATTCTGATGGAATATCTCATCTGTAGAAAAACATTTTCAAAACATCACTACAGTGTTCAGCCTCTGATTCTGATGGAATATCTCATCTGTAGAAAAACATTTTCAAAACATCACTACAATGTTCAGCCTCTGATTCTGATGGAATATCTCATCTGTAGAAAGAACATTTTCAAAACATCACTACAGTGTTCAGCCTCTGATTTTGATGGAATATTAATCTGTGAAAGAACACTTTTAATACATCACTACAATGTTCAGCCTCTGATTCTGATGGAATATCTCATCTGTAGAAAGAACATTTTTAAAACATCACTACAGTGTTCAGCCTCTGATTTTGATGGAATATTTAATCTGTGGAAAGAACACTTTTAATACATCACTACAATGTTCAGCCTCTGATTCTGATGGAATATCTCATATGTAGAAAGAACATTCTAAAACATCACCAAAACTTTAAGCCAATGATTCTGAAGGGACATGTCATCTCCTGCGTGCATAAAAATCGTCAACATTTTAGGACAAAGAAGTTTGGCATCCATTTCTCAAAATCATTCTCTATCAACCTCAGTCAAAAGAAATGACCACAGCGCGTGATCAACAAAAGATTACTATCCCTGAAAGAAGTGCATGCCTTGATTTAATTCTTCAATCAAGATTTGGTGCCAGTGTTTAGGCTTTGAAGACCACCGTCATCCTTGTCCTCCAGGGAAATCATATCTGCAAATATAACACAAACAAAACAAAACCAGATGCAATATCTGAGAACACCAAACCACCAATGATACTGTCCACCACCCACTCCCATACTTTTCAATCCCCATGACTCGTACAAAAATGAATTTTAGACCTAACAGTAAACACAAACAACACGACCTAGGAAAACTGACAAACTTACAATACAAGTGTAAGTTTATCATTCATACATATTACAACTGAAACAACTTACAATCTCCAAAGTACGACACAGCAACAAAGCTGAATTGAATACAAACGCCCTATATATACTAATGTACAAAAAATACTCTAACCAATTGAATGCTATCACTCGTACAAGCTATCAATGACACAACCAACAATGCATAACTCAATGCTACGACAATTTTAACTCCAACAGCTTAGTAGTAAAGTGGGTAAATGTCTGACTTTCAACAGGCAAGTCCCCCTGGGTTCGATCCGCCTAGAACCTCTTTCTGACTGGTGGGAAAAAGATGGGAAATTTGTCCAATCTCCCAGGTCAGCATATGGGCAGTCCTGCCACTGCCTAGACCCATCCATTTCATGTGTATACGCATGCAAAATGTCAAATACGCATGTTGAAAAAATCCTGTAAGCCATGTCAGCGTCTGGCTTATGGAAACATGACAACGCTCACCAAGCATGCCCATCAAAAAAGAAAACATTTTAACATTAATATCAGACATAAAGACAACTTATCTTAGCTCAGAAGATCGTCGTGGTTGTTGGAAATGGCTCCACCCTCATCTCCAAGGGCTTGGAATGGGGCGTCTCACCTGGAACTGAAAGAAAACAAGCCGTTATATCCGAAGCACACTCACATTCACACGCACCCAGTCCCAACCCCCCCCCCCATCCCTCCCTCCCCTTCCCACCCCAACCCCCCCGCCCATCCCCTCCCTCCCTCCCCAACCCTACCCTCCCACCCCAACCCCTTCCCACCACCCCAACCCCTTCCCACCCCAACCCCTTCCCTCCATCCCCAAGCCTTCCCTCCCAACCCCTTCCCTCCTTCTCCAGCCCTACCCTTCCCTCCATCCCTTAACCCCTTTCCTCTCTCCCCATCCCGTTCTCTCCCTCCCAAACTTTTCCCTCTCTCCCTGACCCCTTCCCTCCATACCCATTTCTTTTCCTCCTCCACATTTCCCCTCTTTAACATCCCTCACTGAGGCAGCCGAGATGTGGTTTCTAAGAAAAATGCTAAGAGTTCCACGGACAGCAAAGAAAACAAATAAGACAGTCTAAATGGAGGCAGCCAACAGGACCCTTGGCCTACTGAGACGAAACCTGAAAGTAGGCTCCCAACGTTTCAATTAAGCAGCAAGCCTACCAAACACTAGTCCGCCCAACCCTCGAGTACGCCAGCTCATAGAGAAGGATGTCAAGAAACTGGAAGCGATCCAACGCCGGGCTGCTCGCTGGGTCACCCATCAATACCGCAAAACGTCCAATGTTCAAGACACACTGGAGACTCTCCAATGGTCCTCCCTCACAGAGCCAAGGAGAAAGGCGAGGCTGACAAACTTCTGTAAGTTCCACAATGGAAGCCTCATCATCAACACGTGCCAAAAACCCTCTCAAAATCCTTCTGCATCCAAAGGAACCCGACGGTCGCACCCAGCAACGTACCACCTTTCAACTGCAGGACGCTATACAGACAAAAGTCTTTCTTCCCCAGGACCATAACCGACTGGAACAGCCTTCCTGCTGAGGTTGCCTTCAGCCCAACTCTGGAAGGCTTCCAATCCCAAATCTGATCCCACATCCTTCTTCCCTGTCCCCAACACCCCCCGGCCCAGCAAACTGTACGTCAGGAAACTTAAAACTACACGCAACCCCCCCCCCCCCCCTTCTAGTCTACAGAATCTTCACAATGATGAAGGCGGTAGCCAAGGGAAAGAAGAAGAAGAAGACATAAGAAGATCATTCATAAGGAAGATTAGAAAAAGGCAGGCAACATTTACAGGCCATTTTATAAAGAAAGGGGAATTGGAGCACCTGGTCACAACAGGAAAGCTGGAGGGAAAGAGAGCACCAGGTAGACCCAGGGAGAAGACACTAGACGGACTTGCAGAGTGGCTGAAGACAAAGAGGGTGGAAGAGATGCTTGAGGCAACATTGAATAGAAAGAGATGGAAGGCCATGATCGCCAACGCCATTTGGCAAGGCACTTGATGATGATGATGAACATCCTTCATTCCCCCATTCACCTACCATCAACCACTTTGCCCAACAAGCTACATTCCTAGAGGATAAGGACACGGCAGGGAAATGATCATACAGCTCAAAGGTCAAGTGATAACATCAAGGTCAAGCGATAATATCAAGGTTAAATGATAACATCAAGGTCGAGAGATAACATGAAAGCTAAGCAATAAAATCAAGGTCAAAGTCAATCGATACCAAAGTGTCACCTCTGTCTCCGGCTTAAGCTTGCAAGACTCCACTCTGTCTGTTAACAGCCACTGAAGCTTCACTGCAACTTGAGAATCAACACAGCAGTTAAACATGCAATCAATACAAGTTGTCCCCTAATGGCCAGGTTGTATGTAAATGACAAGAGAGCCTACACTTTTCATGGCACCAACCTTATGAAGGTGGTGACTCCTCTGTCTCCCTGCTTAACATTCCCCAACCCTGTACAGGGTCAGGCAACCCCGTTTACAGCTTGGTGAACTGAAAAATGTGTTACAAAGTTTTTACCAAGACTTGAACTTGTGCCTGTCAGATTGGAAGGCAAGAGCCTGGACCTTTGCCCCAAGCAGGCCTCCTACAAATACTGCAGGTCTACATCAATCATCAATCAGAAAGTGCCAACATTTTGGTCAGTCCTGTGTGTTCTAATATCACAATACTCACAGACTGTGAGCAGCTGGACTATGCACTCCGTGATGTCATCATGATCATGCTATGTCAACATAATCATGCTATGTCAACATAATCATGCTATGTCATCATAATCATGCTATGTCATCATGATCATGCTATGTCAACATAATCATGCTATGTCATAATCATGCTATGTCATCATAATCATGCTATGTCAACATAATCATGCTATGTCAACATAATCATGCTATGTCATCATAATCTTGCTAAGATACTTGTGTCATCATAATCTTGCTGTCATAATTATGCTATGGCATAAGATACGTCATCATAATCATGCTATGTCATCATAATCATGCTATGTCATCATAATCATGCTATGTCATCATAATCATACTATGTCATCATAATCATACTATGTCATCATAATCATGCTATGTCATCATAATCATGCTATGTCATCATAATCATGCTATGTCATCATAATCATGCTATGTCATCATAATCATACTATGTCATCATAATCATACTATGTCATCATAATCATACTATGTCATCATAATCATGCTATGTCATCATAATCATGCTATGTCATCATAATCATGCTATGTCATCATAATCATGCTATGTCATCATAATCATGCTATGTCATCATAATCATGCTATGTCATCATAATCATACTATGTCATCATAATCATACTATGTCATCATAATCATACTATGTCATCATAATCATGCTATGTCATCATAATCATGCTATGTCATCATAATCATACTATGTCATCATAATCATACTATGTCATCATAATCATACTATGTCATCATAATCATGCTATGTCATCATAATCTTGCTATGTCATCATAATCATGCTATGTCATCATAATCATACTATGTCATCATAATCATGCTATGTCATCATAATCATGCTATGTCATCATAATCATGCTATGTCATCATAATCATGCTATGTCATCATAATCATGCTATGTCATCATAATCATGCTATGTCATCATAATCATGCTATGTCATCATAATCATGCTATGTCATCATAATCATACTATGTCATCATAATCATACTATGTCATCATAATCATGCTATGTCATCATAATCATACTATGTCATCATAATCATACTATGTCATCATAATCATGCTATGTCATCATAATCATGCTATGTCATCATAATCATACTATGTCATCATAATCATACTATGTCATCATAATCATGCTATGTCATCATAATCATGCTATGTCATCATAATCATGCTATGTCATCATAATCATACTATGTCATCATAATCATGCTATGTCATCATAATCATGCAAGATGCTTATGTTATCATACCATGCTATGTCATAATCATACTATGTCATCATAATCATACTATGTCATCATAATCATGCTATGTCATCATCATACTATGTCATCATAATCATGCTATGTCACCATAATCATACTATGTCATCATAATCATGCTATGTCATCATAATCATGCTATGTCATCATAATCATGCTATGTCATCATAATCATACTATGTCATCATAATCATGCTATGTCATCATAATCATGCAAGATGCTTATGTTATCATACCATGCTATGTCATAATCATACTATGTCATCATAATCATACTATGTCATCATAATCATGCTATGTCATCATCATACTATGTCATCATAATCATGCTATGTCACCATAATCATACTATGTCATCATAATCATACTATGTCATCATAATCATACTATGTCACCATAATCATACTATGTCATCATAATCATACTATGTCATCATAATCATGCTATGTCATCATAATCATGCAAGATGCTTATGTTATCATACCATGCTATGTCATAATCATACTATGTCATCATAATCATACTATGTCATCATAATCATACTATGTCATCATCATACTATGTCATCATAATCATGCTATGTCACCATAATCATACTATGTCATCATAATCATGCAAGATACTTATGTCATCATAATCATGCCATGTCATGATAAACCATGCTATGTCATCATAATCATGCTAAAATGCTTCTGTCATCATAAATATCATGCTATGTCATCATAATCATGCTTGTCATCATAATCATTTTTAGATACTTACATCATCATAATCAGGTTAAGATATTAGGGCAACGGGCTTAAACAACTACTTCACAATATTACTGTGATAATATCGAGATAATCAGAGCAAGTAGATCATAAAAATAAGAAGACACACAGCAAATCAAATGTGTTCCACAATATTATCATGACAATACTTGATACTCAGAGCAACTGCAATATGTATTCCACAATATTACCAGCGCACTCTGTAAATTCTGTTCCACAAAAGGACATCCAAAATCAAAATAATCAAATTTAACATTACAACACACCTAAAAAAATAAAAAATAAAGTTAAAGTAATGGGAATTGAAATTCACAGTACTTAATTTTGATACAAAAATATCAGTCAAATTAACTTCATATTTTATTTCTTTTTATTTTTGTTTCATTTTATTTTGCTAGATTTACTGTAGTTTATCAGATTACTGGTACTTCTCAAGTTTCTATGATGGAAAATTGTTCACTTAATGTTTTGCAGTGCATGGTGTTGTTTAAAGCACAGGCAACCATGAAGGTCATCTCAGGACTTATATAAATGCATCATGGACAAGCACACAAACACACAAGAACGGTACAACACCACAGACTCCTGTGTTACACCCTAACACAAAAGTGTATCATACAAACTTAACAAAACACTACGACAGTTTCTGCATTTTTTACTTTGTTTTGTCACAAAGTGCACAGAACACTCATAGCACTACTAGAAATACTCAAGTTAAAATATATTTAAGACAGCACGGAAAAGAAAATAAGAAAAAAAATTTAAGACAGAACCAAAAAGACAATAAGAAAAAAATTGAGGTTGACAAAATGGCTAACAATCTAACAATCTCGACCCTGACCCATTTGCTTCCACTATAGGATATGCGTAATCTCACAAAACAAGGCAGATCGCCAAAAAGTTGTCCTGACATCGCTGTGAGCTCTACCACAGTGAAACCAGATCTATTGTCCTCTACGTATATATGTAAAATCAGATCAACCACCTTCTAGGTAAACATGTTGAACAATGGCAAAGTAGCGGAGAACAAAGCAAGCTTGGAGGCACAACATAAGTTTGGAGAAAACATTTGAAGAACAGAAACTTGAAAAACACCAGTAACTTGGAGAACAACTGTAACCTACAGAACAACCTTAACTTGGAGAACAACCAGCTAGAAGAACAGCAGTAACTTGGAGAACAACTAACTTGTAATGTGACCAGTGACTTCGAGAATAATTGTAATATGGAGAACAGCAGTAACTTGGAGAACAACCGTAAGCTAGACAACACCAGTAATTTGACAATAAGTTGGAAAACTACCGAAACTTGAACAGTAACCTGGAGAACAAGAGTAAACTGCAGAACAAGAGTAAACAGCAGAACGATAGTAAACTGGAGAACAATAGTAACTTGGAGAACAACAAGAAACTCATCATCAAGCGCCCTGTCGCATGGCGTTGGCGATCATGATCCTCCATAATTATGCATCTATCCCTTGTTACCGCAAGCACATCTTCCACCCTCTCTGTCTTCAGCCACTTCGCAAGTCCGTCCAATATTTTTCCCTGGGTCTACCTGGAGACCAATAAACTTGAAAACAAAAGTTAACTGAAGAACAAAAATAATCTGGAGAACCACAGTAACCTGGAGAATAACAGTAACAAGAACAGTAACGTGGAGAACAACAGTAAAAAGAACAGTAACCTGGAGAACAGTAAATTATAGAACAACAGTAATATGCAGAAGAACAGTAACCTGGAGAACAGTAAATTATAGAACAACCATAATATGGAGAAGAACAGTAACCTGGAGAACAGTAAATTATAGAACAACCATAATATGGAAAAGAACAGTAACCTGGAGAACAGTAAATTATAGAACAACCATAATATGGAGAAGAACAGTAATCTGGAGAACAGTAAATTATAGAACAACCATAATATGGAGAAGAACAGTAATCTGGAGAACAGTAAATTATAGAACAACCATAATATGGAGAAGAACAGTAACCTGGAGAACAGTAAATTATAGAACAACCATAATATGGAGAAGAACAGTAATCTGGAGAACAGTAAATTATAGAACAACCATAATATGGAGAAGAACAGTAACCTGGAGAACAACAGTAAATTATAGAACAACCATAATATGGAGAAGAACAGTAACCTGGAGAACAGTAAATTATAGAACAACCATAATATGGAGAAGAACAGTAACCTGGAGAACAGTAAATTATAGAACAACCATAATATGGAGAAGAACAGTAATCTGGAGAACAGTAAATTATAGAACAACCATAATATGGAGAAGAACAGTAATCTGGAGAACAGTAAATTATAGAACAACCATAATATGGAGAAGAACAGTAATCTGGAGAACAGTAAATTATAGAACAACCATAATATGGAGAAGAACAGTAACCTGGAGAACAACAGTAAATTATAGAACAACCATAATATGGAGAAGAACAGTAACCTGGAGAACAGTAAATTATAGAACAACCATAATATGGAGAAGAACAGTAACCTGGAGAACAGTAAATTATAGAACAACCATAATATGGAGAAGAACAGTAATCTGGAGAACAACAGTAAATTATAGAACAACCATAATATGGAGAAGAACAGTAATCTGGAGAACAGTAAATTATAGAACAACCATAATATGGAGAAGAACAGTAATCTGGAGAACAGTAAATTATAGAACAACAGTAATATGCAGAAGAACAGTAATCTGGAGAGCAGTAAATTATAGAACAACAGTAATATGGAGAAGAACAGTAACCTGGAGAACAACAATAAATTATAGAACAACAGTAATATGCAGAAGAACAGTAACCTGGAGAACAACAATAAATTATAGAACAACAGTAATATGCAGTAGAACAGTAACCTGGAGAACAACAATAAATTATAGAACAACAGTAATATGCAGTAGAACAGTAACCTGGAGAACAACAATAAATTATAGAACAACAGTAATATGCAGAAGAACAGTAACCCGGAGAACAATAACTTAGAGAACAACCATAATATGGAGAAGAACAGTAATCTGGAGAACAGTAAATTATAGAACAACAGTAATATGCAGAAGAACAGTAACCTGGAGAACAACAGACTTCGGATAACAATAACTTAGAGAACAACAGTATCTTAGAGAACAGCAGTAACTGTGAAATCAAACAGGTAATGACAGACTATGAATTTGTCAAGTGATCATTTTGCCTCAATGTCAACACCGACTGTCCTTTTCTTTGTTTGCTTGGTTTATTTTCATTGTTGTTGTTGTTGTTTGTTTCTTTCCTTGTTTTTAAGGAGAACCGGGCACATCAAACTGTTCCCACACGAATTGTGAATCACTCTTCTTTAGTTTTAGCTATGCTTGAAGCCACACTATCTCTCTGCTTCACGTTTTCATGTAGTTTTTCATATCTTGTATTATGGAGAATACCTTTAACTTTTCTTTTACTTTGATGCTTGTCTAATTCTTGTCTAAGAAAGAATTCCTTGTTGATGATGTTGTTGTTGTTTTATTTTAAGTTCTGACTCACTATTTGTATCATGGGAAATTCCTTTTTCCTTTTCTCACGTATTACTTTATAGTTTAAGGAAAATTCCTCGCACTTTTTTTCAAAATGCAGACTCATCAGAAGAAGAACCAGCGCATTTGTGCACGTGTGCATCAACCCCCCCCCCCCCCACACACACACACACACATCCATGCCCATGTCCACATAAACACAGCCTCTCTACCATCCCACGCTTTGCAAAATTAGAAACCATACATCAGAAGATGTGAAAAAAAAAATAATACAAGAACACACATACGATATGTCGAAGAGAAAAAAAAGCGCGCGCACGCACACACACACACACACGCACGCACGCACGCACACACACACACACACACGCACAACAACATATGCACACACAGTTAATACCCCTTCAAAAACAAGATAAAACAAAAATGCACATACACAAACCACATACGCACAGAGAAAAAAACAGAAAATGCCAAGGGAAGAAAGTCAAGGGAAGAAAATCTATCTCACACTAGTACAAGCTGAATATACTCACAAAACATACACGCTTTCAACCCAATTCTGCATACTCCACATCACAAAGTAAAAGAACTTAAATTACGGGTCCAAACATCCCTCAGCTCACAACATGCGCTATTATGAAACACGGTTTACACATCCTCAGGAACTTAAGTCCTCCATCACTGCCATAAAACACAGGGTCATTCGTTCCCAGGAACTTAAGTTCTTCACGCACCACACACTAAACATAAGGCCCTCCACCACCAGGAAAAATGGTCCCCTGGTCTGTCAGTCCAGGAACAGTAGTGGCCCATGACACCACAGATCCGTTAAAAAAATCACTGCAAATACATGGAGTTTTTCTTTGCCTTTGTCCAATGTAGGTCTTTTCCGTCATCTTCTGCACGCTGTCTTTTTCCAACAACCAAAACTGGCCACAGAGCATATCAGGTCAGTCTTCCAACACTCTTGTACATGCATATCACACCACTTGTGATGCACTCAAGATCACAATAATTATGCTGTCACTTCACATGTTTCACATGATCCAACATGAAGCAGCGAAGATCACAATGTTACCGCTTATGTCTCTCATGCTTATCGATGATCCAGTGAAGACAGAAACTGCTTATGCCGAGTGTCGTTTTCCAAAAAGCGTTGCAAACAATTCCTGATGAAACAGTGAAGACCATGATGCCGACTGGATGTGACTGCACGTTTCTGACACTGTTCAACAGCACACAGTGTCACAGGGTGAAGATCACAATGACACGTTGTCACATTATCATACTGTTTGTGTCCTGTGTTGCCAGCAACTAGTCACGAACCACTGAAGTTCGTTCTAGAAACAGGTGTGCGGTCTACACCATGAGGTGTATTTTGTCATAACAGAACCATCACCCTTTCATTCTCCTTTTGATATTTTTTGGGTTTTTGTTGTTTTTTTTTTCTTTTTTTCTACATTTTTCTTTTTTTCTTTCATACTTTTTCATTTTTTTCTTTTCTTTTCTTTTTTTTTTCAATCAAACGCCACATCATACCTCACATCACAAAATGTTACTGACTTCATATCAGATTTGTTTTTGTGTGCTGCTGTCTTTTTCATGAACGGTTACATTCTTACCTTAGTAACAGAAAACTTTCCTCCCTCCCTCCTTTCTATTTTTTTTTCCTATTTTTGCTTTCTCCTCTTTTTCCGACCTGACCTAGCACAAAACCTGTCATACAACACTACAAAAGCAACCAGGCACTTTTTCCCCATATCTACCGAGCTACTATTCCCAACCGACCCACAACACTCTGTTCTAACCCAACAACAAAGTGAAACCCGCAAATTCATATATGCCGATATATTCGACCCATCAGACCAGCCAGAGTTTGAGGTCACTCCAACAAGTGTGCTGCCAACTACATGTGCTTGCTCTTGTGGACGATCAACCAGCCAGAGGTTGGGGTCACTCCCATCATGAGTGCTGCCACCTACAGTGTGCTGGCTCTGGTGGACGTCAGCTCTAGACTGCTCCCATCAACCAACCTGAAGGTAGTGACTCCCATCTTGAGTGTGCTGCCACCTACAGTGTGCTGGGCTCTTGATGGACGCCAGGTCATGTTAAATCTAGGTCAGCACTTCACTGTTCCCATCACAAAACCAGCCTGAAGGTGGGATCACTCCCCTCCGACTGTGAGGCCACCTACAGTACCCTGGGCTGTTGGTTATTATATCATCATGGGCACTAACTCTTCCCATTATGCAACCAGCCTGAATGTAGTCACACTCCACTCTGAGTGCCCTGCCACCTACAGAATGCCGGCTTTTGGAACATCACGTCACATCATTGTCAAGACAAGCTGGGTGGGCCAGGAAATGGGCAGTAGTTACTGTGAAATCGCTATTCGTGAATCTTATGAACAATTCGACATCAGGGACTGAAAACTTCTGGTCATTAAGGTGACACTGTTTTGCTTTCATCTTGTTAACATTCTGACAAAGAGTTACTGAACTCTTGGGCAAGTTTCCATGATATGGTACTGAAAACCTATTGACCAGATACTAGCTGTTCATTACAATATTACTGAAGTCTATGGAAAACTTTACAATACTGTGTAACAAATGTCTGCGGTTCTGTAAATCACAAACCACAGTCTGCTGAGAAAGTGCCTAATCTGACAATTTTCTGTCTACTTCAACAACAAATTTCATGCCATTATGCAGTTCCATGTCCACAGTTAAAAAACATCAGCAACAAGAAGAAATACACCCATGATATGAATACAACTTATGTTATTGTCAATGTTATTTTTGTTTAAAACCCAACCGACTGCTTAGAGCCATACCAGGGCTTTAACAGTTTCAAAACATACACAGTAATTCAACAACAATAACAACAACACCAACAACAAAAAAAAGGGGGGGGGGGACAAAAATTAAGTACACATATCAATGCATTTGCGTACATAATCAAAGGAGATGCCCTTGGCGTTGACAACTTTGTCCAATTTATCGCACAAGGGATTTAAAAAAACATACTTGAATGCAAATTAAGCAAACCTAAGGACATTAAAACATACATAAAAACTGGCCTAAATTACCTTAAATGTTTCCACATATCTCACCTCCCTGGCGCCAAAAACGCACTCAATACATGTACCCAATTATCAATCGTAAGAGAAAGTACACAAGACTTTATCGAACACATACAGATGAATGGACCAGCAAGGCAGAAAAAGATAGGAAGAAATGACAGAAAGCAAAGGAGGAAGAAAGAAACAAAAAGAGTGACAGAAAAGAGGAAATTTCTAGCACAGAATTTCCAGAAGGTAGGGATACTATTTATACTGAATGAGCCCCCGGCATCCCCACGGGAGGTGAGGTGGGTGGAGAACAACTTACATAAACATAGACTCCAGACAGAACACATGCTACACCCGATGCGTGAGCACACACAAACACGCGCGCGCGCATGCGTGAACACACACACACGAACTATGATCGAACACACACCCACACAGATTTATTTGTTATTTTTGTTAATGCCCAGCCGACTGCGTAGAGCCATATCAGGGCTATAACTGTGTCAAATCATACAAAATTTCGACAAAGAAAAAAAAAGAAAGAAAGAAAGAAAGAAAAAGTACGCATTTCGACGCATTTGCGATCATAATCTAAGGGGAGGCCTCAGGCGCTGACCACTCCATCCAATTTGACACAGGGGATTAAAAAAAATCTTAATACAAACTTAACTAAGGACACAAAAACATATCTTTAAAAAAGCGCCTAAATTAAATATAATTGCTTTCTCATATCTCATTTCCTTAGAGCCAAAGATGCACTCAATACATGTACCCCATGATCAAATGATATACACTCTCTCCCCCCCCCCCCCTCCAACCTATCATCACCCCCCCCAAAAAACAAAATTAACACAAAGTCCCCAGAATCATGCTGATACAAAAATCAACACATACCCCACAGCTTCTTAACCCTTTGACTACGCACCCTGTCCGCCAGCATCCTGCATATCAACTATGCTATCAAAGCAAAAACCTAACCCTTTGTCCCACCCTATCCAGCTTGGCAGGAAGCTGGTGGATAGGGTGCAGGGAGGTAATGGGGGTATGTTAAAGTTTTGCAATTGGTGGATAGAGTGCGGGAGTCAGAGTTAAGGGCTGACACAATCACCACACACACACACACACAAATGCATGCACATATATGCATATGCATGCACACACACACACACACACACACACACACACACACACACACACACACACACACACACACACACACACACACACACACATTGCCCATTTTCATCTCAGAATCAACTTGTCATTATCACTAATTACCTGCACCCTCTCAGAAAACAAAACACACAGAGTAATACCTTTAGAAAATAAAGAAGTCACACATTCATGACACACATGCACTAAAACAAACAAATAAAAAAAAAGCAAAAGACAATGCACATACACACACACATACGTACACACACAAACACACACACAAACACATACACACACACACACTCTCTCTCTCTCTCTCTCTCTCTCTCTCTCTCTCTCTCTCTCTGCGAACACTGCAATATTATCAAAACACAACAAAACAAAACTATTCAGAATACCAGTACTGATACACACACATACACACACACACACACACACACACACACACACACACACACACACACACACACACACACACACACACACACACACACACACACACACACACACACACTCAACACTCACACTAAAGAGACGGTCAAGTGATCAATCTTCGCAAAAACAAACAACAAAAACATTTTGACATCAGCACAAAATGTTGTCCCCATGACTTTTAAGGAAAACACAAGCAGATTTAGTCTGGTCAATCAAATCTCTTCACTGATCCAATGTTTCCTCCACAATTTTTAAGGTACACACAAGCAGGATCTGATCTGGTCAATTAAATCTTTACACTGATCCAACATTGACACCAGCAGTTACAATTCAACTTTCAGTGGCCAAGACATTTTGGGGCGGGGGCAGGGGGACAAATGCGCAGTTGCCATTCTGTCATCAAAGCAAAAAAGTCCATCAACAGCTCTTCTTTTTCAAACAGACTTGCCACTGAAGTTAACAGTTTATTGTCAAGTTCTGAATTTCATGAAGAAAAACAAAAGACTGTAAAGATCCATCCATAAACCCCGAGATCCCAGAAAAATATTTTTCAAACATTCATTTGAAAGAAGAAATATTTATAGGCGAGATGAAATTTTTTATAAGAAAAGGAAATCCAAATGTGAGTACAGCACTTTTTCATTAAAAAAAGAAACATCAATTTTAATTTCTCTTGTGAAGATAATGAAGTATTTCAAATCTGAACCCTAACCACAGAAAACTGGTTGTGGTCTAAAACTAAGAGACATTCACGGTTGTCTTAAAACTGGCCATTGATAGGTATATGATCTAACATTATACATACAACTGCTGTCTTTAAATTGGCCAATGGCAGGTGTGTGGTCTAACTCTATACAGTCGACAGCTTTCTGTCAGCTGTCCCTGAACACACAACGTGTACAGATCCACCCACAAACAGCCAAGAAAATAGACATGTTGACACACACAGTCTCCATTGGTCAATCTCAGACTTGCATATCCTGTCTCAGTTTGGTATTAACCTCTCTCCAGTTACTCACAAACATTCGTTTCAACTCTCTGGGAGAAAGTTCAAGTTCATATTGCTTATAGCCCAGCCAACTACTACATCCATATCAGGGCTAGCAACATGTCAGTCTCTAAGGGTAAGATGGGGAGAAATGATACAAATAATAATGATTCTCACAATCAACATCATCATCGTTATCATAACAATAAGAACAATATACTCACAATAATGATAATATCAATAATAATGACATACAGACTCTTTCCCCATAAAAAAAAATTAACATAAAGTCCACCAGAATCATGCTGATATAAAAATCAACACATACCCTTCACAGCATTTTAACCCTTTGACTACCGCACCCTGTCCACCAGCATCCTGCATTGTCAACTATGCTAACAAAGCAAAAACCTAACCCTCTGACTCCCCTACCCTATCCCGCAGGAAGCTGGTGGATAGGGTGAGGGAGTTAAAGGGTTAAAGTTTTGCAGTTGGTGGATAGGGTACAGGAGTCAAAGAGTTAAGGGCTGACACAATCACAGGAAACACACACACATCTACAAACATATGCTTGCACACACACACACACACACACACACACACACACACACACACACACACACACACACACACACACACACACACACACACACACACACACTCTGCCCATTTACATCTCAGAATCAATTTGTCATTATCACCAATTACCTGCACCCTCTCAAAAACAACAACAACAACAACAAAACACGTGCACACACACTGAGTAATATCTTTAGGAAAAAAAAAAAAAACGAAAAAAGTCACACATTCATGACACACATGCACTAAAACAAATATGTAAAGAAAAAAAGAGAACGCACACACAGTCAATTACATTACACACACACAAACACACACACACACACTCTCTCTCTCTTTCTCTCTCTCTGTAAACGCTGCAATATTATTAAAACACAACAAAACAAAACTACACAGAATACCAGTACTGAAACACACACACACACACACACACACACACACACACACACACACACACACACACACACACACACACACACACACACACACACACACGCATAATTCTGCCCGTTTTCTTCTAAGAATCAATTTTATCACCATTTTCCAAATACATCCAACAAAATTTCTCAACAAAAAAAAAAACACAAAAAAAGGGGGGGGGGGGAGGGGCAGGGGTGATTGCAGAATTTTCTCCCTTTCTGATTAAACACTGTCCTCCTATTGTCTTTGACATGACAAGGATCAATTCCAAAAGACCACCCCCATTTTTTCATCCTGCACATTCTACAATGAACAAGTGACATCACTACAAGGTCTGAGCAATTTAGTCAACTCTTGGTGCCTTAATTCTTTGTGTTTTGTTTTTACTGTAATAAACATCATGAAATCATCATTTGATTATTTTACTGTTTTAAATGCTGACACCCCAAAACAATAGTTTGCTAATCAAACCTGTTTGAATTCACCATATCTAAATCAGTTTCATGAATTCAGTCATCAGGATTTTAATCAATATTTACAGTTGAACAAAAACATACATGTTCTATGATTGCTAATTGAATGTCGGGCTTCTTCATCATACTGTTCTCTGCTTTTACACATTTATACAATTTCAATTCATCCAACTCTTCAATTTTAGAAATGAATACACTTTTAATGATTTTATACAATATGGTTAAGAGGTCTCAATTTCAGAACACAAAAGTGTATGTAGCAATCTGAAATTTGATGAGTCATGCGACAAAGATTCTATTAAGAATGTTCATGATGAGGACAAGGAACAGAGTCAAACCAGAAATAGAATAACAATATGGATTTGTTGAAGGAAAAGGAACTGTTTATGCCATATACATCCTAAAAATGAAATTTCTGACACTAGAAATATCCCTAAATATATGTCAAATATATGATCGAATAAAAACACGAAAACACCATTTTTTTTTTAGCTTTTGTAGCTTTCGGAGCTCTGATGCTCCTTCTTCAGCAGGCATGTTTATTTGCTACAGATGTCAATAGCTGGGGTCACGGCATTCGTACACTCTAGAAGCAGTACGCACAAAAAGTAACAGGATTTTCTAATGGTCACGACACATTGTGTTAAAGTTTGTTTTTTCCAAAGTAATCAGTCCACAACCGTACTGCTGATATGAAGATATGTCAAATTCAATTTTCAATGCACTTCCAAAGAAAGCAAGGCCTATAGAATGTGAACCCCATCATACAATCAGCTTGATAAGCCATGCGACAAAGGTTTCATGAAGAATAATCATGATGAGAACAAGGAAGAAAATCAAAACAGAAACAGCGGAAGAAATTCACTGAAGAGAAATGAATTACTTATGCCGTATACATCCTAAAACTCTCATAGAAATTTCAACTGAATTGAATAAGGATTTGTGTACGTTTTATTATATTAAGGCTTTTGGTCAGATAAGACATGAAGAACTGATCAACCTACTAGAAAGGCTCAGTGCTGATGGAAAAGATCTAAGAATGATAAGCAATATGAACTGGGAACAAACAGTAGCAATGACAGTAGAAAATGATATAAGCTCTTTCCGAAATATCAAAAGAGGGGTTAGGCAGGGTTGTGTTACGTCAACTGATTTGTTTTCATTTTATAGCGAAATCATCATCAGAAACCTAGAAGAATACCCTGGATAAAGGTTGGAGGAAAAATGTTAAACAATCTTCATTATGCAGATGGCAAATGACACTGTCCTTCTTGCAGAAAATGAAAAAGACCTACAAAATCTTGTTGAGTATAACAGAAATAGAAAGCAGAAATAACAGGCTGGAGCTAAATAGCAAGAAGACTGAAGTCATGATAATCAGTAAAACACAAAAAATCGTCTCATGCAAAAAAGAAAGAAAAAAAGCAATTAACCCAACACTGAAACAAGCTGATAAGTTTACATATCTGGGGACAGTCATTTTACCAGATGACAGATGCACATTAGAAATAGCCAGCAGAATATCGTCCAAGCTAAAATAGCATTCAAGAAAATGAAAAGCATTCTTACCAACAAACGCCTATCAAATAACATCAGGAAGAGATTTATTGAGTGTGACATAGAACCGATACTGTTGTATGTGTGTGAGGCGTGGACAGTCAACACCAAAGTCAGAAGATTGAGACAGTTGAAATGTGGTTTCTAAGAAGAATGTTAAGAGTTCGATGGACAGCAAAGAAAACAAGACGGTTCTGAAAGATGGAAACACAAAAAGAACGTAATTCATAAAGATTAAGAAAAGGTAAGCAACATATTACAGGGCATTTTATGAGGCAAGAGAAATTAGAGCACCTGTAACAACAGGAAAGCTGGAGGGAAAAGGAGTAACTGGTAGACCTAGGAATAAAATATTGATGGTTTTGCAGAGTGGAGGACAGAAAGGGTGGAAGTTGTACTTGCAGTGACAAAAGATAGATTAGTATGGAAGGCCATGAGCAGTGAGGGCCATGATTGACAATACCATGCAGCAAGGCACATGATGATGATGATGATGAAGAATCTGAAATTTTAACAAAATAAAGTAACCTGGCTGAATCAGCAGGGCAGAACATGGGAACAAAAGGACTACTTAATAGTAACATCATGGATAAATCACCTTTGAGAGTTCTCACCAGTCTCTCAGAAACATCACAGTACACTAGCCTTCGGAACCAGTCTATCAGAAGCATCCCAGATCAATGGAATCAGCCTTTAGGCGACATCACAAAGATCAATAAACCTTGGAATCAGTATCACAGATCAATGGAACCAGTCTATTGGTGGCGTCAGAGACCAATAACTCTTAGAATCAGTCTATCAGTGACATCAAAGATCTATGACCCTTGAAACCAGTCTATCGGTGATATCACAGGTCGATAACCCTTGGAACCAGTCTATTAGTGACATCACAAATCAATAATCCTTGGAACCAGTCTATCAGTGGCATCACAGATCAGTAACCACAGGAACTAGTCAATAAGTGACATCAAAGATCAATAACCCTCAGAACCAGTTTATCAGTCACATCACAGATCACTAACCCTAGGAACTGGTCTATCAATGCATCACAGATCAATGGAACCAGTCTATCAGTGATATCAAAAATCAATGATGCTGGAGAAACAGACATCTTCATCATACACTAGAAAAAAGAAAGAGTCGAATTTCTTTGTGTATGATCATATAATAAAAGTACAAACAACACAGAAAGGCAGAAATCCTAATATGATCACAGAAATCTAAGTTATAAAAATATTATTATTTCTGTTTAAAGCCCAGCCAACTGCATACAGCCATATCAGGGCTATAACCACTTCAAAATATACACAATACTTCAACAGGAAGAAAAAAAAAAAAAAAAAAAATTAAGTATACAAATCAATTCATTCGCACACATAACCTAAGAAGATGCCCCTGGCATTGACCACTCCATCCAATTTATCGCACAGAGGATTAAGAAAGCAAGAAATGACAAAAAGCAAAGAAGCAAGGCAGAAATAAAGAGAATGACAGAAAAGAACAAATTCTAGCACAAAATTTCCAGAAGATGTGGATACTATTTGTACTGAAACTGAAAGAGCTCCTGGCATCCCCAAAGGGGTATCACCTTAATGCACAAATGTGAATGTGACCACGGGAAGTACATGTAGTTATCCCCTAAATGCAGAAATCTGAATATGGTCACAGAAAGTACATGTATGATGCAGTTATCACCTAAATACAGAAATGTGAATATGGTCACAGAAAGAACATGTATGATGTAGTTATCACCTAAATACAGAAATCTGAATATGGTCACAGAAAGTACATGTATGATGTAGTTATCACCTAAATACAGAAATGTGAATATGACCTAAAGAAGAACATGTAGTTATTCTCTGAACAGAATATGTGAATATCATCACAGAAAGTACATGTAGTTATCTCCTAAATGCAGAAATATGTAGTTATCCCCTAAACACAGAAATATGTAGTCATCCCCTAAACACAGAAATATGTAGTTATCCCCTAAACACAGAAACATGTAGTTATCCCCTAAACACAGAAATATGTAGTTATCCCCTAAACACAGAAATATGTAGTTATCCCCTAAACACAGAAACATGTAGTTATCCCCTAAACACAGAAACATGTAGTTATCCCCTAAACACAGAAATATGTAGTTATCCCCTAAACACAGAAATATGTAGTTATCCCCTAAACACAGAAATATGTAGTTATCCCCTAAACACAGAAATATGTAGTTATCCCCTAAACACAGAAATATGTAGATATCCCCTAAACACAGAAATATGTAGTTATCCCCTAAACACAGAAATATGTAGTTATCCCCTAAGCGCAGAAATATGTAGTTATCCCCTAAACACAGAAGTATGTAGTTATCCCCTAAACACAGAAATATGTAGTTATCCCCTAAACACAGAAATATGTAGTTATCCCCTAAACACAGAAGTATGTAGTTATCCCCTAAACACAGAAATATGTAGTTATCCCCTAAACACAGAAATATGTAGTTATCCCCTAAACACAGAAATATGTAGTTATCCCCTAAGCGCAGAAATATGTAGTTATCCCCTAAACACAGAAATATGTAGTTATCCCCTAAACACAGAAATATGTAGTTATCCCCTAAACACAGAAATATGTAGTTATCCCCTAAGCGCAGAAATATGTAGTTATCCCCTAAACACAGAAATATGTAGTTATCCCCTAAACACAGAAATATGTAGTTATCCCCTAAACACAGAAACATGTAGTTATCCCCTAAACACAGAAATATGTAGTTATCCCCTAAACACAGAAATATGTAGTTATCCCCTAAACACAGAAATATGTAGTCATCCCCTAAACACAGAAATATGTAGTTATCCCCTAAGCGCAGAAATATGTAGTTATCCCCTAAGCGCAGAAATGTGAACATGACCACAAGAAGGACATGTAGTTATCCCCTAAACACAGAAATGTGAATATGACCAAAAGTACATGTAGTTATCCCCTAAACACAGAAATGTGAATATGACCACAGAAAGAACATGTAGTTATCCCCTAAACACAGAAATGTGAATATGACCACAAGAAGTACATGTAGTTATCCCCTAAACACAGAGATGTGAATATGACCACAAGAAGTACATGTAGTTATCCCCTAAACACAGAAATGTGAATATGACCACAAGAAGTACATGTAGTTATCCCCTAAACACAGAGATGTGAATATGACCACAAGAAGTACATGTAGTTATCCCCTAAACACAGAAATGTGAATATGACCACAAGAAGTACATGTAGTTATCCCCTAAACACAGAGATGTGAATATGACCACAAGATATACATGTAGTTATCCCCTAAACACAGAAATGTGAATATGACCACAAGAAGTACATGTAGTTATCCCCTAAACACAGAAATGTGAATATGACCACAGAAAGAACATGTAGTTATCCCCTAAACACAGAGATGTGAATATGACCACAGAAAGTACATGTAGTTATCCCCTAAACACAGAGATGTGAATATGACCACAGAAAGAACATGTAGTTATCCCCTAAACACAGAGATGTGAATATGACCACAGAAGTACATGTAGTTATCCCCTAAACACAGAGATGTAAATATGACCACAGAAAGTACATGTAGTTATCCCCTAAAACACAGAGATGTAAATATGACCACAGAAAGTAACATGTAGTTATCCCCGTAAACACAGAATGTAAATATGACCACAGAAGTACATGTAGTTATCCCCTAAACACAGAGATGTAAATATGACCACAGAAAGTACATGTAGTTATCCCCTAAACACAGAGAATGTAAATATGGACCACAGAAGTACATGTAGTTATCCCCTAAACACAGAGATGTAAATATGACCACAGAAAGTACATGTAGTTATCCCCTAAACACAGAGATGTAAATATGACCACAGAAAGTACATGTAGTTATCCCCTAAACACAGAGATGTAAATATGACCACAGAAGTACATGTAGTTATCCCCTAAACACAGAGATGTAAATATGACCACAGAGAAGTACATGTAGTTATCCCCTAAACACAGAGATGTAAATATGACCACAGAAAGTACATGTAGTTATCCCTAAACACAGAGATGTAAATATGACCACAGAAAGTACATGTAGTTATCCCCTAAACACAGAGATGTAAATATGACCACAGAAAGTACATGTAGTTATCCCCTAAACACAGAGATGTAAATATGACCACAGAAAGTACATGTAGTTATCCTCTAAAGGTAGAACTCATCACAGAAAATACAAGTATTTATCCCCTAAACGCTGAACTGCGAGTATTTTCACAAGAAATACATGTAGTTATTCCCTAAATGCAGCAATCTGAATATGACCACAGAAAGCCATGTAGTTATCCCCTAAATGCTGAAATCTGAATATGACCACATAAAGCCATGTAATTATCATTTAAATGCAGAACTCTTGAGTATCATCACAGAAAATGTCTGTATCCCCCAAAATGTAGAATTGTGAGTATTTTCACAAGAAATACATGTACTTATCCCCTAAATGCAAAACTCTGAGTATCATCACAGAAACCTAAGTGCAGACATCTGCACATTTTCAACATATGTACTTATCCCCCCAGTACAAAAATCCAATTATTAGAAAAAATAGATAAATATTTTTTAAAAAGCATGTATTCATCTCCTGAATGCAGAAATCTGAGTATCATCACCAAGACTACACGTATGTATTCCCAAAAGCGGAAATATGAGTATTATTACAGAAATGAGTACTCATTCCCTAAGTCTGAATATCATAACAGAAACTCAAAGGATCTTCCTGCAAAACCTGAACCTGGATAATAAGGGTAACTTGTCAAGCACATAATCCAGTAATTACTTCCTAAATTTAAACTCACTCTATTAGTTCAAGAATCATTACATTGTCAAAAAATATAGAGTGCTTTAATTCAATACAGAGTTTGACAAATACATAACATACTGCTTGTAACAACCAACCTATGAGACAAAACACAGCACTTTTGTTTTTTGTTTTGTTTTTATAGTAGTAAGAATTTTAAAAAATCTTACTACTATGAAAACAAAACAAAACAGAAATGCTGTGTTTTGTCCTGTTGGTCGGTTGTTACGTGCGAATTGTTATACTCCTAATCATAATTTAAGGGCCACTTCTTCCTTCCTCTCTAATTTTAAGTTGAAATAATTGACAATGTTTAGAATTGATTCTATGTTTTATTTCATCATTTCCACACCTGTTTTGGAAAAAGAAATTAGCACAATGACCCATTAGTGAACAGCACATGCATTTAAAGGAACATCCCCCCCTTTTCAAAAAACAGAAAGTGTCAGATTTGGCCAATCTGTTTTCAATATCGCGTGTGTCCGCCCCGAGCCTGGATGCATGCTTCACAGCGCCGATGCATCGACCCCACAAGGGTACGGAGTGTGTCCTGAGGGATGGCCGCCCACTCGATCTGCAGGATGTCGACCAGCCTGGCCAGGGTGCCCGGTGGGGGGTGGTTGTCCCTGATGCGCCTCCCGAGCACATCCCAGAGGTGTTCAATTGGGTTCAGGTCAGGTGAGCACGCTGGCCAGGCCATACGGACGACTTCATGCTGCTCCAGGAAGTCGGTCACAAGGCGTGCTCGATGCGCAGGTGCATTGTCGTCCTGGAAGATGGCGCCTTGACCAAGGTCCACAAGCGCAGGCAGTGCCACGGCCGCCAGAACCTCGTCCCGGTACCGGACCCCGTTCAGGATGCCGTCAATGGGGAGCAGGGGGGTCCGGGTACCACGGCTCATGCCACCCCACACCATCACCGACCCGCCGCCGTACCGGTTATGCTCTTGGACAGTGGCGTCAGCGAACCTCTCCCCTTGACGTCGCCACACCCGAGCCCGGCCATCGTTAAAGGTCAGGGTGAACCTGGACTCATCCGAAAACAAGACCCGGGCCCACTGTTGCCTTGTCCAGGTCACGTGCTCCCTGGCCCAGGTCATGCGGCGCACTCTGTTGACCGGTGACAGCACGGGTCGGACGGCCGGTCTCCGTGACCTCAAGTTTGCCTCATGTAGCCGTCTTCTCACCGTGCTGCAGCTGATGTTAGCACCTGTTGCGTCCCTCAGCTGACCCCTCAAGGTCACCGCAGTGGATGCCCTTTCCCTCAGGACGGAGAGGGCAAGGTAGCGGTCTTGCTGTCTTGTTGTTACTCTGGGTCGACCCGTGTGACGCCTTTCCTGGACTGCTCCAGTCTCATTGAAGCGCTCCAGCAGTCTCTGGATTGTGGAATGCGACACTTCAAGTCGTCTAGCAACTTCCCGCTACGCTAGGCCTTCATCAAGCAGAGCGAGGGCTCTCCCCCGCTGCTCATCCGTCATCCGTCGTCTTGCAAGCATGGTTAAAACGAACCAAGAACGGGTCCTTTTTATCCTCGTCTGCGGGCAACTTTGGCTGGAGTAGTGTTCAAAAAGGGCTTGCCTTGCACGTGCAAAGCGAATTTTGTCGCTACCTTGCCTGCGTCGTCAGAGAGACCCTGCTGAAGATTCGACAATTTCGTGTGGAAATTGTCTTCCTTGGGCCGCCCATTGCAAATCGGCAAATCCCCAAACACGTGCCAAAAGGAAACTGCAATGTTGTCTGAGCTCTTATCCATTCAGTTACGGCAACGAATTGGAGAAAAGAGTAAGAGAAAATAGGTTATTTTCTCCTTTCAAAAATTGACTCAAAAACGTTCCTGGCCCTTCAATAATGACGTGTAGTATATGTATTTGTTCATTCTTTATCGAATGAATTTGTTTTATTTTCATACATACGACTTTTTTTCTTATCATTTCTGTATTTTTGATACTTAGCTGGATGGCCTGCATCAATGAAACCAGTCCATCATCATCCTTCTGGTCGAATTCTCTGCCTGAAACATGAAAAACATAAAATTGTCAATTCTAAAACAAATGATCTCCAATCATGAATGGTTAAGAAAACTGAAAACCAATCACTGCCTTTTTAATAACACTTCAAAGTTATTTGTACACTAAAGCGCAAGTGACTTCAAAGAATGCGTCTCTATGAAAACTGAAAACTGATCACTGGAACCAGTCACTGTAGTGTGGTGGTTAGCGCAACGGACTACTGACTAGAAGGTTGTGGGTTCGAATCACCATCAATACCTTCAAAAAATCATTGTGGAATTTTAAGGCTCTAACCGGCTCCTACCCACAGTTGGACGTGCTAGGGGCTTATTGGGAAGACTGGGACCACACAATCAATCTCATCCACTTCATGGATGCGTCACTGGGGGTGCTGCTCAAATATTCTGACCAGCACTGCAGGTGTCTGTATCTCTGGAGCCTGGTTGATGCCAGGATATATTTTGATTGTAAGCATAGAGTACGGCCCTGTCACGCAGCCTCAATCCTAGATGAGTTCCATGGCATCATGATCATCATACTCATCGACACCATCATCATCGCATTGTAAAAAACTGTACTAGCTTCTGTGGGATTAAGATGGCGTAGAAAATAGGACGAAAACAGAAGAAAAAAAAAAGAAAGGTGAGCAGAAAGGCAACTTCCCTGAGTGCCATGATCCTAAATAAAGAAAGAAAGAAAGAAAGAAAAACGCTGCCTATTCAATAACGCTTCTAAGTTGAATTAATACATTAATGCACAACTTACTTCAACGAATGCATCTCTGAAAATTGAAAACCAAGCACTGCCTATTTCTGCTTCTACTGCTGTTCCACCTGAGTGAGTGAGCACTGGTTTCATGCTGATGGCTCACATTTACCAAACAACAGGGCAAGCATTTTATTAATCTGCAGTGACCTGGCTACAGCTTCACCACATGATCGACACTTACCACATTGCCCTAACCAATGGTGACAATGTTGACTGGTGTCTCATGCAGTCATAACTGCTGTTCTTGATGACGTCATCCTTTCAGATTCCCTTTACTTCCATTACCAAAGTAAGGTTTTCCTACCCAAAGTCAGTATCAGTCAGGTTTTCCTACCTGATACTCCCTGCAGTCAGTTTTTCCTTATGATACTATACTCCCTGCAGTCAGTTTTTCCTTATGATACTATACTCCCTGCAGTCAGTTTTTCCTTATGATACTATACTCCCTGCAGTCAGTTTTTCCTTATGATACTATACTCCCTGCAGTCAGTTTTTCCTTATGATACTATACTCCCTGCAGTCAGTTTTTCCTTATGATACTATGCTCCCTGCAGTCAGTTTTTCCTTATGATACTATATACTCCTAATCATAATTTAAGGGCCACTTCTTCCTTCCTCTCTAATTTTAAGTTGAAATAATTGACAATGTTTAGAATTGATTCTATGTTTTATTTCATCATTTCCACACCTGTTTTGGAAAAAGAAATTAGCACAATGACCCATTAGTGAACAGCACATGCATTTAAAGGAACATTCCCCCCTTTTCAAAAAACAAAGTGTCAGATTTGGCCAATCTGTTTTCAATATCGCGTGTGTCCGCCCCGAGCCTGGATGCATGCTTCACAGCGCCGATGCATCGACCCCACAAGGGTACGGAGTGTGTCCTGAGGGATGGCCGCCCACTCGATCTGCAGGATGTCGACCAGCCTGGCCAGGGTGCCCGGTGGGGGGTGGTTGTCCCTGATGCGCCTCCCGAGCACATCCCAGAGGTGTTCAATTGGGTTCAGGTCAGGTGAGCACGCTGGCCAGGCCATACGGACGACTTCATGCTGCTCCAGGAAGTCGGTCACAAGGCGTGCTCGATGCGCAGGTGCATTGTCGTCCTGGAAGATGGCGCCTTGACCAAGGTCCACAAGCGCAGGCAGTGCCACGGCCGCCAGAACCTCGTCCCGGTACCGGACCCCGTTCAGGATGCCGTCAATGGGGAGCAGGGGGGTCCGGGTACCACGGCTCATGCCACCCCACACCATCACCGACCCGCCGCCGTACCGGTTATGCTCTTGGACAGTGGCGTCAGCGAACCTCTCCCCTTGACGTCGCCACACCCGAGCCCGGCCATCGTTAAAGGTCAGGGTGAACCTGGACTCATCCGAAAACAAGACCCGGGCCCACTGTTGCCTTGTCCAGGTCACGTGCTCCCTGGCCCAGGTCATGCGGCGCACTCTGTTGACCGGTGACAGCACGGGTCGGACGGCCGGTCTCCGTGACCTCAAGTTTGCCTCATGTAGCCGTCTTCTCACCGTGCTGCAGCTGATGTTAGCACCTGTTGCGTCCCTCAGCTGACCCCTCAAGGTCACCGCAGTGGATGCCCTTTCCCTCAGGACGGAGAGGGCAAGGTAGCGGTCTTGCTGTCTTGTCGTTACTCTGGGTCGACCCGTGTGACGCCTTTCCTGGACTGCTCCAGTCTCATTGAAGCGCTCCAGCAGTCTCTGGATTGTGGAATGCGACACTTCAAGTCGTCTAGCAACTTCCCGCTGCGCTAGGCCTTCATCAAGCAGAGCGAGGGCTCTCCCCCGCTGCTCATCCGTCATCCGTCGTCTTGCAAGCATGGTTAAAACGAACCAAGAACGGGTCCTTTTTATCCTCGTCTGCGGGCAACTTTGGCTGGAGTAGTGTTCAAAAAGGGCTTGCCTTGCACGTGCAAAGCGAATTTTGTCGCTACCTTGCCTGCGTCGTCAGAGAGACCCTGCTGAAGATTCGACAATTTCGTGTGGAAATTGTCTTCCTTGGGCCGCCCATTGCAAATCGGCAAATCCCCAAACACGTGCCAAAAGGAAACTGCAATGTTGTCTGAGCTCTTATCCATTCAGTTACGGCAACGAATTGGAGAAAAGAGTAAGAGAAAATAGGTTATTTCTCCTTTCAAAAATTGACTCAAAAACGTTCCTGGCCCTTCAATAATGACGTGTAGTATACTCCCTGCAGTCAGTTTTTCCTTATGATACTATACTCCCTGCAGTCAGTTTTTCCTTATGATACTATGCTCCCTGCAGTCAGTTTTTCCTTACTGATACTATACTCCCTGCAGTCAGTTTTTCCTACCTGAAATTCCCTGCAGTCAGTTTTTCCTTACTGATACTATACTCCCTGCAGTCAGTTTTTCCTTACTGATACTATACTCCCTGCAGTCAGTTTTTCCTTACTGATACTATACTCCCTGCAGTCAGTTTTTCCTTACTGATACTATACTCCCTGCAGTCAGTTTTTCCTTACTGATACTATACTCCCTGCAGTCAGTTTTTCCTTACTGATACTATACTCCCTGCAGTCAGTTTTTCCTACCTGAAATTCCCTGCAGTCAGTTTTCCTTACTGATACTATACTCCCTGCAGTCAGTTTTCCTTACTGATACTATACTCCCTGCAGTCAGTTTTTCCTTACTGATACTATACTCCCTGCAGTCAGTTTTTCCTACCTGAAATTCCCTGCAGTCAGTTTTTCCTTACTGATACTATACTCCCTGCAGTCAGTTTTTCCTACCTGAAATTCCCTGCAGTCAGTTTTTCCTTACTGATACTATACTCCCTGCAGTCAGTTTTTCCTTATGATACTATACTCCCTGCAGTCAGTTTTTCCTATCTGAAATTCCCTGCAGTCAGTTTTCCTTACTGATACTATACTCCCTGCAGTCAGTTTTTCCTACCTGATACTATACTCCCTGCAGTCAGTTTTCCTTACTGATACTATACTCCCTGCAGTCAGTTTTCCTTACTGATACTATACTCCCTGCAGTCAGTTTTTCCTTACTGATACTATACTCCCTGCAGTCAGTTTTTCCTTATGATACTATACTCCCTGCAGTCAGTTTTTCCTACCTGAAATTCCCTGCAGTCAGTTTTCCTAGCTGGAGTTAATTTTTCCTACCTGATACTCCCTGCAGTCAGTTTCCTAGCTGGAGTCAGTTTTTATCTCACTAGGTCTATGTGGCTGTCATCTGACACACTTTATCACACACACACACACACACACACACACACACACACACACACACACACACACATACACGCACGCGCAAATGAGAGACAAACACAGCAAGCTATAGAGAGCCAAAAGGAGGAAGAGAGAGAGAGAAAGATTCCGGTCGGGAATTACATCACTCAGGTATTCAAGCCTGATGTAAAATCCAACTGATCAACTGCCAATTCATGTGAGCAACTGATTTATATCAAAAGGCTATAAATAGCTTCTACAGCTCCTATTTTATTTATGCATTACGCTGCTCTCTCTTGACATGAGATTGTTGCTACAAAGGGTCAGCAAGTGATCACTAAAAGATTCGCTTTGACACAAGCGTGGCGCCCAGAAGCAGCCCAGTTGGAGTTGTTGCCCTTGCGTCACACTGTATCGTTGTTTCAAAAATACTTTTATTTTCATTAGCAAATCCTGGAAGCTTGGGTATTCCTTGAAATGACAGCAGTTTCTTTTACCTATTTTCGGTAACAGGAGTGACTGCACTTTTGGTTTTGTGAGGCAAATCCCGGACGTCGGCCGGATTTTACATCATTTAAAGTCTTTTTTGTTTTGTTTTGTTTTTTGAGTTTACCCTACCTACCTTCTTCCCCCTTCCCCCTCATCTCCATTTCAAGACCTTGCAAGCACAAAGGGTTTTACGCAAATTCAAAGCGCCTTCCAGGTAAGTACATCAGATCTGGTGCAGTGCACAGCCTATCTGAAATTGTTTGAGGTTCATGAATCCTTCCTGAACAAATTAAAAAAAAACAACAACAAAAAACAAAAGAACATGTATTTAATACAACAAGACAAGACAGGCACAAATTTTCAGCCAAGTGGCCTTTGTCAAGCGTAAGATCACAAACAAAGAAACCCCAGATACAAATAGAAAATTAGGAAATTCCTTTTCTCACTGGCCGGAGCAGCAGGGAAGTTTGTCTTTTTCTCTTAATTTTTGTATCATGTTTGTTGTTGTGGTCTTACGCTTGACAAAGGCCAGTTGGCCGAAAATTTGCACCTGTCTTGTCTTGTCACGGTATATTAAATACGCATTCTGTTTCTTCTTTCATGTTTTGTTTTGTTTTGTTTTCTGGTTCTTGTTTGCATGAAAACGGGTAGTCACACTTGTTTTAAATTCCTGACTTCCACAGTATCAGTAGCTGGCTCACGGCTTTGCGCAAAACCAGCTTTGTGTATGTAGGCCTATCTGATCAATTCTAAAAAACTGCCATTACGCTATGAGCTGTTTCCATGTGTCAAACTTCCTTCACCTAAGGGCTGTGTAGATGTCACTCATTACCAGGAGGAGTTATCTTTCCATTCATACGGGATGTGTGCATGCATAGTCTTGAGAGATAGATCTACTTTCGCTTTTGATCTCTTCCCCGCGAACCTTCTGTGTCGTCTGCAACAGATGGCTGGCTGCGGGCATACCGTTTGAGATGTAAATGTAATGGCGACCTGGTTGAACCTGGCCCTCAGTTACAAAAA
>CM060311.1:18618398-18665898 GCA_030674185.1 Monoplex corrugatus
TCCAGCTCATTCCAGAGGTTCTCAATCCGGTTGAGATCGGGACTGCATGCTGGCCACTCCATTCTGTTGACTCCAGACTGCTGCAGGAAGTCGTTGACCACCCTTGCCCTGTGGGGGCGAGCGTTGTCATCCTGGTAGACAGCCGTCGGTCCCATCTGCTGCAGTGTAGGCACAGCCAGCGGTCGAAGGATCTCATCCCGGTATCGGAGGCCAGTCAGGTTACCCTGTACATGATACAAGGGTGTTCTGTGGTGAAGGCTGAAGGCCCCCCAGACCATTATAGAACCTCCACCAAAGGCCACCTTTTCTTGGACAGTGGTGTCAATAAAGCGTTGCCCTGGGCACCTCCAGACCCTCAGTCGGCCATCGTTGTGGTTCATGGTGAAGCGTGATTCATCACTGAACAGGACCTGGGACCATTGCTGACGTGTCCACCTCACGTGACGTCTGCAGAAGGCGCGGCGTGCTGCCCTATGGGCTGGAGTTAAGCATGGCCGTACAGCTGGGCGACGAGAACGGAGGTTAAACCCATGAAGGCAGTTCCGTATGGTCTGCTGGCTGATGTTGATGTTAGTAGCCACCCTCAGCTGCCTTCGAATGATGCTGGAAGAGGCTGTTCTTGTCTGCAGGGCTTGTCGTTCAATGAGACTATCTTCACGTGGGTTTGTCTTCTTCGGTCGACCAGATCTGCATCTTTCATGGACCCTCCCAGTGGCTGTGAGCGTTGAATCAGTCTGACAATGACCGAGATGGACACCTGAAGTCGCCTGGCCACTTCTCGCTTGGGAACACCATCTTGGAACCATGCAACAGCTCGTCCCCTCTCAATCTCGCTCAATTTTCGTCGTGGAGGCATTGTCAGATCAGGCCTACTACTGGTGGAATGTCTTCTAAAGCCAAGCAAGAGACAGCATCTCACACATAAACAGCAGTGCTTGCACGTGCATAATGGTTTTTCCATCTGGCTTGTGCAATGTGTTCAGGCAGAACGGTCCAAAACAAGGTCCTTTTTCGCAAGTTTCCGCTTTTCCGTTTGCGGCCAAGCTCAGTAGTAGAGAATCCCGTGCAATTTTCGCACTAACACAACATCGCCCACTTACAGCTGAACAAGAATTCATAACAATTTGGCTGGACTGAGAAATAAATAACAGTAGCGAACTGAGTTTATTACGCACCTGTTTTCTCATAGTGATCCTTAACTTTTTGTGCGTAGCTTATATCCAGAATTTTTAAATGATACCTATGTTTCTCCTTTTCATTGAGTTTTTCTGAGTATTTCAATGCCGTTGGTGTTTGCGTTCGCTCTGAGGCGTCCATGCCTGTTGGGAACAATGCATCATGAACCTGCAATAAGATTGTGTTAATTATTTTTAACTTCCACTTGTAGACACACTTCGGAGTGTGTTAAAGACGGATTCATCGCACTCAGACAATTCCATATGTGCTCCACCCAAATCTGCCAAGAATCATCTGGCAGACTTCCTAAGCCTGCGCAAAGCCTTATGCGCTGGCAAGATCTTGAAACTGGGAAGGAGGGGGGAGGACTTTTGAAACACTAATCTGACACCACCAGAATGATGGAAACATTAAGACGGGCAGCGAACAAGCCAGCTTTTAATGTTGCAGGCTGGGGCTTGAACTCGAGATAAAAGATCTCGAGTCCACGGCTCTATCAAAGAACCAACCAGCCCGTGGTTAGATGTTGACACAAGCTTGGGGTGGATGGTAAAACACAAAACATTAAAAGGTACCTTGTTTGTAAAAGATCATTTGGAGCATAATAAAAACCACGACGTTTCGAGCCCAGGCCCTTTGTCAAGTCCAACAACTGAACACGGTACTTCTTAATATTTTGTTTTACCCTCAAGTTCCAGCAGGTCCGGACGGGTTTAAGAGTACAGAAACCCTAAAACTAAAGAGGAAACAGCCCCTCGAAAGGAACGGTGACTTGACAGAAAGGACATCTTACAGGTTATTGTTAAATCAAACATCAATATTCAGCCTACGTACCCAAAAGCGAAGACATTTCAAAAACTTGAACTAGTCGAAAGCGCTACCAGTTGGCAGTTACGCAGCATGTTCACTTTCCTCCATTGCGCTGATGTCGACAGAAAACGACCGCCACGTGAAGGCGTTACCTTCGAGATTGTCACTTCATGAACTGTCGGTCCCGCGGTTACGAGAGAAGAAACGCCATGGCCAAGACATACTAAAATTGTGGCAGTTATGAGGCGAGAGAAACTCGAGCACGTAGTCACAGCAGGAAATCTACAGGATAAAAAGAGCACCAGGCAGACCCATTGAGAAAACATTAGACAGTTTTGCAGAGTGGATGTGAACAGAAAGGGTAGGGGACCGGGATGTACTTCCAGAGACAAACCGCAGACTTATAAGGAAGACATGATTTCCAATGCCATGAGGCATGTCACATGATGATGATGATGATGATGATAATGATGATGATGATGATGAATATCCAGTCCACACTCAGGACATCTTACATATTTTCCTTGACAGTAAGAAATTTGACATTTTACTTAACAGTCAGGACATTAAACATGACAGTCAGGACATTTCATATATTTTCCTTGACAATCAGGACATTTGACATTTTACATAACAGGATATTTTCCATAACAGTCAGGACATTTTATATAACAGTCAGAACATCTTCCTGAACGGTCAGGACATTTTACTTAACAAGAGATATTTTACTTAACAGTCAGGACATTTTGCTTGATAGTGAGGACATTTCATATACAAATATTTTGTTTGACAGTCAGGACATTTGACATTTTATTTAACAATCAGGACATTTCTCTTAACAGTCAGGATATTTTACCTAGCAGTCAGGACGTTTCACTTAACAGTCAAGACGTTTCACTTAACAGTCAGGACGTTTCACTTAACAGTCAGGACGTTTCATTTAACAGTCAAGGACGTTTCACTTAACAGTCAGGACGTTTTACTTAACAGTCAGGAAGTTTCACTTAACAGTCAGACGTTTCACTTAACAGTCAAGACGTTTCACTTAACATCAGGACGTTTTACTTAACAGTCAAAGCGTTTCACTTAACAGTCAGGACGTTTTACTTAACAGTCAGGACGTTTCACTTAACAGTCAGGACGTTTCACTTAACAGTCAGGACGTTTCACTTAACAGTCAAAACATTAATTTTTACTTAACAGTCAGGACATTTTACCTAGCAGTCAGGACATAATACTTAACGGTCAAGACGTTTCACTTATTAACAGTCAGGACATTTTACTTAACAGTCAAGACATTTTACCTAGCAGTCAGGACATTTTACCTAGCAGTCAGGACATTTTACCTAAGAGTCAGGACATTTTAACACAATCTCTCTCTCTCTCTCTCTCTCTCTCTCTCTCACACACACACACACATGTGCGCACGCACACACATGCACGCACAGACACGCGCAGACACACCCGCACATCCACACATACACAAACGGCAAATCCTATGGAGCGATTGAATCGATGTCCCCTTTTCTGTATACCACTCTGGACTCCGTTTGTACCAACACCTTTCCCCCGCCCCACCCATCCCTCTTCTTTACCGGTTAGGGTGCGTTTAGCTCGTGTGTGAGTGTGTGTGTGTGTGTGTGCTCACGTGCGCGCATTCACAGCGTGTGTCACGTGCAGAAATTGCATCAGTGAAACTCTGTCGGTCAACAGGCAGTTCAAGCAGCCAGTTGCAAAACAGGCTATGTAAAACCAAACCAAACCAAAAAAAAAAAAACACACACACACACAAAAAAAACCCAACAACAACAACAAAACTCTTTCTTTCTTGCTATGGAACGTGAACGGTCTGTCGCGAAAACTTGATAATCAGTTGTAAAGATTTTGTCTTGTTTGTACGTGAGTTTGATTTTGTGTGGCTTACAGAAGCTTTTTACACTGCTGTGTTTACTGGGATGTTTGTTTGTTTGTTTGTTTGTTTGTTTGTTTGTTTGTTTGTTTGTTTGTTTGTTTGTTTTTTGTCAGCCTGCTATCAAATTGCCAAAACAAAGGAGACGATCGGGAGGGGTTGTCTATTTGATAAGGAATGAATTTCTTCCATTCGTGAAACAAAATTGGAAATGAATTATACCAAATTTCTCTCTATTTGTTGCTGACAAACAGCTTTTTGGAATAGAAAAGACATAGTATATGTTTGTTCATATATTTAACCGGAAGGTCCTACATTTTATACTGACTTTGATTGTGATAATGGAATCTATGTGCATGGGGAATGTTTGATGGACTTTTTAACTAGAAAAAAAGATGTTTTATATTATTCTTAAATGGTGACTTGAATGGTGGGACTTCCGATATTTCTGCAGATTATAATAATAATAATTACAATATTTATATAGCGCAAAATCTTGATAAAATCAAATCTAAGCGCTGAAACACACACACACACACACACACACACACACACACACACGCGCGCGCGCGCGCACACACGGCTATAAATGGGGAGAAAGAATAAAAGGAATGGAAAATTATAGAGAGCATATTACAATGTAAACAATTTTTTGACGTAGACAGTTTCATTCGGTCACTTTCTATCAATCGACATTCAAAAGACTAAGTTTTGAATAATTAGGGCAAATTGCTATTAAATATGTGCACTGCTTTAGGTTTAAGTATTTCAGATGATGTGTGTAAAAATGACCTGAAAGGTCACTATACATATAATTATATCAGAGGCCGGAAGCAATGTTGTAGATTATTTCATATCTTCAAATGACCTTGCGCTGTTATATGATTTTTGTGAATTATCTATTGTTGAACGAACAGACTAATCCTTTACCTGTTACAGTTCGTGGTTTGTTTGTTTGTTTTTTCATGTGAAAACAAATCTTGTACAGAGAAAGGAAAACACGATCAAGTTATTGAAAAGATGTGTTTGGAATAATGAAAATGCACATTATGTCGGTAAGAATGTCGTAGAAAGACTGATTATACTGTGAGTTTGATAGATGTTGATGTGTACGAGGCACTTAATAGGTTTATGTTTGCTGAGTGCATGAAGAAACGTGTATTTTTGAATGATAAATGTGCACAAAAAATATTTAAGAAAAAAGAAAAGACAGTGTAATAATATAAAACTGACTAATCTTGTAGACTCTATAAAGAAACAAAAAGAATTTTGGAGTGAAATTCATAAATCTCTCTCTCTTCTCTCTCTCTCTCTCTTTCTCTCTCTCTCTCTCTCTTGCTATCTCTCTATCTATCTATCTATCTGTCTATCTATCTATCTATCTATCTATCTATCTATCTATCTATCTATCTATCTATCTATCTATCTATCTATCTCTAATTCTCTATCTGTCTGTCTGTCTATCTATCTATCTCTAACTCTCTTCCTGTTTGTTCTCAGTTCTAATCAAAATATCTGAAAATCTCAAAAAACGTTACGTTCCGACGTTTTAAAAATTATACAGTTGTACCCTTAAGAGTGCCTACATTGTTATTGTTAATGTTGTCTCAAAAAAAAAAAAAAGAAAGAAAAGACAAAAAAAAAGACAGAAAGAAAGAAATCGCGACGTGGAACGTTAGAACATTGTTGCGAAAAGGTAAATTAGACAATATCAGAATGGAGATGGAAAGGCTTAACATTAGTGTTTTGGGACTGGGGGGGGGGGGGGTTGAGATGGGGGGGGGGGGGGGCAGGCGTGATGGCATCGGCAAACCATGCAGAAATATATTCTGGTAAAAACTCGCATGAGGGAGGAGTAGGCATCGTGATGGACGGAAACAGGTCAAAAGCAGTTAGGAGATGTTAGGCTGTGTCCGACAGAGTTTTTACTGGTTGAATTGGGTGGCAGGCCATTTGGTGTCAGCATCATTCAGGTGTGTGCGCCGGCATCTGCAGGTGCTCGGGACGAGATTGACAGCTTCTGCGAAGTATAGGAGATGGCCAATGCCCAATGTAGATCACAGGAGGTTACAGTAGTGGTGGCAGATTTAGATGCCAGGGTGGGTCGGGATGGGGTGGGGGATGTGGTTGGACCTCATGGCCTTGGTGCACGGGGTGAAGGGGGGGGGGAGGAGAACTTGTGGGGTGGGCACAGACGAATGAGTGCATAGTGGGGGACACCTGGTTTTGAGTAGCCTAATAGAGGAAGATGGACTTGGATGAGTCCAGGGGATGATGCCAAAAATCGGATTGACTACATCCTGATCAATAGAGGTGTTGGAGGTTCTTTGCTGACGGCAGGGACACTGCCGGGTGCAGACTGCGACAGTGACCACAGTCCTGTGGTAGGAAGGTTTGGGCTGAGGTTGACGAAAGGGAAACAGACCAAAAGCAACATCAGGCAAGGTCTAGGACTCTTAAAGACAGATGAAGTGATGTGTAAGGAATTTAAAGTACATGTTCAAAGCAGGTTCTGTGCTCTGGAGGACGTTATTGACGGTGAGGACAAACTTGGGAAATTCGATAGATGGAGCTTGTGGAGAGATCCCTAGACTGGATGGAAGGCCAAAGGGGAACTGGATGACTGGGGAAGTTCTAGGCTTGATGGAGGAACGGAGGAAGGCGGGGGGAGGGGAGGAGATATGCAGGAGGATGGGCAGGGAAGTCGGGAGTGGGTGCAGTGAGGCTAGAGAAGCTTGGCTGAAGGCGGAGTGCAAGGAAATAGGCGACCGACATAGAACAGATCCTCCGGGTGTGTACGGAAGAGTTGGGGAGGTTGTCCACAGGAAGACTACATGCACATCGACTGGTTGCTCAGGATCGAAGGATGGTGCGCTTGTCATGGAAAAAGACAAGGTGTTGAATAGATGGGGAGAGTACACTGGGGGCCTTTTTGGGGATGACAGAAACGAGGAGCACATTGTGGGAGAGAGCGTCGAGGGACCGCCCATGGGGAGGGATGGAGTTAGAGAGCAGCATTGGGAGAGATGAGGCCGGGAAGGGCTCCAGGGCCGGGCAGCGTTGCTACAGGGTCGATTGAAGCCCTGGAGGGGTTTCGTGTTGGGATTTGTGACACTGGAAGGGTCCCCAAATATATGTCAAAATCAGTTTTCATTGCACCTCCAGGGGAGACAGGGGCTGTGGAATGCTAGCTCCATCGCACGGTCGGCTTGATGAGTCGTGTGGCGCAGGTCCTGTTGGGAATAATCATGATGGGGACGGAGAGTGGAGTCGGGAGAGAGATGGCTGAAGAACATTGTGGATTTGTCTGAAGGGAAAGGAACTGTTAATGCCATGTGCATCTTAGGGGGTGTCGTAGAGAGGTCAATCGAGGTGGGTGGGTAATTGTATTTGTGCTTTGTTGATTGTGCCAGGGCTTTCGATCGGGCGGGACGTGGGGAATTGGTCAACCAGCTGGAGGAACTCAGTGTTGATGGAAAAGATCTACGAATGGTCGGAGGTGTGTGTTGGGAACGGACAGCCTCAATAGGAGTAGAGGGCGATGAAGGCTCTTTACAAGATATCAAAGGGGGAGTCAGACAGGGTTGTGTTTTGTCACCAGATCTGTTTTCGCTTTGCAGCGAAGTCATCACGAGAAACCTAGAGGAAGGCCCTGGATCGGGGTTTGGAGGGAAAATTATGGACGGCATTCGATGTGCAGATGACACCGTGCTGATTGCAGAGGATGAGGGGGACATACAAAACCTTGTGAATATACTAGAAATAGAGAGCAAAGGTAAGGGGTTGGAACTGGACAGCAAGAAGACTGAAGTCATGGTAATCGGTGAAAAACATGAAGTCCCCTCATGCAGGATGGCAGCAGACGGCGCAACCTTGGGACAGGTCACCAGACGGCAGATGCATGTCGGGCGTGGCCGGTAGTGTCGGCCAGACCGGGACGGCATTCAGGGGATGAAAAGCATTCTTGCCAACGGATGCCTGTCGGTTGGCAATGGGAGGAGAGTTCCTGAGTGTTGTATGGAACCGATAGTGTTGTAGAGTTGTGGGGCGTGGACGGTCGACGAGCGGGCCAGATTGGGGCAGCCTGGCTGTGGTTTCTGGGAAGAATGTTGGGAGTTCCATGGACAGCAAACGGAGCAAACGAGACAGTCTTGATGGAATCAGACACAAGAAGATCATTCGTAGGGAAGATTAGGAAAGGACAGGCAGCATTTATGGGCTATTTTATGAGGAAAGGGGAATTGGAGCACCTAGTCACGGCGGGAAAACTGGAGGGAGAGAGGGCACCGGGTAGACCCAGGGAGAAGATGTTGGGCGGACGTACAGGGTGCCTGAAGACAGAGAGGGTGGAAGAGGTGCTTGCGGCAACAAGGGATAGAAACAGACGGAAGGCCATGATCGCCAACGCGATGTGGCAAGGCGCTTGATGAATGTTGTTGTTGTTGTGGTGTTAGTGGTTGTTGTTGTTGTTGTTGTTTTGGTTTGTCTGTTTAATTTTTTTTTTCTTTCGTTTTGTTTTCTGTTCTTTTTTTTCTTCCACATATAGTAGTAGGCCTCCTTCGGTCATGACTGACCATGGACAAAGTACATCCGTTCTAATGTCTAGATGGGCTGTCTGCTTGGTCCAAGCAGCGTCGCCTGTGACTGTACAGACCAATGCGAGAGAGGCAGTCTCTGTCGCAGCGGTCGCATGTGTATGCTGATGCTGGTCTGTTGGCTGTCATCCCTTTTCTGCGAACTCGCTTTTCTGCTGCAGCAGCTGACAGTTTGTCCTCACCAATCCGCAGCTGTTTCTTGAGAGTAGTTCTCCAGCTGTTGCGGTCGTCTGCGAGGTCCTCCCAGGACTCAGTGTTGATCTCAACGCCTTCATGTCACGCTTGCAAACGTCTTTGTATCTCAGCTGTGGGCGGCCAATGTTTCTCTGCCCTGTGGCAAGCTCACCATAAAGGATGTCTTTTGGGATGCGACCATCTTGCATGCGGCGAACGTGGCCCAACCAGCGCAGCCGACGCTGTCTCAGCATGGTATGCATGGTTGGGAGGCCAGCGCAGGTTAGGACTTCGGTGTTGGTCACCTTGTCTTGCCAGGAAATGCCAAGTATGCGCCGTAGGCTTCTCAGGTGGAAGGTATTGAGCCTTTTCTCCTGATGAGCATGCGTGGTCCACGCCTCGCTGCCATACAGCAAGGTGCTGAGGATACAGGCGTTGTATACAGCCATCTTTGTCTTTGTGGTCAGCTTGGGATTTGTCCACACCCTTTGTGTGAGCGGGCTAGTGTTGTGGCTGCCTTCCCGATCCTCTTGTCGACCTCTGTGTCAAGGGAGAGGTTATCGGTGATGGTGGACCCAAGATATGTGAATTGATGGATGGCTTCAAGCTCGTAGTCATCAATGGTGATGGCTGGTGGAGATGGCGTGTCTTGGCCCAGGACGTTTGTCTTCTTAAGACTGATGGTCAGACCAAAATCTTTGCAGGCCTGGGAGAAGCGGTCCATTAGTGACTGCAAGTCCCGCTGAGTATGGGTCACAACTGCGGCATCGTCGGCAAATAGCATGTCTCTGATGAGGGCTTCACGGACCTTTGTCCTTGCTCTGAGGCGGGCGAGGTTGAAGAGCCTGCCATCTGATCTGGTCCGCAGGTGGATCCCTTCTTGCGCTGTGCTGAACGCATGCCTCAGGAGGAGAGCGAAGAAGATTCCAATGAGGGTTGGGGCCAGGACGCAGCCTTGTTTCACACCGCTGCGTACGTCGAAGGGCTTGGAGAGGTTTCCGTTGAACTGCACCATCCCTTTCATGTTTGAGTGGAAGGACTCAATTAAGCTGTGCAGTTTGGGGGGGCAGCCGATTTTTCGGAGAGCCCTGAAAAGGCCATCTCTGCTGACTAGGTCAAAGGCCTTGGTGAGGTCAATGAATGCCACATACAGGGGCATCCGCTGCTCTCTGCACTTCTCCTGGATTTGGCCATGTCTACCGTGGATCTCTCTGCTCGAAAACCACACTGTGATTCCGGGTAGACGCGTTCAGCCAGTTTTGCGGCGATTGGAGGACCAGATAGACTTGCAACATGTGAGGAGCGAGAACCTCTGTAGTTTGCAGTCGTCCTTCGCCTTGTTTTGACAGTGACGATCTTGGCCCATGTCTGTGGTACAGCTCTATTCAACTGACGAGATGCGTGCAAGGCAGAAGAATCTGCAGTGCTTGATAGTCTGGGAATTCATCGTTGCAGTGCCTTCCTGATTCAGGCTTCAATGGCCTTGCTGTTCGTCGCAGTTGCTCTGCGTCAGTTCTTTACGCATGACTTGATGGCATCGAGGGCTAAGGGGGACACCATGTTCTGTGTGGAGTAGAGGTCGGAGTAGTGTTCCGCCCATCTTTCCATCTGTTGGCTAGGATTGCTGATTACTTCCCCAGTGGAGGATTTGAGGGGGGCGATCTTGCTCTGTGTTGGTCTCAGTGCCTTCTTGATGCCATCATACATTCCTCGGATAGTTGCCTCTTTCAGCAGCACTCTGTATCTCTTCGCTGAGCTCTGTCCAGTACTCGTTTGCGCAGCGCCTGGCGTTAAGCTGAACCTTACTTCTGGCAGCCCTGAGGATTTGCAGGTTTTCTCACTGGGTGACCGCTTATACTTGGTGAATGCGGCACGCTTGGCCTCAACAGTGGGAGTCATCTCTGATGATTTGGCCTCAAACCAGTCGTGGGACTTCACAGTTTTCTTCCCAAAGGTGGCCATAGCAATGCGGTGCATGGTGTCTCGTAGCGTTTCCCATCTCTCAGTGGCAGAGTCTCTGGGCTGCAATGCATCGTATTCTCTCTGAAAGGCCTCTGCGAACTGTTCTACAAGATCTGGCTGAGACATCTTGCTGACGTCAATGCGAGGGTTCCCTTGTTTCTTTGAGCAGTGGAATTTCTTTGGTTGTAGCCTGATCTTGCAACATACCAGAGAGTGGTCTGTGTCGCAGTCTGCGCTGTGATAAGAGCGAGTGTGGAGAACGTTTTTGATAGCGGCACGTCTTACTAGGATCAAATCCAGTTGGTGCCAATGTTTTGAGCTGGGATGCCTCCAGGAGACTTTGTGCTGAGGCTTCGTCTTGAAGAAGGAGTTGGCGATGCACATCAACATCATACGCAAATTCACACACGTACATACAAGCAAACACATAATCACATACACACATATGTGCACACACACACACAACACACACACACACACACCACACACACACACACACACACACACGCACGCACGCATACACACACACATATGAATTGAAACCTGGTACGAAACATCTGAAACATGGAATGTAAAATTGTTTTCACATGCGCTTAACATACTGACTCGCCGAAACAGTATGCCACCATTGCAGTTGTGTGTGTGTGTGTGTGTGTGTGTGTGTGTGTGAGAGTGTGTCTGCGTGTGTATGTGTGTGTGTGTATGTGTGTGTGTATGTTTGTGTGTGTGTATGTTTGAGTGTGTGTGTGTGTGTGTGTGTATGTGTGTGTATGTGTGTGTGTGTGTGTGTGTATGTGTGTGTATGTGTGTGTCTGTGTGTGTGTGTCTGTGTGTGTGTGCGCGTATGTTTGTGTGTGTGTCTCTGTGTGTGTGTATGTGTGTGTGCGTGTGCGTGCGTGCGTGCGTGTGTGTGTGTGTGTGTGTGTGTGTGTGGTGTGTGTGTGTGTGTGTGTGTGTGAAGCACCATGCCTGGTCACTTTCAAGGCCGTTCAAACAACCCCTGTGGTTGAAGTAAGACAACGTTGGGAGCTTCCGACTGCTTAATGTCGAGACTATAGTACGGGAAAAGGTGCTCACAGCTATGCGAACTGGTGGCAGGGCGGGCTCCAAGATCATCTTAAACAGGTTGAATACCCATCTTCTTAATGAGACAGTACCAGAAAAACCAAAGTGGTTTTCGCCAGAGCACAGGGACAGTGGACATGATATTCGCTGCAAGACAGATCCAAGAGAAATGTAAGGAACAAAATATGGATCTCTACATCCTCTCTGACTTTGATTCAGCTTCTTCTGTTTAGCCGTATATTATGATCTGGTTTGTTAATACTGTCCTCCTGTGCAATACTGTTACCATGTTTCATAGAAGTTAACAAGAAACGGTTGGAACGTGGACCACCAATATCTCGACAACCTGACACTCTCCGAACAGTCAACCCCCCCACCCCCCCCTGAAGCTCCTGACACCAGTCGACAGTCATTTCATCAAGCAAAGGGGGCTGTCAGTGCATTGACCCACTCGGACCCAGTCATCAGTTACCTACTTTACAAAACGAATGGCAAGGTGAGGGGGATAACAAACCCCGGGACATAGCCACACAACACACACCAACCAGGTCCAGCCCACCCGCTAGACCAAATTTTAATAAGAATGGAAGCCCCCTCTCTCGCCCCACTGTGGTCTTCATCTCTCTTTCGGGCAGCCCGCCCTGCCACCAGCTCGTATAGCAGCCAGCTCCTTTCCCCTTATTTTAGTCGAAGCTCCAAGCATTTGCCTTACTTCAACCACACTGAAGAGCATACATGTGTACTTGATTCAGATTCTTACTGTCTCCTGTGTAATGCTGCCATTGTATTTCATAGAGAATACCTTTTGGACATTTTGGTCAAAGAGCTATAATGACATCGTGTTAGCTGTATAAATCATGATCACCTTGGTGGTGTGGGTTCGAGCCAAGGGAAGAAAATGGCGACGGCAGAAGGGCATCCAGAAGTCAGGACCTGGATGTGACCCAGGTCTCCTAGGAGTGTAAGGTGTTTTGGACTGAAATATTTTGATTGATCGGAGTAGACGTCTCCTCTGATAACGTTGTGCTGTCCAGCACTCCTAACAGCGCATAGGGTTTTGTGCTGGCTCAGGCAATCTGTTTGATAGTTGCTGGCAGATGGCTGATGTGATGCGTCTAGTGTGTTGGCTAGTTACTGCATGCTTATCATCTCTCGCTTTCAGCCTGCACTGCTTGCAGCTATGCGAAAAGGAGAGCACTGTGCGTAAGTTAGTACATAGCCTCTCCATCAGCAAGCCCTACGTTGTGCCTGCTCGTGGCGACATGTGGTAACTGAGCACTTCACGGACTCAGGCTAAAACTCAAGGGACTCGGAGGAGGTCTGGCCTCCAGACTTGTGGCACACAAGCCCACCGGCGTGTGGACATGCCCTGGTACTCGTGAACCAGACCCCCAGATATGGGTAAATAGCACCATTGCCTTGTGGTTATCTCGGGAGAGAATAAGAGGCTAAGGGAGTACACCCTGAAAGAAAAATCACCTGGTCAAGCAAGTGTTCGGCCCTTAATTCCTGATGCCTCGGCTTTCGTGTAGGCCACAGGCCAGGCCGCATCCAGGTCATGACTCCTGGATGCCCCTCTGCTGTCACCATTTTTTTTTCTTTTTTTTTATTTCTTGTTACTTTATGTGAAATAATTATGATTTTCATTTTTAACGGTACCAATCAGGTTTTATTTTGCTGCTCCATCTTAAGCACTGTTTCAGTGTCACTATCCCCTCCCCCTCTGCCCCGTGGGGATGCCAGCGGCTCTTTCAGTATAAACAGTATCCCCACCTTCTGGACATTGTGTGCTAGAAATTTCCTCTTGTCTGTCATTCTCTTCGTTTTTGCCTTTGCTCCTTTGTTTTCTGGCATATCTTCCTATCATTTTCTGCCTTGTTTTCTGTCATACATTCCTATCATTTTCTGCCTTGTTTTCTGTCATACATTCCTATCATTTTCTGCCTTTTTTCTGTCATACATTCCTATCATTTTCTGCCTTGGTGGTCAATTCACTTGTATGTGTTCTATAAAGCCTTGCATACTTTCTCTTAGGATTGATAATTGAGTAATGTATCACTTGCATTTTGGCTCTAAGGAAATGTGATGAGCAGAAACAGTTTCAGATAATTTAAGCCCGTTTTTATATATGTTACAGTGTCCTTAGTTATGTTTATATTTGTATTCTGGTTTGATTTTTTTAAATCCTCAGGTGATAAAGTTGACGGAGTGGTCAACGCCAGGGGCATCTCCTTAGATTATCATGCAAATGCATTGATATCTGCACTTAATCTTCTTTTCCAGATTTTTTTTTTTCTCCAGTGAGGTATGGTGTACACTTGAAATGGTTATAACCCTGATATGGTTCTGCACAATCAGCTGGGCTTTAAACAACAGTATCACAACCACAACGCCGTTCATTTCAGCTCTCCAACTTCACTGGCTCCCTGTATCAAAGCGCATACAATACAAACTAGACACCATGTGCTACAAAAGCCTCAATAACGCAGCCCCCGATTACCTGTCAAGCCTACTTGAGATCTATGTTCCCTCACGTACCCTCCGCTCTGCCTCCGATCCTCTGACTTTTCGCTTTCCACGCACTAAGCTCAATACCTATGGTCCACGAGCCTTCTCTGTTTCTGGTCCACTCTCCTGGAACAAACTTCCTCTCTCAGTCCGTCAGCAACCTACTTTTGTCTCCTTCAAGTCCGCTCTCAAAACCCACCTTTTCTCCTCTGCATAAAATCCTAACCTCACTCAACCCCCCCTCCCCCCTCTGCAGCCTGTCTCCGCTCGGAGGGGAATCACATGGTTATAATATATAATTGTATATGCTATGCTCTCTATAATTTTCCATTGCTTTTATTCTTGCTTTTATTGCTTTTATTCTTTCTCCCCATTTATAGCCATGCGTGTGTGTGTGTGTGTGTGTGCGTGTGTGTGCGTGCGTGCGTGCGTGCGTGTGTGTCTGCTTCAGCGCTTAGATTTGATTTTATCAAGATTTTGCGCTATATAAATATTGTAATTATTATTATTATTATTATTTATACCTCAAAGCCAGAACAAGATTGAGGCAGCCGAGAGATGTGGTTTCTAAGAAGAATGTTGAGAGTTCCATGGACAGCAAAGAAAACAAACGAGACAGTCTTGATGGAGGCAGACACAAGAAGATCATTCATAATGAAGATTAGGAAAAGACAGGCACCATTCATAGGCCATTTTATAAGGAAAGGGGAATTGGAGCACCTGGTCACAACAGAAAAGCTGGAGGGAAAGAGAGCACCAGGTAGACCCAGTGAGAAGATATTGGACGGACTTGCAGAGTGGCTGAAGACAAAAAGGGTGGAGGAGGTGCTTGAGGCAACAAGGGATAGAAACAGATGGAAGGCCATGATCACCAACGCCATGTGGCAAGGCACCTGATGATGACGATGAACACATACCTCAAAACCTACTGAAGCCGAAGTCACCATGGAAACAGGGCCTGAGGCCACAGAATCTTTCACAATGCTATGATGATGGGACAGATAATTATGGTGATGATGTTATGGATGTGACAACGTGACAGGGCTTTACAGTATGCTTACTTTCGTAATTACATCCTGGCGTCAACCAGGTCTGAGAGATGAAAGAATCTGCAGTGTTGGATATATATACAGTATATTTACTTACACATACATACAAACATACCTCACATCACACACATACACACAAGCATACTCAAATATACTTCTCATCACTAATATGCATACACACACACATACATATCTCACATCACTACATACACATACATACTTACACATAAACATACCTAACATCATTGGCATATACACAGTCACACATGCATACACAAACACACCTCTCACCACGAACAAAGGTTTTTGATTTGCATTGTTGTATTCCATAATTCAGTATTATGCTACAAGAATGTGTAATGACTTACACACAAGCAAACAAAAAACATAATATCAGAAGAGCAATATCAAAGTGGAAGAAATGTTGGCAACAGATATGAATGTCAGTCACTTTAAAGTAAATTCAAGGAGGAGATACAATGAAGTGATGTTCCACATACTTGTACCTACACTGAAAACATAAAACCATCCTTGTATATATCATTATATGTATAGATATCTGAAACAAAAACCATCCTCTCTTTCTGACATTCAAATCTTCATTACAAAAAATCCCTTCAGTGAAAGGATGAAAAAAGTCCTCAAAAAACCTGACTGTACATTTCATATAAAAGCCTACAATTTTACATGCTCAATAAGAACATTTCAGACTTCTCATTTCAAACCGCAAACCTGTCTGTAACACATGAATCACACTCAAACCAGTCCAGTGCATTGTAACATTAAGTGGCCCAGACCACCATATTAAATACCCTCCGCTCGTTTCTTTTTCTTTCTTTTGCTGTCTATAATGGTCAGTCCTTATCTGGTAATGAACGTCACAGGTTTTCCACCCCCCCCCCCCCCAGTTCTGCTGGGTGTTGTGGAGCTTGGTGGTCAAAGAAGTTGTGGTTGCCTTGTCTCCTGTTGCTATCCTTGATAGAGATGAGACTGCTGCAATATATCATGTTCAGCTGTCTGGTCCTCTTGACTGCAGGGATGTGTTTCCTAAAAGCTTATTTGTGAAGAAGGTCGTTTTTCAATCCTGTAATAACAATTAGTTTTTTTTTTGTTTACATTTTCAAAAACAGTTTGCCTTCTTCTGACTGGCTAAAGCGCATGCTTATACAATAGTTTCATTCGTAAAGATAAAAGACACCAAACATGTACAAAAATAAATGTACTTGTGTGTTCATCATGAAACATCGTATCATATGAACTGTACAAGTCTGCACACACAACAAAAGTCTGCGTGTTCACGAAACATGTAGCATGGAAATTAACTAATGCTGTGTAACTATAAAAACCCTGAAACAGACCACGCTCAGTCCTTCAAGGACAATTACTGAATGAATCAAAGATGCCAGTTTGGAGCAAGAGCGCCACAGTACACAGCAGTTTGTTTCATTTTGTTTGCCTTAATCTTTTGATTCCCACACCCTATCCACCAACTGCAAAAACTTAACCCTTTGATTCCCTCACCCTATCCACCAGCTTCTCGCAGAAATCTGATGGATAAGATGAGGGAATCAAAGGGTTAAGTTTTTTGCTTTGCAAGAATGGATGGCAATGCTGGATGCTAGTGGACAGGGGTGTGGGATTCACAGAGCTAAGCTGAAGAAAGTACTGCTGCCTTACCAAATATCTGATAGATAAAAAGAACAAAAGTCAAAGAAAAGATACAAGACAAATGCTGTCTTATAAACTATGAAAGTGCTAGGGAGTGGAATGGTAAAGGCCTCACTACTCCCAATGAAGCTTACAAATTCTGAGCTTGCTCTTCTCCCTTGCTGCTTCACCTTCCCCAACTCTGACACGAGTTGTGTGTGGGATGACCTGGAGGATATTACAAGCATGAACGCTTTCTCACTGCCCAAGCCAGACTGGAAAAAAAAAAAGACAATATGGTCATGCAGTTCTATTTATCTCCCTTTCAATACAATTATTACAGAAAATCTAGCGTCTGTACTACTCAAGGTCATTGTGAGCTTGCAAAAGCATCAAGTTAAAATAAAACCTGACAAACCAGACAATGATGGACTGCCACAACAGTGAAAACAGAATGTAAATATTGTGAGAAATTCCAGAGAAAATGTAGTTTATATGCTTTGCTCAAAACATGCTGACCTTGAGGGACATTTTGAGTCTAAGTGACCTTGACCTTTGTGCCATGACTTCCAAACATATGCTTTCATGACTATTTTTTTCCCCCTCACGTATTTGACCCAAGTTTGGTAAAGATCCATCCAGAAACAGCTGAGAAAATCTTGCAAATGTATTTTTGTCACACACACAGACACAGACACACCAAGTCAAGCTTGAAGAAGAAAGATAACTCTACACCATCCAGTTTGAATACAGCAACGGCAACCACTTACACTTATCAATGCCCATACATTCAGCACAGCCGACCTGCAGTTCGCGGCAAATTGTCGCCTGGTCAAGTTGATCCTGGAGCATACTCGGCCAAACACCAGGGTTACAGAAGAGAGAGCAATCACTGTAATAAATTCACTGCTTAAACTTTCTTGCTTGATTGACAGTCAGTCTGCTTACATGCAGAGCATTTCCGAGCTACAAAAATCTATAGTTTACACTGACCCAAGCGATCTTCACCACTGCACACACCAGCAGTGATCATGCAAAAGTATATATATATCTTAAAAACCTGTCCCATCATTCACTACCCTCCACTGTCACTGAACAACCAGTCAGAACTTGATCCCAGGGACACAAACAGATTTTTACAACTGTACTGAAAGTTGGCCTATACAAAATATATCTCTTTAAGAATGTTTACACGATAGTTAATTTAGTTCACTACATCTGTTCAGAATTCTGTCACTGACACAACCCTTGTACAAGTTGCCTGCCTTGTTCTGACAGAGCATTTGATTCGGGCAACAAAGTTTCAGTTTCAATTTCAATTTATCAAGAATGATGTCTCCGTGCTTGGAATGAATGTCACAGGTGCCATGTGATGGAGAAGATCCAGAATGATCACGGCACAAGCCTTAAGCCTGCACATAAACCCATGAGCTGGCGAGGTCCTGAGGTCCTACCTAGATAGTTCCATAACTGTGGGGTCGTAGGGGAGTGAGGTGGCAGAGACCTCAACTTTTCCTGCGGCCAGAACCATGAGGGTGGTGCCAATCCCCTCTCCCTCAAATTCATATTCACATTTTTTTTACCAAAACTTCAGAAAGGCAAGATGGCTAACTGGTCTTCAAGGGGCGGGACTTTGGAAATCAATCTCTCTCTTCAATGTTTTATACCAAGGCAGCCGGGCAATGCCCTGCTCTTCATGATTTTCAACTGTTGTGGGATCTTTAGCGTGCACAGCCAGAAGGCATATGGGTCTGACTCGTTTTTCGTCCCCTTCCAAAGGACTAGACGTTCAGTTCGATTTTCTTGGTCAAACTGAGGAGAAAAGTTGAGGCCTCTATAGGGAGCGAACCCTGGAACCTCGAGTTTAGTTATTGGCAAGCGAACGTCTGAACCATTCCGCCACTCATCACCCTATTTAGTGGCCTGGTAGCTTCATAGTTAGGACGACAAAGAACGAGTGCAAATTACCATCTGACAGTGGTCAGCAGCTGAAACTGGGAGTGTAGGGCTCATCATATGCAGTTTGTGGCTTACTGCCATGATAAAACATTTTCCCCATCACAAGGCAGCTATGGCGTCATGCTTATGGAATCTACTCTGTGTGCAGATACCCTATTTTGAGAAACTGAAACTTTGTCTTCATGTCTATGACTACACTGGCTGTCAGGAACTTACAGTATCTGAGTCATGCGAGGAACCAGGTTCAATCCTCTGTCTTGGTAATGATTATTCTCCTTCCCTCAACCAGACCATGAGTGGTGGCATAGGTGCTATCCTTCAGACTGAACATGATAATCTGAGATCTTGTATGAAACACAAAACTAAGCTATGGTTAGAATGTTACAGCAACTAAGGGGCTGTCCATGGCAAATTCTTTTTGAAATTATACTTTAAGCCTTTGACTCCTGCACCCTGTCCATCAGTATCCTGCACTGTCAACTGTGCAAGCGAAACAAAAAACAAACAAAATAACCCTTTGCCTCCCTCACCCTATCCACCAGCTTCCTGCAGGAAGCTGGTGGATAGGATGAGGGAATCAAATGGTTAAGTTTTTGCAGTTGGTGGACAGGGTGTGGGAGCCAAAGGGTTAAGTAACAAGATGTAAGCCAGAAACAGGAAAACACAAAGGGTGCGTGGCGCCGATCTAGGGCAGGTGAGCATCCTGCAATTCATATGAAAAACTTACAAGATGCATGAAAAATTATATTATACCAAGGGGAACATACAATACACACAGAATATTTTATCATGTCATCAGTAAAAATAAACAATGCAAAAAGCTGCAAACTTCTGTGGTTTCTCGAGTTACCCAAGATGTATCAAATAATGTATGAAAACAGATACACAGCTGCTGCAGAAAATATAGAAATGAGTTTCACTGGCCAAAAAATAATACATGTATATAAACAGTATTGCCTGTTCCTTCCAGTGTAACATGAACGAATGGTGTTTAGTTTCAAATAATGTTAAATATATGCAACAATATATTGATATGACAGATTGTCTCCAGACATGGGAAGTAATCGTGATCACCAATGTTGTGGTGTTTTGATATAGTTGAAATGTGTGTTGTTGAATACATTTGAAATTTGGTGTGTTGAATACAGTTGAAAATGTGTGGTGTTGTTGAATACAGTTGAAAATGTGTGGTGTTGTTGAATACAGTTGAACATGTTGGTTTGTTGATACAGTTGAAAATAGGTGTTGTGAATACAGTTGAACATGTATGTTTGATACAGTGAAGATGTGTGGCGCTATTGAATACAGTTGAACATGTATGGTTGTGAACAGTTGAATGGTGTGTTGTGAATACAGTGAATGTATGGTGAATCAGTTGACATATTTATGTTGTTGAATACAGTTGAACATGTGTGGTGTTGTTGAATACATGAACATGTGTGTTTGAAACAGTTGAACATGTGTGGTGTTGTTGAATACAGTTGAACATGTGTGGTGTTGTTGAATACAGTTGAACATGTGTGGTTGTTGAATACAGTTTGAACATGTTGTGTTGTTGAATACAGTTGAACATGTGTGATGTTGTTGAATACAGTTGAACATGTGTGGTGTTGTTGAATACAGTTGAACATGTGTGCCAATGTTTCTATGGCGTATCTGAATACATTGAAAATGTGTGCCAATGTTTCTATGGCGTATCTGAATACAGTTGAAAATGTGTGCCAATGTTTCTGTGGTGTATCTGAATACAGTTGAAAATGTGTGCCAATGTTTCTGTGGTGTATCTGAATACAGTTGAGAATGTGTGCCAATGTTTCTATGGCGTATCTGAATACAGTTGAAAATGTGTGCCATTGTCTCTATGGTATATCTGAATACAGTTGAGAATGTGTGCCATTGTCTCTATGGTATATCTGAATACAGTTGAGAATGTGTGCCATTGTCTCTATGGTATATCTGAATACAGTTGAGAATGTGTGCCAATGTTTCTATGGCGTATCTGAATACAGTTGAAAATGTGTGCCATTGTCTCTATGGTATATCTGAATACAGTTGAAAATGTGTGCCATTGTCTCTATGGTATATCTGAATACAGTTGAGAATGTGTGCCAATGTTTCTATGGCGTATCTGAATACAGTTGAAAATGTGTGCCATTGTCTCTATGGCATATCTGAATACAGTTGAAAATGTGTGCCAATGTTTCTGTGGTGTATCTGAATACAGTTGAAAATGTGTGCCATTGTCTCTATGGCATATCTGAATACAGTTGAAAATGTGTGCCATTGTCTCTATGGCATATCTGAATACAGTTGAAAATGTGTGCCAATGTTTCTGTGGTGTATCTGAATACAGTTGAAAATGTGTGCCAATGTTTCTGTGGTGTATCTGAATACAGTTGAAAATGTGTGCCAATGTCTCTATGGCGTATCTAAATAAAGTTGAAAATGTGTGCCAATGTCTCTATGGCATATCTGAATACAGTTGAAAATGTGTGCCAATGTTTCTGTGGTGTATCTGAATACAGTTGAAAATGTGTCGACTGCCTCTAATTCTTCTCAAATCAATTCCAATCCTTTTGGCTTTTATGACATGATAAGACCATCAATCCATTTCAGTTTTAAGATCACTGCATGCCATTCTTTCCACATAAGTAACTGTCAGTGAGAAAATGTCTCTGTATAATGAAAAGAGAAAATAAAATCAAGACAAAAGAATGAATTAACATAGTCTCTCATTTTTTTTCTCTTTCATAAAATTAGTTTGACAATCTGCAGTACAAAATACCTGTTCCTTTATAAGTACATACATGCGATGAATGCATGCATGGACACACACACATAACACACACACCACAGACATACATCACTGATAAGCAAAAATTCCACAATGGTGAATACATACTATGATTGGTCAAATATATGCTGTTGGACCTTTGATTAAGACTGAACAGAGAAATCCTGACAGAAATGAATTATGCAGTAACACTAACAAGGTATCCTGGTTAATGCTCATAATGGGACTGATGCGAGTCTTATCGAAAGGTCCTTAATGACAAGTAATGAAATATTGATCTTAAAAAAGAAATGCAAGTATGTACTTAAGACAGGCCATGAGATTATCTGCAATCTCTTTCACAGATCAACTGCAGTCTCAGTCTTATTATTTTTCACAAGCATGAAGACACAAGTTCACACACATGAACCCATAAAGTTAAAAAAAAAAAATTCAGAAAGACATGTCATGAACACACATAATATGTATAACACATGTAAGCCTTTTCACCAAAATCAACACTTTTGATCAAAAACCTGTTCACATGATACATTATCTTGTATTTTCTTTGTGTCATGTGCATGCATGTGTTAAGAGTATTAAGACTTCAGTTCATGAACTTGTTAAAATATTATGCATACATATATGTGTGTATTAAAGTATGCACATCTCATGTGTATGCTCACACACCACACATAACACATACGAATATATGTGATGGGAGCTGAGATAAGGAGGTTGGGTAAATGAAAAATGTGATGGGATGTAAGATAAGGAGTTTGGGTAGATACCTTCCGGTTGGCAACTGTCATGTGAAAATATATCCTTAAATGCAAATGTCAACATTGTATGGAAATCACTTCATTGTATCTAGAAATGATAGGGAACAATCAGAGCAAAGCAAAGACACAACAGAACAAGGCTTGAACTTGGCACCACAGCAACACAACAGTCACCACTGCACAACAAAACAATAAGACGGTAGACCCTGTAAACTGAAGCCAGAGTGACCCAACATCACCTCTTTCCCTTTTCTTTCGCTTTCTTTTGCTTTCTCTCCACAAACTGGCAGCGGCTAAACATGCATTGCAATATGTCAAAGCCATTGCAACCAAACAGTAACATTTCATGTTTTATAAGATTTGTTTTTTGTATATATCTGAATCAACCAATTGTTTGTGAAACAATGTAAGGCCAAGTTACTTGTGACTTACCATTTTAAAAGTCTACTGTTTCTAAATATTAGTTACCGCTTTCTTGTTTCCTTTCCATTTTTTTCTTAATCAACCCTGAGTTAGTGATTCATATCGACCACTTCCTAAAATTTCTACGAAGTGAAACCATAAATGCAAAAGATGAAATCCACAGATGGAAAAGATGATTAACCTGTACTTCTATAACATCTGTATTAGCAGATTTTCACAGACTTTGAAACTGATCACTCATTTCCTTTTTTTCTAAAGTTAATCAACATCAGTGACCATAACTGTCAAACACATGTAACTGTCAACTCATTTGTAGTGTCTGTTTTTCTCAAGGTTTCCTAAGTCAGCACAAACTGTGTCTTTTATTATCCTGTGCTTCATGATCTACATACAGACTCATGAAGAAACCATCAAAAGAATTAGTTCACTTGCCATCCATACAAACGAAATACGAAACATCCTGATCCAACTCTTTTTGTATTGATGGCAACGATTATAAACCTTTCCATTTAAACTCCATTAGGAACTGACACAAGCATTGATAAAAGACAGCCTTTAGACCTGTTACATGTAAGCCTTTTGTCTGATTACATGGTCACCAAATCTTTAAGTCAGACAGATGATATTCCCACTGTCTGTTTCATTTTGATCTAACTTACATTCAACTTTTCTTTTCTATACATCCCTGAACAGAAAAGATCGATTTGGTCTACCATGTGAAGTAACAACAGGAGTTGATAAACAGACATCCATGATTTCTGTGTTTCACTAGTACAGAACAGGAGAAGTCATGGCCGACACTAGGACCTATACTATCACACAGTGGATTGTACAATGCAACTGTAAAAAAATAAACACAAAGATTTTACCACCCTGAAAATCAAACAGTAGATTGTACAGTGCTACAGTAGAAAAGAAACATCATCTCAGCCTTTAAACAACACCAGCTTACTGGTCTTCAACACACAAACAAAAGTCATATGTTCATACTGCAGCCAAGAACACACATGGCAAGTACATCTCCAGCACTACAAACAAACAACTGAAGAACTGACTGTTCATATCCTTTCATCTTTTGACTCTGTTCATGCTGTGTCATGGTGTCTTTGTCCTTTTCGTCTTTACAGCAAAATCCTCTTGGACATGGATCCAAACACTCGCTCTGCCATGGATCTAAACACAGTCTGTTTTGATGTCTGAACACACGCTGACACTATTTGATTTTTGAAGAAAAGCACCGTTCAAATAAGGACTTCATGTCACTTAAGAAAAAGAGCACAGCATAATATCACCACAATAAATTACAGCACAAACGATTAATGTTCCAATATAGCATGTTCCAAGAATGAACATGCTGGACAGTTATGACAGTCAGAAGTTTATGAAACTGTCCATACATAAAACACCAACATGACGTGGATATATGTTTTATCAACTGTATCATAAAATAAAATTGTCCTATAAAGTATCATATATAAAAAGAGTTGTAAATGACACATCAAATACAGTCACCACAATATCTGTGAAATTACGTCTTTTTTTTCTCCACGTCCAAGTATACATGTGTACTAAACTGTCTTTAACACCTTTACACGTACCATGTGACCTTGAATTAAAAGAACAATATACAATAGCAAGGTACACACAAGGTAGCACATCACATTTTTTGGGGAATGTCTTGGTATGAATGATATGCATGTGAAATGTGTGTGTGTATGTGTGTGGTGTTGTCTGTGTGTGTTTGCGCATGAGCGCGTGCAAGCGCTTAGGTATAAGCACTTTTGTACTTAAAATGACCCTGGTATCTACCTTTCTTAGACTTCCCAGTATCTGCCATGTGGAATCAGGGAAAGGGTATTATTCCTCTTTTCCCAAGGGAGGTTACTAGAGATGCACACAGGGAGGGGGAGTATAAACTCCCCTGAAAAAGCTATACATCATCATTCCCATTACCAAATGGATGACAATCCACTTGAAATCTCTCAAATCCTGCTCCATCTTTTAGGGGGCAAAAAAACAAAACCTGTGACTAAGGTCTGGTGAATGTCATCTCCTCTTATCAAGGAAGTGGAAACCAAGAATAAAAAACATGTATATAAACTTCAACAGCCTTTTCCTGACTATATATTATACCTGAAAAATCAGTATTAACTATTCGATTCAACTGGATCAACCTGCTATACATATACATATATACTAAGTAAAACATACAAATGCCACAAGAAAAAACCCTGAATTGATAAACAGGCTCAAAAGACTACTGTTAAGTACATGATCACCACAACAATACGCTTAAAGTATTCAACTCAATTTTACTGTTTCTATCTACACATTGCATAAACCTATTAATGCTCTTCTTTTTCTTTTTTTTTTTCATCCTTTCCTGAAGTGTTTACCTGCCATTATGATCATCATGAACAACAGAATACCCTGATAAGTGACAGATAAAAACAAAGAGAGAGGTAAAATGTTTATGTTGCCAACAGCAAAGTTGTCTTAGAACCAAGACAACAGATACTGATATACACAGTACACTAAAATACAATTCATAGACTTCACGTACCAATTAAATTTAAGCTCCTTTTAAAATTTCTTCAAAATATAAATCTATAAACTTCAAATCATACAATTCAAACTGCCTCTGAAATGATTGGAAAGTTACCAAAAACGATTCACCATAGTTCTATACGCTACTAAAGAGAACCGGTTTCACAAAAAAATGGATATTACTGCTAATCACATGACAGTTAATGATTACAAAAAATCATCAATTATCATCACCAGTACCATAAACGAAGGTAACAATCAATGGGAAAATCATCAAGACACTGTCCGTAGAACGAACAAGCCACAAGTACTATAATACAAATATTGCACTCTTGAAAAGTAGTGGACACAAACTGTTACATGACTAGTCAAATATAAAATGCATCAGTTCATGAACAGAAGCAAACTGTATCCAGTAAAACATAAGACGCTTTATTTCATGAACAGAAAGAAACTACCTATCCAGAAAAAATGCAAAAGAAGATGACAGTCACTATAGAAACACAGCAAGACACAGGCTTTTAACCATCAAGCCACCATTCTGCACTGTCTGCAGACAGCTTACATCACACCATGTACATGTTTATCTGATTTAAAACTACTGAACATCATGTACATCACTACATGCTTATCTGACCTAAACCACAGAACATCACGGTCATGTTTTAATGTGATGCCAATCCACCAATTCCAGTCCTTCTCTTTAACTTACTAGTCAACATGCCCAGTCAGTTCTTCCGTCTCTTTTAACTTGTGACAATGCAATATAATCCATATACTTGAAACAGTACTTATAAACGAAGTATGTACCCAACTCACAAGAGTCATCATAATACTGGGACACTTTACGCTGACTTAACAGTTATTCAGTAAAATAAGTCTGCGATTGATTTACTATTAAAAAAGAAAGAAAGAAGGTAAAATATAAAATAAAAAAAAACACCTAAGACACTTTACACTGATTTATAATGATTTCATAAAATAAAAGATGGAGCCCATAACATTTCTCTTTTCACAGTCCCCTTTATCTGCCACAGAATTCACTTCTGATTCAGGATCTTTCCATGCAGTGCATAGGTACCTATGTGAGGAATCAACAACTCTTCCCACAGGCAGAACAATGGGGAAAATTTTTTGGGGAAAAAAAGGTAAAAAAAAATAAGGAAAAAGTCACCCAATTCACACATAAAACTGCACACAGTCACTCCTTCAAGAAATGGGCACGGTGAGACATTAATACTGTTTTTGTCAAGCCCAGCACAAAAGACGAAATCTGTACACAAAAAACCATTACAAGAACAAGAACAGTTGTACTACATGTCATGAGCAATCAGGTCACGAAATATCACTCGTCTCTTGAGACCGCTGGATGCTCATGTGTAATATCCAGGTTTTGGCGCATCTGATGCTGTCGAAAACAGTTCTTTACACCTTGAAGAGCACACGTAATGCTGTATAGGTCCACTCTAAGCCATCACAGATATCCAACTGTTGCATAGTATTTCCTTATCATGTGTCTTGTTGGACACTCCAAAGCCAGGTTTAACACCGACACATTTTTCATCACACACCAGATGATGTTCACTGACTATGGAAGGCAGTGTTTAGGTGAACACTCCAAAAGCAGGCAGAACACCAACATGCACAAGTGATGTATGTCCACACAAGTGCAACTCAACTGTTCAGCGGAACATTCTGAGACACCCGCAGGCCTTCTGTTACACAGGTGAGGATGTGGAACATGCGGGTCAGCGTCCTGACTGGTCTGCCACAATCTTCATGAACCCATCTACAGCACCCACAGGGCTGTGAACTGTGTGAATTCTGGACACCACACTGCCACTGGTGAGAAATCTGACTGCAGGTACTTTTATCTCTGGGCAAGACGAGGCTTTCTTCTGCACAGTGTGTGGATGTGTGTGAGAGTGTGCACGTGCAAGTGAGTGTGAGCAAGTGCATGTGTGTGCATGCAGGCCTGCCTGTGCATTAAGTGTGCACATACACGTATATATATATTTGATATTATGCATTTTCTCATCGCTTCCTTTTCCTCATCACTTTCTTTCCACTTTGATTTTAGCTAGGATTTAAAGCTAAGTTGATTTCTGATGACTTCGTTTTGCCTTTGATTTTAGCAAGAAATTTAAAGCTAAGCTGGTTTGAGCAAAATGAATGTGAACCACTCAACTCCATCCCTCAACATCACACCACAAACTTTGTCTGCAGTCTGAGCATGGTCTTTTCAGAGAACCTGAGCATGGTCTTTTCAGAGAACAGAGTGGATGCAACACAAACACAGCGATGATTCAAATGCGTGATGACTTCAGGATTATAACAATGAAGCACGAGGCGATGAAAGCTTCAGAGATCCATAAATGTTTTTTAGCCACAACACACACACACTCTTGAGAGAATCAGAGTCAGATGCCCAGATTCGTTAACCCTTTCAAATCATTCACACGGTGGGAGGTGACAGGGTTTAAACGAGGATGGTCATTATATACCAGACATGTGTTGTTAAAAAGACGATGGTCAGTGTGGTGGTGGTGGTGTTTCTCTGGTGGTGGCAGTGGAGGATGCGTGGTGATTGTCGTCTGTGGCAGTGTCCCCTCTCACGTTGGGTCAGGATAGTCGGTCTCTTCATGCAGCTTCCTCAGCATACTCACCTACTTTGACCAGCAAAGGACAAGACAAGCACAGCAATGAATGAGTAAGTATGGCTAAAGAGGTCGGTTATAACGGATTATGGATTGAAAATATTGTGCATGCTAAAAATATCTGGAGAACAATAACAATAATAACAACAATGACACTAACAATAACAGTAACAATAAAAATAATAACAAGAATAAACATTAATAATAATTATCATCATCGTTAATGTTGTCTAGTTCTATTCTCCAGCTAGTCATTTTTAAGTATTATCTATGGTATATGTTACACATTTGCAAGATGCAAAGTGTCAATACTGATATATTAACTCTCCTTCACCCCCCCCCCCCCCCCCCAGAATATGCACACATAATATACACAAACATGAATACATACTAACAGAGCTTAACCATTCACAAAACACACACACTCACACTCCAGAATACAAACACATACATATACACAAATGAATACATACCAACAGAGTTTAATCACACACACACACACACACACACACACACACACACACACACACACACACACACACACACACACACAACACCGCACACAAATGCAAAATGTAGTGGATGGGAAAAGCACAGGTAAACATGCCTTATCGTTTACCCCCTTCTCCTTTCAAAAATCCTTTCATACAAACAAGAGCATCATAGTACATTTATCAATTGTAGAAGTGTTACCATCTTTTTCCTGTGCATTCCTGGATTCCTCTCTTCACCCCCTCAGTATATCTTGTATCCTCCTTCTTTCCATACATACATAGCCATGCCTCTTCATACATAATGAGCAAAAGACCTAAACCGTACAAATAGTGATAACTCATATCTATTACAATAAACTTACACACACTCTCAAATGTATCAAAAGACACACAAATACACCTTCACACACACACACACATACACTCACACACACGCACGCATGCAAGCATACGCGCACACACACACACACACACACATCCTCTCAACAACTCACCAAAGGATCGGCAGCCTCCGTGCTGATGACATTTTCCTCTTTGCTGGATGGCGAAGGCGTCTTTTTGTTGCTACCGCTAACATCCATTTGGCTGACTGGCACCGACGTGTGAGGAGGGACTGAGTCGTAGCCCACATCGTCAGGTCGGATAGGCAACAGGTGGCGCTCACAACCCAGGTTGGACCAGGGGTAGGTCTGCATGGACCACTCAGTGGGGTCCTCCCAGGGAGCACGCCTTCCATACACCTGACAAGTCAGATGTTAGGGATGTTAGACAATGTAAAACTTTTTATCTCATCATCATCATCATCAGGTGCCCTGGCGCATGGCGTTGGCGACCATGGACTTCCATCCATCTCTATCTCTTGTTGCCCCCAGCATCTCCCCCACCCTCCTCATCCCCAGCCACTCTGCAAGTCCGTCCAGCATTCTCTCCCTGGGTCTACCTGGTGCTCTCTTTCCCTCCAGCTTTCCCTTTGTGACCAAGGGCTCCAAATCCCCCTTCCTCATAAAATGGCCTATAAATGTTGCTTGTCTTTTCCTAATCTTCCTTATGAGTGATCTACTTGTGTCTGCCTCCACCAAGACTGTCTTGTTTGTTTTCTTTGCTGTCCATGGAACTCTCAACATTCTTCTCAGGAACAATCTCGGCTGCCTCAATCTTGCTCTGGCTTTGCTTGCTGACTGTCCATGCCTCACATCTGTACAATAGTATTGGTTCTATATAACATTCAAGGACTCTCTTTCTGATGTTAAATGATAGGCATTTGTTGGTAAGAATGCTTGTCATCTTCTTGAATTCTGTTTTGGCTTGGCCAATTCTGCCAGCTATTTCCGATGTGCATCTGCCGTCTGATGAAATGACCGTTCCCAGGTATTTGAACTTATTAACCTGTGTCAAGGTTGTGCCATTTGCTGTTATTTTGCATGAGGGGATTTTATGTTTTTTACTGATCACCATGACTTCAGTCTTCCTGTTGTTTAGTTCCAACCCCTTACCTTTGCTTTCTATTTCTAGTATATTCACAAGGTTTTGTAGGTCCCTTTCATTTTCTGCAATTAGCACGGTGTCATCTGCGTACCGAATGTTGTTTATCATTTTCCCTCCAACCTTTAATCCAGGGTCTTCTTCTAGGTTTCTCATGATGTTTTCGCTATATAGTGCAAACAGATCTGGTGACAAAACACAACCCTGTGACTCCTCTTTTGATGTTTTGGAAAGACAATGTAAAACTTTTTATCTACTGACCAAAATGTGAAATGATGGTATTGTGGGATTTGGCTCTTACACTGAGTACAGCATGTTGTAGGCTCGATGGGAAGAGTGGAACCATGTAGTCAAAACTCATCCATTTCACAGATGCATTACTGAGTGCGCTATTCAAATTTTTTTTTTTTTACCAATATGGCAGATGTCTAATATCTTCAGGTCCAGTTGATGCCAAGATATATTATATAAAAAAAAAGCATAGAGTACGCCCCTGTCACACAGTCTCAATCCAAAATGGAACTCTATAGCATCATCACTATTATTCCTACCATAGGTGTAAAACAACAACAGCAGCAACAAACCCAAAGCTAGTTCTGTCAGTTGTCTTAACTCATTCTACCCCATTTACGAATATACTCATAAAGCCCACCCAACAGTTCCTGACCATTTAAGAGTATACTTGTAATGCTCTCTGTTCCTAGTTGGCACGGTCTCAATCAGTTTATTTTATGCTTACTTCCCTTTGATGGTTTAAGCTTCCCCGCAAATGGTTTGCTAACTTTTCAAGTAGCAGTTTTGTTTCCATCATTTCCATTAAGATGACGAAGCATATGTAGCGTATCAGTGCTGACAAAGTGATCCGACGAGTCCATGAGTAGATGACGAACTATGACAGCAATGAAAATGACAAATCTGTTGAAGATACTGTCTGAGTGAAAATGATAGCAGACGACGCTGTGCCATTCACATCAACTTGTAGATTGAATGATGTGACAACAAATCAAGGTGGGCGTGGCTTATCACAGCAGGTGCCGTGCATGAATAAATGGCATTCATTAACAAATTATTTCAAAGCAATGTCCATGAAAAATGGTGGAAACACAACTTAGACATTTACTAAAATTTGAATGGAATCTTTAAGTAGTTTAAGAATTATTGACATTGATATTTTGGGTGACCTGGTCATATTTCTATGCACACCCTGCTGCACGCGTGAGCAGGGGGAGGAAACACACCTGGAGTAGAATATGTTAACTGCAGTCAAAACTACTACTAAAAAAAAAGTTATATGTTAACCATGTCACTGTCATACCTGCAGTCCATCCCTCACAGCCTCAATAATGTAGGGCACCACAGAGTAATTCCACAGGTCAGTGAACCACACCTGGGACCCAGCCATGTCCATTGGGCACGACAGGAACAGACGAGGACCTAAACCAACAAACAGCATAAAAACAACATGGTCAAGCCATACTAACAATCTCCCTTTTTACACAAAAAATATTATGGGAAATTAATATTTTACACTTTTCAAGGCCACTGTAAGCGATTTGGTATGGCCATGTAACAAAATCCAGTGGCCTTTAGAATCAACCCTCCCGGGAACAGTTGAGATAGGGAGATGGAAAGGATGACCGAAAAAGCACCGGACTAACATAATTGCAGAACAGACAGAGAAACCATTTGCACACACACACACACACACACACACACACACACACACACACACACACACACACAAACACAATTCTCTCTAAAAGAAAAAGCCCAAAGCCCCAAATACTTACCAATGGTAACATCAGAAGAACTGTGGGTCTCCAGGAACTTGTTGACATGGGCCCACACTTTGGGGATCCAGTCGATGGTGCGGTTCAGATCGTTGTTGCGCACACCTGTGCGAACTTCGGCCTCCACCAGTTTGCGCCTCAAGAAGCGTCCCAGGAACCCTTTGACGGGCTCCATGTGGTTGGCGCACAGCACCCAGCGAAAGTTGTGATGGAGCTGAAGGTTGGTGGTGGAGCAAGTGGACTGGTTCATTGTGCCAATGATGTAGGGGCTGAAAAATGTCCACTTTCTCTTTAGATGCAATGCATATTCCTTAAGTGGGGAATGTCTATCTTTATCATCTCTCCACCATGACTTAAATGTCACTTTCCAGTTAAGTTGGATTCATTGATGTTGGGAGATTACAGAAATTTCATCAAATTTGTTTGCCTGAAGATTTAAAACAAGTTTGACTGCCCGCACCCAAGCAAACACGAACCAGAAGAACAAGAAAACCAATGTAAGTGCGTATCCAACGCGACAAAACAAAACAAGCGCAAATTTTTGGCCAATAGCCTTTGTCAAGCGCGAACGCACGGTCACAGACAGATCACAGACACCAAACAATGGATAATAAAAACGGGACTAAAAACTTCCCTGCCGCCTCGTCCAGGGGTAAGAAATGGAATGCCCATGTTGTCATGAGCAGTAGTAAGAAATGGGGAGAGGGGAGGCAACTATGATGTCAAAAGGGAAGTGAGATGAGTTCTGCAATTTTGAGAAGTGGCCATGCTATATTGGTATAGCCCTGTTCTGAAGAAGGCACAGGGCAAGAGCCAAGAGGTAAGGGAGTAGATTGTGCCCAGTGCCATGAATCTGGTAGGCCTGGGAACAGGAAGAAACATGAAACGGCATGTCTGAATTCTGTTGCGCAATGGATTACTTATGGTTTGTCATTAACACCATAAGGTTTGCGTGTTCCAAGTTTATTTATGAGGTGGGATTCTCTGTCTTTCCTGTGTATGGTGCTGTTATTGTATAGAAGCCACAGACCTTTCACTCGGATGTCATTGATTGAGTGGTCTGATTGGTTGAAGTGATTGGGGATAGTTTTATCCCTTTGGTGGCGGATATCAGCCAAGTGTTCTTTAAAACGTGTGTCAAGGGTGCGTCCAGTTTCACCAATATACAATTGGGAACATTGAGAGCAGCTGATCAAGTAGACAATGTTATAAGTTTGACAGTTGAAATGTTTTGTAATTCTCATATGAGATTTGGGGCCTTTGACTGTGGTGGCTGAGCACAAGAAAGGACAAGTCTTGCATTTAGGTTTGTTGCATGGAGAGGTTCCTGGAGGTTGGCTGACTGGTTTGCTGAGATTTGAATGCACCAGCAAGTCGCGGAGATTTGTGTCTCTCTTGTAGACGATCAAAGGGCGCTTGTCAAAGGTTTCACCTGTAGTGGGACTGGATCGCAAAATGTTCCAGTTGGACAAGATGATCCTTTTTACGAGGTGCAAGGACGGGTGGTAAACTAGACTGAGGACTGGCCGATCCTCTGTGGCAGCTTTGGGCTTCGAATGGAGGGCATTTGGCCAAGAGACAGAGTTGATTTTTTTTCCGGGCTTCATTGATGACCTCGAGTGGGTAATGTCTGCGCAGGAAAAATCTAGTCATTTCAACTGCTTTGTCCTGGAAATCGTCTTCGTCTGAGCAGAGGCGTCGTAGTCTCAAGAACTGCGAGTAGGGAATGCTGTTTCTGGTGTTGGAAGTGTGAGATGATTGATAGTCCAGGTAGGAATGTGAGTCTGTAGGTTTGTAGTGGACTGTGGTGACTAGTTGTTCAGATTGAAGGGAAACTTCGATATCCAGGAAGCTTATGGATGTGTTTGAAATTTCATATGTGAACTTGATGGATGGGTGAAACGTTTGGACGTAATGGATGAATTGCAAAAGTTGGTCATGATCGAGGGATGTCATGCCAATGCAATCATCTATGTATCTTTTGTAAATTTCAGGTTTGGGTTTCTTGTATTGTTGTAGGATTTGTTCCTCCAAGTATCCCATGAACAAACAGGCATAGCTGGGGCCCATTTTTGTGCCCATGGCGACTCCGCTAACTTGCGAGAACGTCTCATCGCCGAACGAAAATGTGTTCATGGTAAGAACCAGCTACGCAAGTCGGACGAGGGTTGAAGTAGACAATGTTTGGTCACGTCGTTTGTCCAGAAAATGCTGGAGAGCTTTTAACCCATCGGAGTGGGGTATGCAGGTGTACAAAGAGGTCACATCCAAAGTGAACAGGTATTGGGGTTTGAAGGTGTGGTCTTCATTTATTATTTGAATCAGATTCAATGTATGGTTAGTGTCTTTGATGAAGGTAGGCAAAGCCTGGACTATAGGTTGCAAAATGTGGTCAAGAAACTGAGAAATGTTTTCAGTTGGGCAGTTTGCAAGCTGACACGATAGGACGGCCAGGATTGTTGGCTTTATGTATTTTGGGAAGTAAATAAAAAAGTGATTGGACTGGAAGTTGTTTGATGAGTAGTCTGGCAGTGGGGGGCAGCTGCTTAGAGGTTATGAGATTGTTGATAAGTTTGGATATCTTGGCATGATTGGTCACGTGGGCAGGTTGTCCAACTTTTTGTAGAAGGCGTGATGGTGGAGTTGTTTCTGGGCTTCCTTGATATACAGATGTCTGTCCCAGACTACAATCGCACCCCCCTTGTCTGCTGGTTTGATGACAATGTCGTCTCTGTTTTTGAGGGAGTGTAGTGCGTCACTTTCTTCTTTGGAGATGTTGGAATATTTCTTGGGTCGCATGTTGAGACAGTCTATTTCTTGGTGGCATTTGTTGATGTAATGTTCAACTACGGGAAAGGTGTTGCGGGGAGGTTCCCGATGAGCAGGCTTATGGAAAAGTTTTGTAAATAAGTCAGCATCAGAATTCAATTTTTGTTTGGGAGGATGTCCCAGTACTGCCATCCAACGTAGGGATCTAAAAAATCGTTGGCAGCTGTTCATAGTTTGGTATTTGCTGGGAAGATTTAATTTTGTTAATGTTCTTTTTCATCTATCATCTACCATTCACTGATACACTTTTGCAGGTTGACTTTAAAATATGCTATCACATGCTATAACTTTTCAGTTATTATTGTCATTTTACAAATATTTCTAATGGTTTATAAGTAAAACAATTACAAACAAAACAAAACTAAAAACACCCCCCTTTAAAAATCTGAAGCAAAATGAAATTTTTTTTTATAGTAAAAATCAAACAATAACAACCAAAAAATCAAAACAAAACAAACAACCCCCAAAACAAACAAACAAAAAAACACCCACTCCCTCAGAAAACCCCCCACACAAAACAGTATGAGATTTTCTGATTAACACATTCATACTCCACCACAATACAAACAGCAAACTTCTGCCTACCCATGAACACACTTTTGCCAAACACCAACGGCTTAACTAAATGTCTTACAGCACAACTTACACTCAGCAACAAAACAAAAATCCATCCAAACACAACTTACCATTTCTGGTACTTGGCAGTGAGGAATCCATTGAAGACATCAGCAAGAGAGGCCACATGATGCAGATTGTCCAGAATGACCACTGAGGGCAGAGCACTGGCAGAGGTTGCCTCACACTGGTCAGCAATGTTGGACAGGTATTGCTGCAGTTCTTTAGCCGATTTGTGGTCCACATTGAACACGGCCACACTGCCTGCCGTCAGCTCCTTGCCTGATCTGCACATCAACAACAAATCATGATAATAATGATATTGTCTGTGATGATAACATTTATAATAAAAAAGAAAACAAAAGAAAAAGAAACATGATTTTGTTTAACTCTTTGACTCAGCACCATATCCACCAACTGCAAAAATGTAACCCTTTGAATCCCTCCCCTACCCACCAGCTTCCTGCAGAAAGCTTGTGGATAGGGTAAGGGTGTCAAAAGATTAATTTCTACTTTGCTACATGGTTCACAGTGCAGAATGCTGGTGAACAGGGTGAGTCAAAGGTTATTATTTCTATAATGCTTTCAAACTTGGACAGTTGTATGTGTGCTCATCCAGATCTGGGTTAGTAACGATAAGAAAAACTCTTCCACCCACACAATATCCAATATGTAGGAGAAGCCTTAAAACAAATCTGCAACAAATCTTGAAGAGAACATAGCATTACTTACAAAAATGCATACAGTGGAATCTGCCTGCAAAGAAATTCAAGGAAATGGAAAAGTGTTTGTCATAGCAGTCATTCGTAGTAGCTACAAGTAAGAAAAATCAATGAACTTGCACAGCACAGATTGTTTGTTGCCTTGTTGGTGGAATTCTGATGTTATACACACCACTGCCTGTTTTATATGCCATCATTATGATGTTTAGCAGTCAGCTGATGGGTCAGTCAGTGAAGAACCCAAAAAGAAATGCACATACACAGTAAACACACTTCAGTGTTGGCATTACATCATGATGATCACTGTCCTATATACATGTTGCAGATGCTCAGCAGTTGTACCAGTCTTGAGTGCTTGTTTGTTGACAGGCAAAGAGATACATAGCAAGCTTGGCCTTCGGGAAACAACCAATCGTTCATACAAAGAGGAATTTGTTCTGTGTGATAGTAGATTTTGTTTGTTATAGACAGTATTTTATAAGAGAAAAAGAGAAGGACTGGCAAGGAAAATAAAACAGCATGTTATTGTTGGAAATTGTTTAAGGATCATTGCACCTCAGAAAGCTTCCGTTGAGTACATCTTTTCTTCTTCTTTTTTTTTTTTTTTTGGGGTGGTGGGGTGGGGGGTCCCATTTTCTACGCCACCATAATGGCTACAGAAGCTGGCACAGTGTTAGCAATGCAATGACGGTGATGAAGATGAGGATGATAATCATGATGTTATGGAGTTTCATCTAGGATTGAGACTACGTGACAGGCTGTACTCTACATTTACGATCATAACATATCCTGGCATCAACCAAGCCTGAGAGATACAGACACCTTCAGTATTGGTCAGAAGATTTGAGCAACATCCTCAACGATACATCTGTGAAGTGGTTGAGACTTGACTGTGTGATCCCAGTCTTTCCAATGAATCCTAGCACGCTCAACTCTGTACAGTAGCCAGTTGGAGCCAAAAAATCCCATAATAGTTTTTTTGAAGAGACTGAAGGGGATTCAAACCCACACCCTTCCAGTCAGCAGTCCACTGCGCTAACCGCTATACCACAGTGACAGACTGAGAAAAAATAAACAAAATAACTTTCCAATCAAAATGATAATTATCCGTGCCCCAGAGAATATTAAGGAAAGATAAACATGGTTGGTTTGTTAACAATCAATGTCAGCTGACACTATAAATTACCTGAGCACAAGATGTTCAGCCAGTTTCTGAGCCAGGTAAGTCTTGCCGGTGCCACTAGGACCACACAAGATGATACGGCGGTGCTCCAACAGCAAGGACACATAGCGCTGGACAATGGACTTGGGGATCATTGTCTCAAATGCTAAGGAATCCACACTCTGCTGCCGTGTACCTGTGGAAACAATGACAACCAATGATGAGATCAATGATAATTAGAATCTGACTGTGCTGTACCCATGCAGTATGTATGTACAAACAATAGTGCTAAGAATAAATTGTTCTTGCATAACACTATTCTCCACGCTCATGTGGACTCACTGCACTTTACACATTTCACAAGACAAAGTGTTGTACATAAAGAGTATACACACATAAGAATACACACACTTACATTTTAACCTTTTGATTCCCGCACCCTATCCACCAACTGCAAAAACTTAATCCTGTGATTCCCTCACCCTATCCACCAACTTCCAGCAGGAAGCTGGTGGATAGGGTGAGGGAGTCAAAAGGGTTAAGTTTTTGCTTTCCTAGCATGGATGGCAATACAGGATGTGGGTGGACAGAGTGCGGTAGAAGGGTTAACATGTATACAAAAAATTACAATGCCTCCCAATACATGTACACAGGCATATATCTATGGTTATAAGCAAACATACACACGAATGATTACATGATGCAAAACGACTGACAGTCAGAAATAGAAGTACGTACTAATGGATAATCAACAATGGTGAACAGATACGTCTTTATCTGTTACTTGATGTGCAAAAAGATAAGCAGATCTCTCATTCCAGTCCACAATGAGTTTGATGTTAGTTTGTGCCGATGCATACAAGCCATAATCAAACAAATAATTGTGTCCCAATGAGGATATATTCTTCTCAGTCAAAGATATTTGCTTCTACAATGTTTGATTTCATTGCAATTATTATGTGTGTCTGTTTCATAAAAACAGTTTAGTATTATTGACATGAAATTCAATAAAATATTATTAATGCATGACCTAAATAATATGTACACATAACTCATTCAAGTATTGATGTGCACATGTTCATAAAATCGCAAAAATATAAAAAAGTTTAAGGAAAAAAAAATCAGAATTATTCATTTTCCTCACTTTGGAGTGGGGATAAACGCGACTCTGCATGAAAATGTTACATATTTTGTATAAATATGATGGACCCTTTTTTTTCTTTTTTAAAAAAAATAATGTTCTGTTTGTAATCAACACTTTTCGATAAAGAAAACACTCATCTGTTTATGCTCTATTTTAGATGAGAAGTTTAGAGCATAGTGAAAGTTTGTGACAAACTGATATGGTCAGATGAGAACTGTCCACTTTAACACTGTTTCATACATGCATTCATAAGTAATGATTTAATTTTAATTTGGAGTCAATAAAAAAAGTTGTTTGATCACCACAAAAAGACATCTAAGTCGATTGTTTTGTTATTTACATGATCTAGTACCTGAAAAGAAACACATACCTCCAGAAAAACAGAAAACAAAATGGGTGGCACTGCACTAAAGCAATACACTCTCCCCAACTTGCAAAGAAAACGCTGTACTAACCTTTCAAGCAGATTCCGATCTGTGTGGTGTCCCCTACCAAGTAGCCAATAGGAAGTAACTCTGGTACTTCAGAATCTGCGGACAAAAGTAAAAAAACAAAAAAAACTTGTATTGCTTTGCTAGTAAATTATTCCATTTGTTAACTGGAAAAACAAATCGATTCTGCAAAAACAATGTTGACCTTCAAACAAAATCATTACCCTAAGTGTAACACAAACAGACTGAGCAACGCTCTTCCTGTTACTGGGGCTCATGATGTTGATTTTAAACTATTTTGTCTACAACCAGTAGAAGTCCCAAATGTTGAAATGCATTACTAGCATGTCCTTAATGCATCTACCATGTCCTTAATGCATTTTGTTTGTAACTTCTTTTTCTTCTACATTTCCCTAATTTCCATAAAAGTCACTGAGGTACTGCACCAAAGAACTCTTCACTAGATTCTTCCAGCTCTGTTGGTTGTGCACCAAAGCCTGGGTCTCTGCAAACTGTTTCTCTGTCCATTCCGCAATGCTATCAGACCATCATTTTATCTGTGTTCCCCTCCTTCTCCCTCCCTCAACTTTTCCCAAGGCCAATGGATCTTGTTACATGGCCATACCAATATAATTTTGTTTTCTTGAATGTAGTCAACAAATCTTCATACGGTCCGATGTGCTACTCAATGGTTTGGTGCACTTGGTCATAGGTGATATGATCAGCGTATCCAATCGTTTGATGCACTTGTTCATTGGTAGTATGATCAGTGTATCTGATATTTAGTGTCTTGATTTCCATGGCTTGGATTCATCTTTCCAGATTAGCTGTGAGTGTCCAAGTCTCCCAAGCATACAGGAAGATGGATTATACCAGAGACACGAAAATGTTTTCATGAAAATGTTCTTGTCCTTCCATACAGGCTTCAGCCCAGGTAATTCTGATGTTGTCTTTGCTGCCCCTGGACAGGATGTCTGGTTTGGATCCCTCACTGCTATGGATCCTAAGTAACAGTTCCTACCTTTACTCCACTGACAGTTGTATCAGTAGTGATGGTGGTGTTGTGACTGGCCATCAAATTGGCCTTATTGGAGCTGATTTCTTAGCCATATGATGTTTCATATAATTTCTTAACAAAATTAGATGTGTCTGTGCATGACCTGATGAATACCTACTCTCTATTTCATTTTCATTTTATTATGTATCTCTTTTCTTCATCTGGTGTAAAATTCTCTCTTTACCTTTTGTGCGGGTGATCTCTCCCAGGTGATAAGAGAAGACGCTCTCAGCACTCAAGCCCAGGTTGGTGACAGGATCTACTCGCAGGACGTATTCCTGTCATACAATAATAACACTATGAGTACAATCAAGTGCCAGCATCCACACTCACACATGCACAAAGAAAACCCCGAACAATACAAAGCAAATAAACAAACACAAATGAAAAAACAAACACAACCCCCAAACTTGGAATGTTGCAAAATAGATGATAACCATTTTGGTGATTCATAATCACCGTCAGGCATACATTTTCTACACAAGTGCCTTTATTCATATTAAGAAGACAACAGACAGATCTGGCAATCAAACACAGGAGTAAACTGGATTATAACAAGTGCTGGTCTTCTCCCATCTTTTCCAGTGCACTGATACTGCAAAAAGTCTGTTTTCCACCATCAATACTATTTTTAACACAAAAGCTGTAAATGCACAAAATATGCAAATACTCTCTGCTAAGTAAGATACAGCATAATCAGAAAAAAACAAAGCAAAACAAAACAAAAAACTCCAGGGAAGACGGGAGGAGTAAGAAGCAGGTGGAAGAGGAGAATAAAGGAGAATAAAGGAGAACTGAAGAAAGTGTAAAACTCAAAACTGGGAAACATTTTGCAAAGTCTAGACTTTGGATATATTTTCTAACCTTTCCCCCATAACAGACAGACTGACAGAAAAAAACATACAATTAAAACCAACTCAAACAACATCAAAAAACAAACCAATTAACCAACTCAAAAACAAACTCCACAATAAAACAGAACCTGTGATGATGAAGCTCAAGCAGATGTATAATAGTATGTATGTTTTACCTTGAAGATTTTGCGGACAATGTTGTCAAGGATGTCCCACTTGGTTTTGCCACTCACTGACAGAGAGCCTATCAACACTTCTGCTGGTTTCTGCAAGAAAAAACATCAAAAACATGTTACAGATATAAGTACAAAAAAACTACAGTGTTTATATACATGCTACATTAATAAGAATATCCTTCTTCTTTCATTGTGTTTATATACATGCTACATTAATAAGAATATCCTTCTTCTTTCATTGTGTTTATATACATGCTACATTAATAACAATATCCTTCTTCTTTCGTTGTGTTTATATACATGCTACATTAATAAGAATATCCTTCTTCTTTCATTGTGTTTATATACATGCTACATTAATAACAATATCCTTCTTCTTTCGTTGTGTTTATATACATGCTACACTAATAAGAATATCCTTCTTCTTTCAAAGGAATATTTACAAACCTTTTCACAAATAAATGAGCAGCAGAATTTACACAAAACATTTCCTGCCATAATATTCCATTTACAGTTTTAATTTCTTGACAATTCTGAATAGCAAGAATTGAAATTAACAAACAAACAAACAAAAACACAAAAACAAAAAAAAAAGGGAAAGAAATCAAGATCTGCTATTGTCTAAGCCCAATTCATGTGTATACTACATCTTCAGAACATTAAGTACACATATCAAAGATTCTATACATCATGTCAGTGCTACGTGGCTCATGGAAATACATAAACATCCAGCATGCACACTCCCTCAAATAGAGTATGACAGCCTTAATGGCAGGGTTGAATAAAGAAAAAAACATGACCATCAATGTAAAAGCCTACACGTATATTTGAGTTCACACAGGATTCAATGAATGAAAAAAAACCCCCAAAAACCCTCAACTGTTCCTGCCATAACTCATAATTCACAGTCATAAGTTACAAGCACCATTCCTCCAACTGTCTGTACCTCTAGGCCTGGTCTGGAAGGGTCAGGGTTTTGAACCTTGGTACACAGTGATAGTCACTCTCTTCCCATCACGGTCGTTGGCTGCTGTCTCTGCCAACAACATATCTGTAAAAACACAACACATGTACATGTCTACATGAATAATGTACGTCCATGTATACAACAGTGATTGTATGTAATAGTGGTCACATATAAGGTCAGATTACTAAGATAAAACTGACAGTGAGGGAGGGAGGACTCACCAAGCCTGCACAAAATCCTGATGCTGGCAAGGCCATAAAATGGGGAGGGGTGGATGTGAGGGATCTCTGAAACACTAAACTGACAGCACCAGAATGATTGAAGCATGATAAAGCTGGACAGCAACAAGGCCATCTTTTATGTTTCAGGCTGGGATTGAACTTGAGACATCAGATCTTGAAATCAATGGTTCTTTTAAAAGAACCAACCAGCCTATACAAAAACTGACAAGTTAAATCAATTTTATTTGAATCACACATGGAAGTTATTTAGCGATTCTGGCATTTAAAGTAAAAAGAAGGAAAAGTAAAAGTTTCCTCATCATATCAGCAGCTGTTGAAAAGTGAATTGTCAGAGGTCTCAACTTCTCTCTAGAACAGGATTACAAGGGCAGTACCCATCTCCTTTCCATGGTTCCTTCATCTTCCTTGTCCCCTAAACAGAGAAAAGCACCCATTTATAGCCTCCTTCGTCTTCCTTGTCCCCTAAATTATGAGAAAAGCACCCATTTATAGCCTCTTTCATCTTCCTTGTCCCCTAAACAGAGAAAAGCACCCATTTACAGCCTCCTTCGTCTTCCTTGTCCCCTAAATAGAGAAAAGCACCCATTTACAGCCTCCTTCGTCTTCCTTGTCCCCTAAATAGAGAAAAGCACCCATTTACAGCCTCCTTCATCTTCCTTGTCCCCTAAACAGAGAAAAGCACCCATTTACAGCCTCTTTCGTCTTCCTTGTCGCCTAAACAGAGAAAAGCACCCATTTACAGCCTCTTTCGTCTTCCTTGTCCCCTAAATAGAGAAAAGCACCCATTTACAGCCTCCTTCGTCTTCCTTGTCCCCTAAATAGAGAAAAGCACCCATTTACAGCCTCCTTCGTCTTCCTTGTCCCCTAAATAGAGAAAAGCACCCATTTACAGCCTCCTTCGTCTTCCTTGTCCCCTAAATAGAGAAAAGCACCCATTTACAGCCTCCTTCGTCTTCCTTGTCCCCTAAACAGAGAAAAGCACCCATTTACAGCCTCCTTCATCTTCCTTGTCCCCTAAATAGAGAAAAGCACCCATTTACAGCCTCCTTCGTCTTCCTTGTCCCCTAAATAGAGAAAAGCACCCATTTACAGCCTCCTTCGTCTTCCTTGTCCCCTAAATAGAGAAAAGCACCCATTTACAGCCTCCTTCGTCTTCCTTGTCCCCTAAATACAGAAAAGCACCCATTTACAGCCTCCTTCGTCTTCCTTGTCCCCTAAATACAGAAAAGCACCCATTTACAGCCTCCTTCATCTTCCTTGTCCCCTAAATACAGAAAAGCACCCATTTATAGCCTCCTTCGTCTTCCTTGTCCCCTAAACAGAGAAAAGCACCCATTTATAGCCTCCTTCATCTTCCTTGTCCCCTAAACAGAGAAAAGCACCCATTTATAGCCTCCTTCGTCTTCCTTGTCCCCTAGATAGAGAAAAGCACCCATTTATAGCCTCCTTCGTCTTCCTTGTCCCCTAAACAGAGAAAAGCACCCATTTACAGCCTCCTTCGTCTTCCTTGTCCCCTAAATAGAGAAAAGCACCCATTTATAGCCTCCTTCGTCTTCCTTGTCCCCTAAACAGAGAAAAGCGCCCATTTACAGCCTCCTTCGTCTTCCTTGTCCCCTAAATAGAGAAAAGCGCCCATTTACAGCCTCCTTCGTCTTCCTTGTCCCCTAAATAGAGAAAAGCGCCCATTTACAGCCTCCTTCGTCTTCCTTGTCCCCTAAACAGAGAAAAGCACCCATTTACAGCCTCCTTCGTCTTCCTTGTCCCCTAAATAGAGAAAAGCGCCCATTTACAGCCTCCTTCGTCTTCCTTGTCCCCTAAATAGAGAAAAGCACCCATTTACAGCCTCCTTCGTCTTCCTTGTCCCCTAAATAGAGAAAAGCACCCATTTACAGCCTCCTTCGTCTTCCTTGTCCCCTAAATAGAGAAAAGCGCCCATTTACAGCCTCCTTAGTCTTCCTTGTCCCCTAAATAGAGAAAAGCACCCATTTACAGCCTCCTTCATCTTCCTTGTCCCCTAAATTATGAGAAAAGCACCCATTTACAGCCTCTTTCATCTTCCTTGTCCCCTAAATAGAGAAAAGCACCCATTTACAGCCTCTTTTATCTTCCTTGTCCCCTAAACAGAGAAAAGCACCCATTTACAGCCTCCTTTATCTTCCTTGTCCCCTAAATAGAGAAAAGCACCCATTTACAGCCTCTTTCATCTTCCTTGTCGCCTAAATAGAGAAAAGCACCCATTTACAGCCTCCTTCGTCTTCCTTGTCCCCTAAATTATGAGAAAAGCACCCATTTACAGCCTCTTTTATCTTCCTTGTCCCCTAAATAGAGAAAAGCACCCATTTACAGCCTCTTTCATCTTCCTTGTCGCCTAAATAGAGAAAAGCACCCATTTACAGCCTCTTTCGTCTTCCTTGTCCCCTAAATAGAGAAAAGCACCCATTTACAGCCTCTTTCATCTTCCTTGTCCCCTAAATAGAGAAAAGCACCCATTTACAGCCTCCTTCGTCTTCCTTGTCCCCTAAATAGAGAAAAGCACCCATTTACAGCCTCTTTCATCTTCCTTGTCCCCTAAATAGAGAAAAGCACCCATTTACAGCCTCCTTCGTCTTCCTTGTCCCCTAAATAGAGAAAAGCACCCATTTACAGCCTCTTTCATCTTCCTTGTCCCCTAAATAGAGAAAAGCACCCATTTATAGCCTCCTTCGTCTTCCTTGTCCCCTAAATAGAGAAAAGCACCCATTTACAGCCTCCTTCGTCTTCCTTGTCCCCTAGATAGAGAAAAGCACCCATTTACAGCTGGTATCTTCACCGTCCCCTAAAGAGAGTCAGGCATCCACTTACAACTGGGTGGATTGGAGCTGTGTATTCGAATCAGGTCATGAACATGTCACCGATCCATTTGGCTTTCTTCTTTCTTCCTACTGGCAAGGAGTCACAGGGTTACAAAGTTGACTGTGGCAAGACAGGAGCACTGGAGCAGGGTCATGCTTGGGTTACAGCCTGTCTGAGACTAAATCAATAATCACCAGCATGATCTTGCTCCGGCTCTGAAGAATGAGTTCTTACTGTTGTTGGCTTGCAGGGCTGGCTGGTTGATGGACTTGTCATGTGATTGAACCATTTACGCATTGATAGATCTAGCACGGATGTGAAGCCTGGACTTTGAAGAAAGATGGTGAAAATAAAATAATCACAGCAGAAATGTGGTTCTACGGAAGTCTACTCAAAGTAAAATGGACAGACAAAAGAACCAATGAAAACGTGCTAAAGGAAATAGTTGTCCAATATAAAATGCTCCCAGAGATCAACAAAAGAAAATTGAAGTATACCAGGTACATGAACAGAAACAAAGAACTGACTTGATGACATCAGTCCTGTAGGGGAGAGTCAAGGCAAAGAGAAAACAAGGGAGGCCAGCGAAATCCTTCAGGTCAACATTGCTGATGCCTGCAAACTGGGGCTCCATGACATCATACACAGGACCAGAGACCCTGTCGCCCGGCGATCCTTCACGACAAAGAATGGAGCTCCCATCGTTGTCAACAGCGATGGAGATAGATGAGATGAGATCCAGCACCAACCATTTGTCTGCTGTGACTGTTTCTGAATCGTCTCTTCTGGTTTTGCCAGCTGCTGGTCAGAGGCATCTCAATCTCACAAATTATGAGTTTTTCCTCCACACTTTTGATCAGAGTCCAAGACATACTTGGGTACTTCAGGTGGAATGCTAGTTGACAGCTGACTGAGTTTTTTGGCAACCATACTTCACTATGCTTACCCTCAGTTTTTTGTCAGTTTACAATTTGTTCAAGAGGGATTCACTGCACTTGGACAGTTCCATACATGCTCTACACAAATCTGCCAGCAGTTATCTGGCAGACCCCTTAACCCTTTGACTCCTGCACCCTGTCCACCAGCATCCTGTACAGCCAATCATGCTCGCACAGCAAAAACTTAACCCTTTGATTTCCTCACCCTATCCACCAGCTTCCTTCTCTTTGACTTCCTCACTCTATCCACCAGCGGGACTCAAAGGGTTAAGCCTGTGCAAAAATTATGTGCTGGTAAGATTTAGTTTTCAGAAGTAAAAAAAAGTGCTCTAAACACTACTATCCCATACCTCAAACCACTCACCAAATTCTCAACGAATAGACTGCTCACCACAAGTACTATTACTCACCAAGACTGGACTGGTCGGTGAGGCTGAGTGAGCGGTCCAGGGAGTCAGTGCTGGCAGCCCGTGTGTGGGCAAGGGAGGAGGTCTGGGGGTAGGTGATGGTGCGATTGGATGACATCAGTTTGTGCAGTCGGTCATTGTCTGCCTTTAATGCATTCATCTCATTCTGTGGGAACATACACAGGAAATGACTTAGTAATGGTGACAGAGGTTGTTGCTTATCCAAGAAACATGCATAAGTGCACATACACACACAAGCCTGCAATACAACAGGAAAATAAGAGATAAGAGATATGAGGCAAAAGAAGACAAGACAATCAGTGTTTTCTCTTTGCCTCTGTATCTTGTACTTCTAAAATGGGGTGATTAAGGTAAGTGGTTTTGTCACCTGACCAGAATGGAACCTTATCAACTGGCTCAGCAAGTATGCAACAAAAAGGTATCTGATTTTATAACGAAAGGCACAGCAAAGAAATCTTGGGCTAATGGCAAAGAAAACATCAATTCAAAGCAAGAGGCAGACTAAGGAAGTCCTGGATTGGCAGCAAAGACTTTGATGTCACAAGGGATTTCTCCACATCAAGCCTAGCTAGCTACTGACTGTCAAAGATTTCTTGCTGCAACACCCATGACAGCACAAGCAGACAAATAAAAAGAACAAGACAGCTGAAACAAAATCATCCAAAATTTTTAATTTGATATAACAAATAACCCATATCTACTCACATACAGCATATGGACAGATAAACAATCAACCAGAGAAGCTCAGATGGCTTTTCAGTCTCATTTCATCATGTAACCAGCATGGTTGTCAGGGGACTAATGGAATGCAACAGCAAACAGGATTCTTTATCTCCGTTACAAGAGTGGGGTGTACAACAAGTCAAAAATGCTGAAGATGGTCATTTCTCTGGCATCTGCCACCCAGCTCTTCTTCTGTCAACCTCTGAACTCTTCTTCTATCAACCTCTGAGCTCTTCTTCTGTCAACCTCTGAACTCTTCTTCTGTCAACCTCTGAACTCTTCTTCTGTCAACCTCTGAACTCTTCTTCTGTCAACCTCTGAGCTCTTCTTCTGAGCTCTTCTTCTGTCAACCTCTGAGCTCTTCTTCTGAGCTCTTCTTCTGTCAACCTCTGAGCTCTTCTTCTGAGCTCTTCTTCTGTCAACCTCTGAGCTCTTCTTCTGAGCTCTTCTTCTGTCAACCTCTGAGCTCTTCTTCTGAGCTCTTCTTCTGTCAACCTCTGAGCTCTTCTTCTGAGTTCTTCTTCTGTCAACCTCTGAGCTCTTCTTCTGAGCTCTTCTTCTGTTAACCTCTGAGCTCT
>CM060311.1:18670898-18683398 GCA_030674185.1 Monoplex corrugatus
ACCCTACCCCCCCCCCCCCCCCCCCCAAAAAAAAAAAATCCCATCCAATCCCACAACTGACCCATCCAATGAACAGGCCAAAGACCCTACCCCCCCCCCCCCCCAAAAAAAAAATCCCATCCAATCCCACAACTGACCCATCCAATGAACAGGCCAAAGTAACCCCCCCTAAAAAGAAAATCCTATCCAATCCCACAACTGACCCATCCAATGAACAGGCCAAAGTAACCCCCTCAAAAAAAGAAAAAAAAATCCTATCCAATCCTACAACTGACCCATCCTTTTTTCTTGGCGGCCCTGCTGCTCCTGCGGCCCTCCCGTCTGTGGCTGCTGACTGCTGGCTGGTCATGCTGCAGGCGCTGGACAGGCTGTTGATGCTGCTCACGCTGTCTGACGAGATCTGACGTGCAATGCCCGCTCCGCTCTCCATCACTACTGTCACAACACACACATTGCAGTTTGAATTTGAATCTGTTCATGAGGAAATCATTGCACTTGGACAGTTTCACATGCGCTCCACTCAAATCTGCCAGTGATGACATGGCAGACTGCTTGAGTCTGTATGAACCCTACATGCTGGTAAGGTTTTGAAATGAGAGAGGGGACAGGACACTATTAAACACTAAGCTGACACCACCAGAATGACTGGAGGAGGAATTATGAAACACTAAGCTGACACCACCAGAATGACTGGAGGAGGAATTATGAAACACTAAGCTGACACCACCAGAATGATTGGAGGAGGAATTATGAAACACTAAGCTGACACCACCAGAATGATTGGAGGAGGAATTATGAAACACTAAGCTGACACCACCAGAATGATTGGAGGAGGAATTATGAAACACTAACTTGACACCACCAGAATGATTGGAGGGAGAACTATGAAACACTAAACTGACACCACCAGAATGATTGGAGGGAGAACTGTGAAACACTAAGCTGACACCACCAGAATGATTGGAGGAGGAATTATGAAACACTAAGCTGACACTACCAAAATGATTGGAGGGAGATCTATTGAAACACTAAACTGACACCACCAGAATGATTGGAGGGAGAACTGTGAAACACTAAGCTGACACCACCAAAATGATTGGAGGGAGAACTATTGAAACACTAAGCTGACACCACCAGAATGATTGGAGGAGGAATTATGAAACACTAAGCTGACACCACCAGAATGATTGGAGGGAGAACTGTGAAACACTAAGCTGACACCACCAGAATGATTGGAGGGAGAACTGTGAAACACTAAGCTGACACCACCAGAATGATTGGAGGGAGAACTGTGAAACACTAAGCTGACACCACCAGAATGATTGGAGGAGGAATTATGAAACACTAAGCTGACACCACCAGAATGATTGGAGGAGGAATTATGAAACACTAAGCTGACACCACCAGAATGGTTGGGGGAGGAATTATGAAATACTAAGCTGACACCACCAGAATGATTGGGGGAGGAATTATGAAACACTAAGCTGACACCACCAGAATGGTTGGGGGAGGAATTATGAAACACTAAGCTGACACCACCAGAATGATTGGGGGAGAAATTATGAAACACTAAGCTGACACCACCAGAATGGTTGGAGGAGGAATTATAAAACACTAAGCTGACACAACCAGAATGACTGGAGGAGGAATTATGAAACACTAAGCTGACACCACCAGAATGATTGGAGGAGGAATTATGAAACACTAAGCTGACACCACCAGAATGATTAGGGGAGGAATTATGAAACACTAAGCTGACACCACCAGAATGGTTGGGGGAGGAATTATGATACACTAAGCTGACACCACCAGAATGATTGGAGGAGGAATTATGAAACACTAAGCTGACACCACCAGAATGATTGGAGGAGGAATTATGAAACACTAAGCTGACACCACCAGAATGGTTGGGGGAGGAATTATGAAACACTAAGCTGACACCACCAGAATGACTGGAGGAGGAATTATGAAATACTAAGCTGACACCACCAGAATGATTGGAGGAGGAATTATGAAACACTAAGCTGACACCACCAGAATGATTGGAGGAGGAATTATAAAACACTAAGCTGACACCACCAGAATGACTGGAGGGAGAACTGTGAAACATTAGGCCGACACCACCACAAAGATAAGAGCATTAAGATGGGTAGTAAACAGGCCAACTTTAATTTTATCACGTGGGCTAAGACTGAACTTAAGACATGAGATTTTCAGTACAGACCTCTATCAATGGAGCTAGCCAGCCCATTTAAAAACTGGCCCACCTATGGGTCAAACCCACAAACCCTTCGTTATCAGAATGATGACACTCAAAACCAACTGAGGCAAGGGGGGCACACATACGTATGCAGGCCACGATTTACAGAAGCTGTAAGATATGGTAACAAGGCAAGAGATGACTCAAAGCCATACAGACCCAGGAGAGTGAGGTGGTAGAGATCACATTTTTTCTTGGAGCCAGCATTATGAGCACTGGTGCCCCATGTTTCTTCTCTACCTAGCAGCTTTACCTTTCCCAACTCTGACCATGGTCAGGTACCATGGTAATAATATCTATATGGTGTTAAATCTTGATGTATAAATCAAATCAAATCAATGCACATACTCTCATCATTCACTCAAATATTCATTACAGTGATGAAAAACAGCTTGAAGGTGCAAGACAGGTGGGGGGGGGGGGGAGAGTAGGATGAAAGGGGGAGTGGGTTAAAAGGGAAAATTACTGCTGGACAAAATGTTATACCTTCAAATTAATTACTTGAAGGAAGAAACAATTTGTAACTGTCAAACAGGAAGGGAAAGCCCATTCCAGCTGTGTGAACCAGACACAGAAAATAAACGGTGATCAACTGTGGAACTTCTGTATTGTGAAGTTTGTAAACAGTATCAGAAGCAGAACAGAGAGATCAATATATTCAGAGATTGTCACAGAGATACATAGGTACAAAACCATTCATAACACTTCTACCAGAACATATTAATTTTGAACAAAATTCTTTGAGTAACAGGCAACCAGTGGAGGATCTGCAGCAAGCGAGTGACACAACTGTGCTCTTTACAAATGACAAGCTAGGCCAAAGAATACTGGATATGCCAGGGGCAAATGAAAGAAGAAGCAGGCAAGCCAGAGAGCACAGAGTTACAATGACAGATATGCAACAAGATATCAGTAGTCAGGAGTTTAGATGCTGCTTCAGTTGAAAGAAAGCAGCAAACAGATATGAAACATCACACTTGACAGTAACAAGACTTACATGTTCTGACTATCAAGAAGGGGGAATATAATTATGCTTAAAACGTTCAACTTGCCCAAGTACAGAAAAACGGACAGTTACACAATAAACAAGAAAACATGTGCTGTCACGTCAAGAAGAAAAACATATTCTAACATACCCTGAATAAAACAGTATGCTGATACTTCCAGATGAATCGACATGACTTGCAATATCTTATCACAATTACGGTAAAATTAAGGAATACAAATAAGTAATCAACATTACAATATAAGAAACTTGTCAGAATGGAGACTGCTGGTGGGAAGAAATTATTTTTGAATCTCAATGACCTGCTCTTGAAGAGTTACTGTTATTGTTGTTTAAAGCCCAGCTGACTGCACAAAGCCATCTCAGAATGTACACCATACTTCACTGGAGAAGAAAAGACAACTGGAAAAGAAAATCAAGTACCCAATGCATTCACGCACATAATCTAAGGATACTCCCCTGTTACTGACCATTTCGAACAATTTATCACCAGGGGATTTAAAAAATTGCACCATCTCATCATCAGGTGCCTTGCCGCATGGCGTTGGCAACCATGGACTTCCATCCATCTCTATCTCTCGTTGCCCCTAGCATCTCCCCCACCCTCCTCATCCCCAGCCACTCTGCAAGTCAGTCCAGCATTCTCTCCCTGGATCTACCTGGTGCTCTCTTTCCCTCCAGCTTTCCTGTTGTGACCAGGTGTTCCAAATCCCCCTTCATCATAAAATGGCCTATAAATGTTGCCTGTCTTTTCCTAATCTTCCTTATGAGTGATCTACTTGTGTCTGCCCCATCAAGACTGTCTCATTTGTTTTCTTTGCTGTCCATGGAACTCTCAACATTTTTCTTAGAAACCACATCTCGGCTGCCTCAAATCTTGCTCTGGCTTTGCTTGCTGACTGTCCAGATGGTAAACACTGAAACAAGTTAGTGGTTGGATGTCAGGTGTCAGTCACAACTAACACCCAGACTTATACCACCCAAGATCTAATAGAAAAGTTGGAAACCTGGACCAGAATTAGGACCCAGGACACCTCTTCGGCACCTCAATCACAAAGTCATTACCCCACAACTCACCTGACTGTAAGTCCTTGGACACCATGGCAGGAGAGGTGTGTCGGCGACTGGCAGCAGGACTGAGGACGGTAGGGTCTGTGATGACCAGACCACTCTGTCGCCTCAATGCCTCTATCGTCACACGCAGGTCATTCAGCTCTGAGTCCTACAACAACAATTGTATATCTAAGAATTAAGAGGTGCTTTCATGTAGTAAAAGAAAGGAAATAAAAAATGCTCAAACAATCCACATGAGATAAGCATGAGAGAGAGAGAGAAAAAGAAAGAAAGAAAGAAAGAAAGAAGAGAGAGAGAGAGAGAGGAGAGGAGAGAGAGAGAGAGAGAGAGAGAGAGAGAGAGAGAGAGAGAGAGAGAGAGAGAGAGAGGAGAGTGCACCACAGTAGTCATGCACTCCAAATCAGGAATATCTAAAGCATCATCACTATCCGTCCCCAGTTTCATCTCTGGACACAACATTGTGGAAAACTGTCCCATATTCTATGGCCCTTGATGCCCTGGTTTCCATGCTTACCTCAGTTTCAATGGGTTTGGAGGTGCACTGAAGACATGAAATAGGGATAGCGAGACAGTAGCGGTGCAGAAAATGGGGCAGAAGAAAACTGCCATAGTGATGGCATCATATATCACATTTCAAAGGAAACAGAAAAAAATTCTAACACAACAACAACAACAATAACAACAACCAGAAAAACCAACAACAAAACGAATTTCTATATTGCATGCAGGTTCAGAAATTCAGGGATGCTAGTATCTGTGAGGAATAAAAACTGAAGTTTTGAAACGATACTTTATTCTATTCTTTAGATAAAATTTTAAATGTATAAAATAGGCAACATAAAAACGTTAACACATCCAGTACACTTAACAATTATTATGTAACAAACTAGCATTGTACATTATGACGTGAGAGGTAAACTTATTATGTCTGTTGTTTTGTTTTATTCTTTTTACGTGTGAACAGAATCATTCTTGTTACTTTCTATGACTGTTTTCTTTTTGCAATGACAAGTGCTATGTACATTCACTGAACTTACGAACTACTTCCAAGAAAGACAACATAATTACAAATACCTTCATTACAACACTCAACGGCTTCATCCCAAATGTGTTCCAGCTTACAGCAACTTTTATCTGTCCAGTTGTATCACAATGTTCGACCAAAAAAGTGAATCACACCAAGGATAAATTCAAATCACATAAAGCAAAAATGCTGGTTTTGAAACCAGTAAGAAGTCATCATTTTTTAAGTCTATCCGATTGTACGACCATTCCAGACATAGATGAATTAAGGAGAAGACTAACCATCTACAGCAGAAAGTTGGTCTAGATGCCAGCACCAAGTCATGTTGGTCTAGATGCCAGCATCAAGTCATGTTGGTCTAGATACCAGCATCAAGTCATGTTGGTCTAGATGCCAGCATCAAGTCATGTTGGTCTAGATGCCAGCATCAAGTCATGTTGGTCTAGATACCAGCACAAGTCACAATGGTCTAGATACCAGCACCAAGTCACATTGGTGTAGATACCGGCACCAAGTCATGTTGGTCTAATACCAGCATCAAGTCATGTTGGTCTAGATACCTGCATCAAGTCACATTGGTCTAGATACCAGCACCAAGTCATGTTGGTCTAGATACCAGCACCAAGTCATGTTGGTCTAGATACCAGCATCAAGTCATGTTGGTCTAGATACCAGCATCAAGTCACATTGGTGTAGATACCAGCAGCTCCAAGTCATGTTGGTCTAGATACCAGCATCAAGTCATGTTGGTCTAGATACCAGCACCAAGTCACATTGGTGTAGATACCAGCATCAAGTCATGTTGGTCTAGATACCAGCACCAAGTCATGTTGGTCTAGATACCTGCATCAAGTCACATTGGTCTAGATACCAGCACCAAGTCATGTTGGTCTAGATAATAGCACCAAGTCACATTGGTGTAGATACCAGCATCAAGTCATGTTGGTCTAGATACCAGCATCAAGTCATGTTGGTCTAGATACCAGCATCAAGTCATGTTGGTCTAGATACCAGCATCAAGTCATGTTGTTCTAGATACCAGCATCAAGTCATGTTGGTCTAGACACCAGCATCAAGTCATGTTGGTCTAGATACCAGCATCAAGTCACATTGGTGTAGATACCAGCATCAAGTCATGTTGGTCTAGATACCAGCACAAGTCACAATGGTCTAGATACCAGCAGCACCAAGTCATGTTGGTCTAGATACCAGCACCAAGTCATGTTGGTTTAGATACCAGCACCAAGTCACGTTGGTCTAGATACCAGTACCAATTCATGTTGGTCTAGATACCAGCAGCACCAAATCACAATGGTCTAGATACCAGCACCAAGTCATGTTGGTCTAGATACCAGCACCAAGTCATGTTGGTCTAGATACCAGCATCAAGTCATGTTGGTCTAGATACCAGCACCACCAAGTCATGTTGGTCTAGATACCAGCATCAAGTCATGTTGGTCTAGATACCAGCAACACCAAATCACAATGGTCTAGATACCGGCACCAAGTCATGTTGGTCTAGATACCAGCATCAAGTCATGTTGGTCTAGATACCAGCACCACCAAGTCATGTTGGTCTAGATACCAGCATCAAGTCATGTTGGTCTAGATACCAGCATCAAGTCAGGTTGGTCTAGATACCAGCATCAAGTTATGCTGGTCTAGATACCAGTATCAAGTCACGTTGGTCTAGGTACCAGTATCAAGTCATGTTGGTCTAGATACCAGTATCAAGTCATGTTGGTCTAGATACCTACATCAAGTCATGTTAGTCTAGATACCAGCATCAAGTCATGTTGGTCTAGATACCAGCATCAAGTTATGTTGGTCTAGATACTAGCAGCACCAAGTCATGTTGGTCTAGATACCAGCATCAAGTCACATTGGTGTAGATACCAGCATCAAGTCATGCTGGTGTAGATACCAGTATCAAGTCATGTTGGTCTAGATACCAGCATCAATTCAGATTGGTGTAGATACCAGCATCAAGTCATGTTGGTCTAGATACCAGCACCAAGTCATGTTTGTGTAGATACCAGCACCAAGTCATGTTGGTCTAGATACCAGCACCAAGTCATGTTGGTCTAGATACCAGCATCAAGTCATGCTGGTCTAGATACCAACATCAAGTCATGTTGGTCTAGATACCAGCACCAAGTCACATTGGTCTAGATACCAGCACCAAGTCATGTTGGTCTAGATACCAGCAGCTCCATGTCATGTTGGTCTAGATACCAGCATCAAGTCATGTTGGTCTAGATACCAGGATCAAGTCATGTTGGTCTAGATACCAGCAGCTCCAAGTCACATTGGTCTAGATACCAGCATCAAGTCATGTTGGTCTAGATACCAGCACCAAGTCACACTTGTGTTGATACCAGCACCAAGTCATGTTGGTCTAGATACCAGCACCAAGTCATGTTGGTCTAGATACCAGCATCAAGTCATGTTGGTCGAGTTTACCAGCATCAAGTCATGTTGGTCTAGATACCAGTACCAAGTCATGTTGGTCTAGATACCAGCACCAAGTCATGTTGGTCTAGATACCAGTACCAATTCATGTTGGTCTAGATACCAGCATCAAGTCATGTTGGTCTAGATACCAGCATCAAGTTATGCTGGTCTAGATACCGGCACCAAGCCATGTTGGTCTAGATACCAGCACCAAGTCATGTTGGTCTAGATTCCAGCAGCACCAAGTCATATTGGTCTAGATACCAGCATCACCAAGTCATGTTGGTCTAGATACCAGCAGCACCAAGTCATGTTGGTCTAGATACCAGAATAAAGGCATGGTCTAGATACCAGCATCAAGTCATCAAAACCGACACCCAACTACACTGACCATTATCACCCACTCTCACATTAGGCGCCAGGTGATAGGAACAGAGGGCAATAGCTGGGGAAACAGTAAGTGATTCTACATCACTCATATACATCAACACCCACCCAACCCCTCATGTTCTACCACACTCTACTCTATCACTCACATATATATCAACATATCCACCCATTCCCTACCACAGGGAATGGGGCGTGAAACTAACAGAATCTGCAGCAGACTGTATTCTTTGTGAATGCAATGCAACGTATTGTTGATGGAGGAAATGGTTATGTCCTCTTTCCCTTTGAAGCGGCAAACCCTTCTTTTAATAAGCACAGATAGTGTATAAACATGACGGACAGCTGTTATCACTGTTCACAGACGACAAAAAGGATGGGGAAATATTATACATCGCTTCATGGGTGGTCAGACTCTTTTTTCATTTTCTCTTGCACTGGATCAAAAGCTACATGTAGGCCAATATATCAGAAGTAAAGTGTTTCTTCACGCTGTAGCTTGTGCTAGATCAAAGAGGACACATAAACACACCTATCAGCACTAAAACGTTCCTGACATGGTCGTAAAAAGCATGCTGCTGTCGCTGGGTTTCCAGGTTTCCTTCTATAAGAACATCAAAGACACTACACTCCTTTTCAGTGTGAACACAGTCAGACATTAAGCAAAAAATTACTTCAAGGATCATGAATAACTGGGGAGTCCCCTACTTCAAAGCAATGAAGAATATACATATGCAGGCCAACTTATTATTTCTGGGAATAACTATACATACGCAGGCAAACTTATTATTTCTGTGAATCTATAAATTCTGAACACTTTATCCTAGTGTTCTGTATTCTACAAAACAAACAAAACGTACGTGAGCAGCATGCATTTTCCATCTCTAATCTTAATACGTTTATTCCATCCCTATTTTTTGCAGTCACCGATGAAGACGCACATTTATTGTTTTGTTGCCTCGTCTTTTTCTTACAGTCAAACACTGTAATACATATGTTCAAGAAACAGCAGAAAACAGAAATGCTGCAAAAGCAAGTTCATCTTACATGTACATGTAATAGGTGTGTTGATAAATAAAATGACTGGTATCAAATAGAAAGGATGTCATGTTAAACATGAAAGCTAAATATCATTGAAAATATCTATTCCATGAAAGAACTTTAGATAAAATGATTAATCTCATAAAGTCATACAATTTGTCTCTTTGAAATCTCCTCTGCAAATGAATGACCTCAGGTGAAAATTCGACCACGCAGAAAAAGGCTGATCAAAAATTTGGATGAAAGGTAAAATCAAAAGAAGCCAATCCCTCCCTCCTCTCTCTTCTTCTTCGTATTATTTCTTCTTGTGATATTCACCCTACAGCAAAATGAACTCCTGAAGAAAGACTAACACTAACTCCCAGTAAACCCTTTGAGTAAGTCCACTGACTGGAGAGGCGTCTTTCTGTTATGTGAAATGATTTTTTTACAGAATAACTAGTTGTGTTTAATTCAGACCTTTATTTATTGATTTTCTTTAATATATATAGTCCTTTTTCTGAAGATAAGATACACAGATAAATACACACGTCGTTTACATGTAACCAAGATTGTTCCAGTGATAGGCTGATACAATACCAATATAACATTTAGACCAGGTAAAACATAGGCTAGGTAGGGCCTCACGACCTGACCAGCTCATGGGTTTATAGGCAGGCTTAAGGCATGTGCCATGATCACCATACACATGGCACCTGTGACGTTAGTGCATATGGAATTCGTTCTGAGCCAGAACTGTCGTCTTGAGAAACTGAAACTGAAACTGAAACCCAGTAACCGGACGTACATCATCCCTCTCTGACTCCCTAAAGCCCAATTTCTCTACCTCTCCTTCCTTCTGTGGAATTCAGTATAACTCCAAGTAACCAGAATCTTTCTCTTCCTCCTTCCCTGCCTTTCTCTCTTTCCCTTTCTACCCAATATCTGATGCAGAAACCCCAGACGAATGTGAGAGGAGTGTACAAATAACACCCACCCCACAATACAGCACAGACACAAGCAACACCAGCACACATAACACTGGCACAGACAGGTGAGACACAGACACCTGGAAATTGGGAAAGGGAAGACAGGAAGTCACAAAAGACAACCACAAAAACACGACAGGTAGCCATCAGTCATATTAACCCTTTCTCTTCCTCACCATCCCACCCCCTGTTATGATCTAATCCTTTCATTCCCTCACACTCTCCACCAGCTTCCAAAAGCTAGCGGATAGAGTGAGGGAATGAAAGAGTTAAATCATAACAGGAGGTGGGTAGCGACGGGAAGCGCTGGTTTTCCGGGTGGTGGTGATACTGAACTGGTCTTTTGATGTGGTGGCGTAACCTTAGGCCTTACTGTTGCACAAACACCCGTCTTCCCTCTTGATTTACTGCCACCTTTTCCTGTCTGCTCCCTTGCCCCTTACTTGTTTCCCCCTCTGCCATACCACTCAAGCATGGCCACCCAAACGGCTTTAAATGCCAAGTCTGACACTCAGGCCAGCATCGTGATTGGCATGTGAAACATGCTTACACTCCTTCTGTTGATATGAGCAGCACTCCCACATATTTACAGGCAGATGTATAGATCACACACAGTCACAGACACAGACAGACAGACAGACGCACACACACACATACACACACACTTTCATCCCTTACTGCTGGATATAAGCAACGTACCACAAATATACAAACAGGCAGGACAGAATAATGCACATCTTTCTTTTGACTATGTGTCTCAGCATGAATGAATTATTAAGTTGTGTAATACATGCAAATGCACGCACAGAAGCACACACAGGCACATGCAGAATATCTGTCTCTAGGAACTGGACTATGATTAATGACCCTTTGGAGAAAATCAACCACTGGAAACATAACTTTCTCTCCCTCTGCTATAAATGAATACAAAATTTTGATGGAGAAAATAACCCACTGATGTCAAATTCTCTCTCTCTCTCTCTCTCTCACTTTCTTCTGGAACATCCACAATGATGACCTTCAAAGAAAGACTAACTCTCAGTAACCAGACCTACACTATATATATCTCTCTCTCCTTCCTTCCATCCACCTTTATCTCCCTATCTTTTCTTCTGTCGAATTACTACGATAACTCATCAGAATGAACTGAAGAATAAAGACTACCTCCAAATAACCATATTCTCCAAGTCACTAGAATCTTTCTCACCCTCTCCTCCCTGCCTCTCTCTCTCTCCCCTTCTCTACCCAGTACAGCATGCACAAACTCCAGACAGGTGTGAGAGGAGGGTACAAACAACACCCACCCCACAATACAGCACAGACATAAGCAACAGACACAGACAACACTGGTACAGACAGGTGTGACACACGACATCTGGTAAAAGAGAGAACTGTAAGACAGGAAGTCACAGAAGATAACCACAAAAACATGTCAGGTAGCCATTGGATATTCAACTGTTCTCTTCCTCACTCTCCCACTCCTGTTATGATTTAACCCTTTGGCTCCTGCATCCTACTCACCAACTGCAAAAACTAACACTTTGATTCCCTCACACTGCCCACCGGCTTCCTGCAGGAAACTAGTGGATAGGTGAGGGAATCAAAGGACAGGAAGCTGGTGGACAGGGTGAGGGAATCAATGGGTTAAAATCTTGCTCTCCTACCGTAGTTGACAATGCAGGATCCTGGTGGACAGGGTCATATACTACTAAACTTTCCAAAGCTGGTGGATAGAGTGAGGGAATGAAAGAGTTAAATCATAACAGGAGGTGGGGGAAACACGAAGTGCCGTTTTCCTGGTGGTGGTGATACTGAACTGGTCTTTTGATGTGGTGGCGTAACCTTAGGCCTTACTGTTGCACAAACACCCGCCTTCCCTCTTGATTTACTGCCACCTTTTCTGCCTGCTCTTCCCTTACTTGCTTCCTCCTCTGCCATACCACTCAAGCATGGCCACCCAAACGGCTTTAAATGCCAAGTCAGGCCAGCATTGTGATTGGCATGTGAAGTGCGCTTACTCCAACGTACCTCTAGACAGACGTATACATCACTCACTCACTCACTCACTCACTCTCACACACACGCGTGCGCGCGCCGCGGCGCACACACACACACACAACACACACTTGTTACGATGCCTTTGAAACCAGAAAGCTAACCTTTAGTCCCTTCCCCCTCCCCCTTTCTTCAAACTGGTTGTCTACGGTATTTTTGAATGAACAATAAAAGAAATAACACAAAAAAACATAAAGAAATAAGAGCAAACCCTTTGGTGGATGTAACCAG
>CM060311.1:18688398-18693398 GCA_030674185.1 Monoplex corrugatus
CCAGGAGAGGAGATATGTGGTCAGCTTTTTTCTTTTTGAGTACAAGGCGTGCAGCATTGCTTAGGTGACTTCCAGTCCATAAGACTAGCTGCGAATGGGTACCTGACTGCTCAGGGTGGGGAAAGGTAAAGCAACACGGCAGAGCAGACAAGTACCACCCTCAGTTCTGACCCTGGAAAAAAAGTTGGTCTCTGCTGTCTCAGTCCCCTCGGTTTTACGGTAAAAACAACCTTTCCGCATTTAAGTAATGAAAGCCTACGACATCAGTGTTTGGGAACAACACAACCTTTCCGTTTTTAGATAATGAACTCTATGACACCAGTGTTAGGGAACAACACAACTTCTCCGTATTCAAATAATTAAAACCTATGACACCAGTGTTAGGGAACAACACAACCTTTCCGTATTCAAATAATTAAAACCTACGACATCAGTGTTAGGGAACAACACAACCTTTCTGTCTTTATCCAAAACAAGTGTGACTGCCCGCGTTCAAGCAAACAGGAACCAGAAAAATCACGAAAGAAGAATACGAACGCGTATTTAATACAACAAGACAAGACAGGCGCAAATTTTCGGCCAACTGGCCTTTGTCAGCGTAAGATTACAGACAAACAAACACCAGATACAAAAATTTGCCTGTCATGTCTTGTTGTATTAAATATGCGTTCGTATTCTTCTTTCGTGTTTTTTCTGGTTCCTTTCTGTCTTTAAATAATGAAAGCCTATGACATCAGTGTTAGGGAACAACACGACCTTTCTGTCTTTAAATAATGAAAACCTATGACATCAGTGTTAGGGAACAACACAACCTTTCTGTCTTTAAATAATGAAAGCCTATGACATCAGTGTTAGGGAACAACACAACCTTTCTGTCTTTAAATAATGAAAGCCTATGACATCAGTATTAGGGAACAACACAACCTTTCTGTCTTTAAATAATGAAAGCCTATGGCATCAGTGTTAGGGAACAACACGACCTTTCTGTCTTTAAATAATGAAAGCCTATGACATCAGTGTTAGGGAACAACACGACCTTTCTGTCTTTAAATAATGAAAGCCTATGACATCAGTGTTAGGGAACAACACGACCTTTCTGTCTTTAAATAATGAAAGCCTATGACATCAGTGTTAGGGAACAACACGACCTTTCTGTCTTTAAATAATGAAAGCCTATGACATCAGTGTTAGGGAACAACACGACCTTTCTGTCTTTAAATAATGAAAGCCTATGACATCAGTGTTAGGGAACAACACGACCTTTCTGTCTTTAAATAATGAAAGCCTATGACATCAGTGTTAGGGAACAACACGACCTTCTGTCTTTAAATAATGAAAGCCTATGACATCATGTTAGGAACAACACGACCTTTCTGTCTTTAAATAATGAAAGCCTATGACACCGTTTAGTTTCAGTGTGCTTATGTAACAGCCTGCGTACACCACATCTGCATATCAAAATAACAACAACGGTGCCGTCACCTCTACGCACTAATGAAATATGAAAAAAAAATGTGTGTGACTGTGTGTGTGTGTGTGTGTGTGTGTGTGTGTGTGTGTGTGTGTGTGTGTGTGTGTGTGTGTGTGTGTGTGTGTGTGTGTGTGTGTGTGTGTGTGGGCGGGTTTGGGTGGGGATGTAGTACTATAAATGATCCGGATTCATTACACTGGTATGGGTAATCTAACGATCAACTAATTACCTACCTACTCACCAATCGACCTACCTACCTACCTACCTGCCTATTTACTTACTTACTTACTTACCTACCTACCTAACTAGTTAACTATCTACCTACCCACCTACCTACCTACCCACCTATCTACCTACCTAATTTACTAACTTGCTAACTTAAAAAGAAAAAGAAAAAAAAAAAAGAAACAAATAAAATGTACTACTATAAGAATGGAATATGGCATTGCTAGCTGTCTGACCTGTAAGCACTCTGATCAAAGAACAGTAATTAGCAAGACGGTAGACATGGCTTATTCTAAAGGCTGCTCTTTCGCCACGAATTAAAAAAAGTGAGAACAAAACCAAACAAACATACACAGCGAAACACTATCACATAAACAAACAAAAACAAAAACAAACAACCCCCCCCCCCCCAACAACAGAAGAAGAAAAAAGACACATACAAAAAAAAAACCCAACAAAAAACAAACAAAAAAACTAGTACGGTTTCTTGTGGTATCGGTTACACACGAAGAGAAGAAACAAAAACAAAAAAAACAAAAAATAGGAAAAGACGAGAGAGGAGAGCGAGGAGAGAGAGAGAGAGAAGAGAGAGCGAGGAGAGAGAGAGAGAGAGAGAGGGGGAGGGGGAGCAGATCACATTTTGTTCTATATTTCATTTTTTATATTCAAGGAATGTGCTACCTGGTTTCGAGTGAATATTTTTTTTTCTATTTTCCTTTTTATTTTTTTTTCAAACATTGGGGATAACGTCAACTATATTTAACTTTAAAAACAAGTACTTTTGATTCAGCACTCTAGATATGCTATATTTCTTTTCCCTTGTGTGTGTGTGTGTGTGTGTGTGTGTGTGTGTGTGTGTGTGTGTGTGTGTGTGTGTGTGTGTGTGTGTGTGTGTGTGTGTTGTGTGTGGTGTGTGTGTGGTGTGTGTGTATGAGTGTGTGTGCATGCGTGTTGTGTGTATGTGTATGTGTGTGGTGTGTGTGTGTGCGTGTGTGTGCGCGCGCGCGTGTATGTGTGCGCCTGTGCGTGTGCATCTACATATGCTATAGTTTTTCCTGTGTGTGTGTGTGTGTGTGTGTGTGTGTGTGTGTGTGTGTGTGTGTGTCTGTGTGTGAAACGCGCATGTGTGTGAAACCGAACGTGTGCACGCACGTTAATTATTTTTGTGTCGCTGCGTCCCAAACCAACAGATTAGAAACATCCAAAAGATTGCAGAGAAGCAAATCCAGAAACCATATCGATTGTTTACACATTTTAAATCAATGCGGCCCCGAAACCAAGGAACAACGTATTTCACATCCTAACTTTAAAACTCACATGATTCGAGAACCAGAAAAAAAAAAAAAACCCACTGGACGAAGCAGCAGGGAAGTTTTAGCGTTTTTCTCCTTAATTTTGTATTCAGTGTTTATTCGTTCGTGATCTTACGTTTTTATGCTTGAGAAAGGATAGTTGGCTGAAAATTTGCGCCTGTTTTGTCTAGTTGTATTAAATACGAGTTCGATTCTATTTCGGTTTTTTTTTTTCTTTTCTTTTTTTCTTTTCTGGTTCCTGTTTGCTTGAACGCAATCGGTTGCACTTGTTTTGGATTTCTCACATGATTCAGCTAACTAGATCTGAGGCCCGTATCCCATTTTCGACGTATCCCCAAACTTAATAGAAATATTTCAAAACACACAATTTCCTTCCTCTCCCCACTTTTTCAACGTCCGTTTTACACACACACACACCCACACACACACACACGCACATACACACACGCGCGCACGCACACGCAGACACACACACGCACACACATTCACAAGCACAGATGACAGCTGGAAGGAATAAAAAGGGAGAGTAACAGTCTTGACCATCTTTATCTCCCCTTACCCCCCCCCCCGCACTTTTTTTTAAAGTACAGGTTTACATATAACTGTAACGTCGCAGGGACGTGAGACGGTAAAGACCTGTACCGGGACTAGCACAATAATGGCTGTGCCCATCTCCGCTCATTCGTTGCTTTACCTTCCCCAACCAGGAAGAGGGTCAGTATCCATTATAAGCTGGGTGGACGGTATAATAATAATAATAATAATAATTACAATATTTATATAGCGCAAAATCTTGATAAAATCAAATCTAAGCGCTGAAGCAGACACACACGCACGCACGCACGCACGCACGCACACGCACGCACGCACACACACACACACACACACACACACACGCATGGCTATAAATGGGGAGAAAGAATAAAAGCAATAAAAGCAAGAATAAAAGCAATGGAAAATTATAGAGAGCATAGCATATACAATTATATATCATAACCATGTGATTCCCCTCCGAGCGGAGACAGGCTGCGGAGGGGGGGGGGGGGTTGAGTGAGGTTAGGATTTTATGCGGAGGAGAAAAGGTGAGTTTTGAGAGCGGACTTGAAGGAGACAAAAGTAGGTTGCTGACGGACTGAGAGAGGAAGTTTGTTCCAGGAGAGCGGACCAGAAACAGAGAAGGCTCGTGGACCATAGGTATTGAGCTTAATGCGTGGAAAGTGAAAAGTCAGAGGATCGGAGGCAGAGCGGAGGGTACGTGAGGGAAGATAGATCTCAAGTAGGCTTGACAGGTAATCGGGGGCTGCGTTATTGAGGCTTTTGTAGCACATGGTGTCTAGTTTGTACTGTATGCGCTTTGATACAGGGAGCCAGTGAAGTTGTGCCAGGAGAGGAGATATGTGGTCAGCTTTTTTCTTTTTGAGTACAAGGCGTACAGCATTGTTTTGAATGCGCTGTAGGATGTGAATGGTGGAGGCAGGAAGACCAGACAGGAGTGAATTGCAATAGTCAATGCGAGACATTATGAAGGAGAGAACGAGTTTTGCAGTTGTTTCGACAGAGAGATACTTCCTGATCAGCCTTATACGATGGAGATGATAGTAGCAAGATCTGGCAGTTTGAGAAACAAAGTTGTTCATGGAGAGGGTAGAGTCAATGCAGACACCAAGGTTTTTAGCTGAATCAGAAATTGGGACTGATGTGTTACATAATGGGAGAGAAAGAGGAGGCAGCTGAGAAAGTTTCTGACGGGTGCCAATGAGGATAGCTTCTGTCTTGTCGTCATTAAGCTGAAGTTTGTTGAACGTCATCCAGTTCTTAATGCCACTCACACACATTTTCCCCTCGACTCAGACAAGAACTCCTGCAGTCAAATTGAAAGACAGCATCTCTACCACTGTGCCAACCACTGCACGATTAAAAATACGGACTGGTGCCGATGTACGGAAGAGGAAGAAAAATACAAGGGTAAGACAAAAAGGTTTTGAAATTAC